>CAWUFW010000369.1:1777500-2355000 GCA_963921515.1 Calotriton arnoldi
AGTGGTGTTACAATATGTCATGCTGTGCAACCATGTGTGGAGTGTAGGGCCTGTTTTGCATGCCCACTTAAGGGCCACTTCGCGTTTAGCAAGCAGGAGAGCCATCGCTACAAAACGACGCCGGGATCTAGATAGGTCATGGACATACCCCAATAGGGCGAGGAGTGGCGATGGCGTTATTTCCGCCTCAACCATCTTAGATATCTCTCGGAAGATTGATTTCCAATAGCCCTCTATCTTAAGGCACGTCCACGTCATGTGCGCAAAGTCCGCATCCGGGGCTCCACATCTCGGACAAGCGTCCGACCGCGCTGGGTCAATGCGATGTAACTTGTGAGGGGTGATATATACACGCCGCAGGAACTTAAACTGCAACAACTTATGGCGGTGATTCGGCGACACTTTTCGCGTTTGTGCGCAGCAGCGATACCATTGGACGTCAGTTAGGGGGTGTCCTAGATCGCCCTCCCATGCAGCCCTCACCGCTGCATCTCTACTCGGGAGCCGTGCTATCGCCCCCTTATACAGTTTGGCAACCAGGTGGTTCCCATCCCCGCCACTAATGACCTCGGTCAGGAGAGGAAATTCAGTGGGTGCCAAGGGATAGCTCTCCATGGAAGCACGGAGCGCCGTTTGTACGCGCAGTAGCACAAAGTGGTCCAAAGTCGTAGCCTCCCGGAGGCGAGGATCCTCAGTGCGCGAAAATATATGCCCCCCAGGGAACAAGTCTCCAAATGTAATTAGCTGGAATTTGGACAGCGTACGTTTGACTAGCGTCTCCTGCAGGATGGGTATCCAACTGTTAGCGGCCAAGGGCAGAGCGTGGGAGTACAACGTACCCATACCTGTCACCCTCGCCAACTTGAGCCAGGCCCAACTCGTGGTGGACAGTGTTTGGATATCCCGCGGGTCTCTAGGGAAGCCGCGCGGCAGCAGTGCGTTGAGTGGGGCCGGAAGTGCCAAGTCCGCCTCAGGCCGATAATATGGGATCCGAATATCCGTGTTATACCAGTGGCGAGCAAAACTCGCCTGAGCAACCAGGTAATAAATTTGCAGGTTCGGAACGCCAAATCCACCTCTCTCGTAAGGCAGTACCAAAGTGTCCCATCCAACCCGGGGCTGCCCGCCACCCCACACTAACCTCCCAAGCAAGGTGCGCAATCTCGAAAAAAAACTATTATAGAGAGGGATTGGGATGTTCGTGAAAAAATACAAAAATTGCGGCAACACCACCATTTTTATTATGGCTATTCGGCCTGCCATTGATAGAGGGAGATGCAGCCATCGTTCTATGTTGTTTTCGAGCCTCTCGACCGCCGGGCCATAGTTCAGCTGCAGGACACGGTCCCGGTCCCTGTGAATATGGATACCCAGGTATTTGACCGAGCCGTCGCACCAAGTCAATGGGTAGTCCCCTGCTCTAGCACAAACCGCCTCAGTCAACTGGAACACTTCTGATTTGTCCCAATTTATATGTAAACCCGACAGGGCGCCATATCTAGCAACCTCATCGAGCAGCGGTGGTAAGTTGTCATCAGGCCGCCGCACATAAAGTATTATGTCATCGGCGTAGAGTGTGAGCAGCAATGGTCCAGTCTTAAATTGCAGGCCGCGGTGGCTGTGCTTACTCTGTAAGTGGCGCACCAACGGATCTAACGCCAGTATGAAAAGGAGAGGGGACAGGGGGCATCCCTGCCGCGTGCCACGAGTGAGAGGGAACGCCCTAGTCCGCGTGCCATTGAGGCGGATACAGGCCGTTGGTTGAGTATACAGCAGTCTGATCACAGCCATAAACCGCTCAGGCATCCCCAGATTGCGCATGGT
The DNA here is from genome assembly GCA_963921515.1 of Calotriton arnoldi. Lineage (NCBI taxonomy): Eukaryota > Metazoa > Chordata > Amphibia > Caudata > Salamandridae > Calotriton > Calotriton arnoldi. The sequence continues at coordinate 1,779,325 of CAWUFW010000369.1, forward strand.
GGCATAGAGAAATGGCCATTCCAAGGAATCGAACGCGTTTTCAGCGTCCAATAGCACCGCCGCAGCCGGCAGAGTCGGTTCCATCCTATTCAGTGTAGTGAATAATGTGCGTGTGTTCAATGCCGTGGATTTATGCGGAATAAAGCCCGATTGCGCCGGGGATATGTGCCGCTCGATGATCAATGCAAGCCTGATGGCTATCGCTTTAGCAAAGATTTTGTTGTCAAAATTCAACAACGACAGGGGCCTGTATGAGGAACATTTCAGGTGATCCTTGCCGGGTTTAGGTATTAGGATTATAACTGCTTCTCTTAGAGTGGGCGGGAGTATCCCCTTATCCACTGCCTCCTGAAATACGTCAATAAGATGTGGCACTAAGAGATCTTTGTACTTTTTATAAAAGCAGCCTGTAAAGCCGTCTAGACCAGGCGCTTTAGAGCCATCGAGCGCATTGATGGCGTCCGATAATTCCCCCGCAGTGAAGGGTTCGGCCAGGAACTCCTGGTGGGCCTTGTCCATCCAGGAGAGAGAGATCTCGTCCAGGTACTCCTGACAATCCTCCAGGGTTGAATCAGTCTTAGAGGTGTATAGGTCTATGTAGTATTTAAGCACCTCTCGTAGTATTCCTACATTTCCCGTTATCCGCTCCCCCGAATCCCCGGTAAGTTCAGCTATGTATGTTGGTTTGCGTGAATGTTGCATCAATCTCGCCAGCGTCCTGCCGGGTCTCTCTCCCTCCCCGTACCGTCGAGCTATGGCATATTTGCCCAGATATTTGGCTTCTCTATCCGCGGCCGCGCTGAACTCAGCTAGCAGAGCAGCGCGCTTAAGCAGATCAGGAGGGTCCGCATCCTGTGCACTACTATCAAGGTCCCTAAGTTTTGTCTCTACCTGCGCAATCGTGTGGCGAAGTGACCGAAGCACTCCAGCATGTTTGGAAATGCACATACCCCTCGTGTATGCCTTAAACGCCTCCCAAAGGGTGGCCTTGGAATCAACGGAGCCAACGTTCAACTGAAAGTAGTCCACGATAGCTTCACCTAGTTCAGCTGCAAAAGCCGAGTCCTGTAGGGCCATATCTGGGAACCGCCAAGTGCGCTCTACCCCTCCAGCCCTCGGAATCTGTAAGTGTGCCAATACTGGGGAATGGTCAGATAACGTTCGTGGTAAATGTGTGATGTCTTTAAGCCAAAGTATCGCAGCCGCCGAAAGGCACCAGTAGTCAAGGCGTGTCCAGGTGTTGTGCGGTGCAGAGTAGTGTGTGTATCCTAAATCGCGGACATAGTGGTGTCGCCAGGCATCTACCAAATCTAACTGTTCCATGGCATCCTGCAGGGCGCGCCTCGCGCGTGGTTTGGTGGCTGCTGTACGTGAAGTGCTATCTAGCTCCGGGTTAAGTGTCAGATTAAAATCACCTCCCAGATATATGTAGTCTGCCCCCATGCGGATAATGTGTGAATAAATGTCGTTAAAAAACTCAGGGTCGTCTACATTCGGGGCATAGACATTAACAAAGAGTACAGAGTGTTCCAACATATAGCCTTTAACCAACACATATCTCCCGCCCGTATCCCTGTATACCTCCTCCTCCTGGAAGGGCAGTCTCCTGTGAATGAGCACTGCCACTCCTCGGGCATAGGAGCTGTAGCCAGCAAAATATCTATGCGCCCCCAGGCAGCCGCCACTGGTGAGTTAGCATTCATAGACAAATGAGTTTCCTGCAGGAAGGCAACATCCACCTGGTGGCGCTGTAAGTAATTTGTCACTTGCTTACACTTGCGGGCATTATTAAGACCCCGAACATTCCAAGATATCAGGGCCACATTGGCCTCTGCCAGAACCTTGCTAGCCATATTCCACAACAATTGGACCAATTGACATTCGTATTCTGGAAACAGGCATGCTAAACCGCAAAGGAAGTACGACTAAACATACAAATCGTAGTCTTGACCAACGATCCCAAACCCCCCCTCCCACCACCCATCCACCCCACAAACTGTGGGGGAAAGACCCCGTCCCTCGTTACAATGCCAAAATGTGACATCAAACAGAGAAGCACAACAATAGAACCCCAAAGGAACAAAGAAGTGTGCATCCGCACTTGGGAGGTGACAACACCCCGCCATATCCCCCATAATATGTCATACCATAACAATATATTCGCACATCTGTGGCGGCACCTTAAGGCGCTAGCAGTGCAAAGCAGTGAGGAGCAGCGACAAAAACAGTGGCATAGCGCTCAACGGCAACAACTTCAGAATAACAGCACAGTACCAAGAGCTAACCAGTACCAAACAGTTCTGCACTCGTTCCTGAGTCCGGAATGTCCTGAGAGTGCGATGGAGATGGGACAGTGTTCTTCTTCGCGGCATTGGAATATTGATGGCAGAACTCCTGGGCTTCGTGGAGAGTATCAAAAATTCGAGACCGTCCGTCCACATCCACCTTGAGGCGCGCAGGGTACAGCATTCCATAGCGCAGGCCCAGCTTCCGCAGAGCCGCCTTGACCCCTGCATATTTCCGCCGTGCCTCCTGCACCATCGCTGTAAAATCAGGGAATAGGGAGATGTTGGAGCCCTGCCAGTTCAATTGACCCTTCTCCCGGGCCAGACGCAGTGCAGTGTCCCTATCCCTAAAATTCAAGAGGCGGGCTATAATCTGGCGAGGAGGACACCCCGGATTCGGGCGCGGCCCCTGGATACGATGTGCCCGTTCTACTACAAAGGCGCCGGTGAACGATTCCCTGCCAAAGAGGTCCGTGAGGAGTTTCTCGACAAAGAGGTCCAACCTGCCCGTGTTTGTGGTCTCGGCCACTCCCATAATGCGGATGTTACTCCTGCGCCCCCGGGCCTCCAAATCCTCATTCTTCAGCACTACAGATTTGAGGAGCCTCTCCATTCTCTCGTGCTTTTTAGCCGTTTGAGCCGCGCCATCCTCCAGATCTGAGATTCTGCTCTCCGCCACTGTCAAACGCCCCTCATGCTTGTCCAACCGGGCCCCCATTGTGTCTAAACGCCGATCAAGGGCATCAAATCTGGTGTCCAGGGCCTTGAAGCCTGCCCGCAGCTCCGCCAAGAGACCCTCTGAACCCGCTGCCGTCATTGTGGGAACCTCGCCGCCCTCCGCCATGGTGGACTGCTGCGCCGCCGTGCCAAGCCCCGAGGCTTTGAAAGGTAGCGTGCCTTGTCGGGGGTCCTTGCGCCCCATACCCCCTATCGTGCTGCGCAACTTGGCCAGCTATGGCTATGAGCAAATCCCTTGGCTAAGCACAGTGAACCAGCCGCGACAGGTGCCACCCAGCCACAGCAGCAGGAACAACCCCCCGCAGCCTCAACCCAAGCTGCAACAAAACTGCGGCACTAGGGGCAGGTAGAGCAGGGCCGTGATGGTAACTGGTGTGTAAGGGTGGACATTCGACACGTGTGGCTCCAACAGGCAAGGCAACCAATGGTAGGCAGAGGGCCTCAGTAATCCCAGTCGCTTCCCAGGTTAGCAGCGCTGACAGGGCGTCCTCGCAGGCCGGCCACGCGGCTCAGTGCCGCCGATATCCGCGCAGGTCAGGCAGTAGGAAAAGGCATCTGTGGGTGGCCCCGCCTGGGCGGGATGGGCACGGGCCGCCGATGGAACGCGGGGGGAGGGGGGGCATGGGGGCACAGCCGCGGGGGCAGAGCTCCTACCGGGTGCACGCTACGACCGACCTGCAATCTCGTCCGCAGCCCCTGTCGCCGCGGGGCTCCCGAGGAAGCCAGCACCCAGCCACGGTATAGGGGGAGCCTCAAACCCCACCGCAGCCGCTTACCTCCCCAGCCGCCAGCGCCCAATCCAGTCCTCCAACGCGGCTCCGGCACGCGCCGAGCTTCGGCTCACCGCCGCACGCGAGGCCCCGGCTTCAGGCCCAGCCTCAGGCCCCACCACGCCACAACACCCTCCTCGGCGCCGATCCGCGCCGCGAACACCAGCCGGTCCGTATCTGCGTCCGCCGCTACCCCCCAGCTTCACACGTCATCAGGAATCATACTGCAGGTGATATGGACATCTATGCCGCCACAGTGAGCACTAGGAAGGAGGCTTACGGCGGAGCTACCAGCCTACACGGCCATCTTGGTCGGTGGCTAGGCCACGCCCCCCTGTGTAACAAATTAGATCGTTGAGTGAAAGTCCTCCACATCGAAGGTAAAACCTACAGAGTAAATATCTACCAGAAATGTTTATAACATCCAAATTGTCTTTACAGAAATTTGTAATTCATAACCACTTATCAACATGGGTTACTTACTCCGAACTCTGACAGTGTACTCTCTCCATGGGCAGAGGCTCTCAAACATGGTGGGAAAATTGGTCTTTGACCTGTGGGTGGGATAATCCTCGCCTCCGTGTACTTAATAGAATTGAAATTTTCCGTTATATAAGCTAGTAAATTTTACGTTTTGTCGGAACCAGAGGTGAGGATTATGCTTGGTCAAAGGTTGCCTACCACCTGGGCTGCTACAGTTGGTTGGAGTGGCTTAGAATAAAATCATTTGAACATAGTCTGATGACCAGTCAGCTGTGTTTAAGATGTCGTCTAAGCGTGCCCCCTAGGTGAATGCTTTGGATGCTATTGCTCCCCTGGTGGAATGTACTCCAAACATCTTTGTGTTGATGCTGGCTTCCTGCATGGCCCATTGGACCCATCTTGCAATTGTGGGGGAGGAAACCCCTTTGTGGAGCTTTCGAATGGCTATAAGGAGTTGACGTTCCCCTGCTGGGCGAAGTTCCTCGTTTATGGCCTCATAAGCCTTTATAGATCGAACTACACATAATTTGGGGAAATCTGCAAAAGCCTGGTACGAGACACCCCTCGCGTTAGTCTTTGTTTGCCTGGAAATATGGAAGATAACCTCATCCAGGGTAAAGATTCTGCTGGTGATATCCAAGGCCCTGATGTGCGATACACATCTGCAAGAGACCAAACATAGGGGTGCTAATTTGGCTGAGAGTTCATTTTGGGATAGATACTTGTTCTGAGGCCAGGAAAGGAACAGGTTTTGCTCTGTGTTGACTTCCCAAAGTACCGATTACTGCAATTCTGGTGGGGGTGATACCTCTGAGCAATTTTCGAACCAGTATAAGTTTACCCACTGAATTCCTTCAATTGGGGCATGCCCTGCTGAGAGAGCTGAGTGAAAGGTGTTGACTGATCTGTATGCCAGTTTCTCAGAGACTAGGGAGTCCAGTAAGTTCAAAATATGGACTATTTCTTTGTCCCCACAGGGATCCAGGTGTCTGGCACCAACCCATTTATTTGGACCTGGTCGATCAATAGCGCATTATGGTATTATCAGCCCAAGCCTTTGAGATTAAGTGTGCAGCCTGGCTCAAAAGTCCTGAGACTTTCCATTTGCCTCGGTAATCCTCCATGCCTTAAGCTGCAGAGAACCTTGCAGAATCAAATGGTGAGTATTACCTGAAGGATCCCTGGGGCAATCCAGAAACGGGGGTAGATGGATTGGAAAATCCCCCAAAAAGTTCCATCAGAACTGGATACCAGGCTTGAGATATCCAGGTGGGGGTCACTACCACTACGTCTACTTGTTGTCTCCGGACCTGTGCCGTGAGTCTCATCATGGGGAAAGGCATTTCCCGCCTCTGTTGTCTAGTCCTGTAAGAAGGCATCTGTCGCTGCTGCCTTGGGATCCGGCTGCCAGCTGAAGTACCTGTTCAGTTGGTGATTTAGTCTGGATGTGAACAGATTCACCATGAACAGACCCCCTCTGGATTGAAGGGCTTGGAACACAATCCATCATCCACAGGCTGAGATCTTGGAGGTATCCTGACTGCCAGACCGCCACCAGGTTGGCCAAGACTGAGAGGTGCTCCGCCTTGACTGAGATGTGATGTTTGAGGCAGTACTCCCAGAAACTCTATGCGAGGTCCGAAAGGGGCTTGGACTTGGTACCCCCTAGATGGTTGATGTAACAAACTGCCTCTACATTGTCCATTTTGAGGCCTTCTCCTTGGTCCAGCATTTCAATGCAAAGGAGCCCACTAGTAACTCCAGGCAGTTGATGTGTAAAGCTCGTTCTTGATCATACCATTTTCCACTAGGGGAGAATTCCCTGCCCCTTCCCCTTTAGCCTGTGCTGCTGGCGTCTAAGTCTATCACTAAGTCTGGTTGAGATCCGAAGATGGCTCAGCCGTTCCAAGCCTCCATATGAGCCAACCACCAGAGAATTTCAGCTTTCGTCTCGTTGCGCATGGTAACTTTCTGAGAGTACATGAGGCCTTACCTGAGGGGGAAATCTTCAGGTGTTGAAGGGCCAGGTATCTGGGAAAATGGCCTGAATGGATGAGGAGAGAAGGCCTCGCAATTTGATGCAGGGAAGTGGACGGAGTGGCCAGAGTGATTTGTAGCGTCTATCTTAATTTGACTACCTTCCGAGAGTATAGGGCTCAGGGTGGCTTGGACCCAGTCCACTACAAAGCCCAAGAAGGTGAAGGACTGATTCCGGGATAGCATTGATTTTATTTATTTTTTAAATTTTTTATTTTAATTTTATCTCATTTATGATGAACCCCAGGGATTGGAACAGGTTGACCATGAACTGGAGATCGTCTAGGTATATTATCAGATGTATGCCCTTTAATCAGAGGAGTTCCAACGCATGCTTTAGGATCTTGGTAAAGCACAGAGGAGCTGAGAACAGCCTGAAGAGAAGCGCTCACAGTTATACATAGAACACTCCATATCAAATAAATGTTGATCAATTATCAGAAGACAATGCCTTTTCTTATATTAATTGCTTTTAAAATAAATAACGCAACATTAAAACATATCCCGGGATCATTAAGGGCAGCGAGTAATTTCATAGCAGCTTTGTGCGTTCTCACATTGTATTTTATGAAAAGTGGTTTCAAATAATAACGCCTAAAATACAGATAAAAATTACAAAAGAGCATAAAGTGCATTGTGCTTTGCTTAGATTGCCCATCACAAGGGCAGGGGGTATAATCTAGGGGGCAAATTTTAATCACAGGACAAGCGACTAGATGGTGTACTATTCCTAGTCTCAGTCTAATGAATATAAAACGATGTGTAGGCTTAGTCACCTGAGTCAGATAATCTTGGACTCCTTCCTAGATCCGATTGTTTGGTAAAATATAAAAGTTGATTGTTTCCCTACCACTCTTATACAGGCCTCTATTTTAGAAGTCAAAAATGCATCCTTAATTTCCTGTCTAGTTAAGGTAATCACTTTCAATGTTTAACTTAAATAATTTACTATATGTGTCACTAATATATTTTAACCAAGGAATACACAATTTTTTTTATCTAAGAGGAGGCAGTCCTTAATGATTGATTTTGGTCAAATTAGTTTCATCTTTGGCCCAGATAGATCTCCTTAACAACAGCGGCCGCATGGCAATCAGATCGGCTAAATATACTAATCCTACTTCTTGATGCATTACTTCAGTGGACGCTGTTTGGGGTAAAGAGATGTTTTAAAAAGGAGTTTTCTTCTCCCTGCAGTATCTGGCTACAGTTATGGCCCCACACCCCTGCACCATATAGGGGGTAGCAACAGATCTAGCCTTATATATTGCTAACATTTCCTTGATCGGGCGATTGCCTAATTTTGATGGAAATCTAAAAACTCCATATGCGCTCTTAATCATATTAGATCGAACATTGGTTATTTCATGTGTCCAATTCCCACTGCCTGAGACGGTTACTCCCAGGTAGCAGAAATTGTTAACAGTTTCTACAGGGGTGCCATCAATATAAAAAGTTTTAAATTTCTTTGGTTTAGGACCGCATATCATAGTAAAGGTTTTTGTTTTGTTAATTAGCAGTTTCCTTGCGGCAATAAAATTCCTAAAATTATTAATTAACCGGGGTCCTAGAAAGCAACACAGCGTTGTCTGCATATAGCAGCACTGGTATATAACTACTGGCGATTTGTGGGGCGTCCGCCTGGACCAATTGCAAAACTTGGTCGACCTCATTTATAAACAACGAAAAAAGGAGTGGGGCGAGGACGCAGCCCTGACAAATACCTCGTTTTACATCAAAATTTGGTGTGCACTCGCCCCGCTGCCCACATCGCACCTTGCACAATAGCATCTCATAAAGCCTTGCAAGGAAACAAATGATCAGTTTAGGCGCGCCAAGGATAAGCAGAGTTGGCCAAAGATTGGCGTAGTCAATAAATGCTCGTTTGAGCCTATCAAAAACATCTAGGTCGACCCCCCCCCCCCCCTGGATCGTGGGTGCGCTTCCCTTTTGACGTCTGGAGATAGAGGGCCCGAAGGCCATTAGGGTTCTTTCCTCTGGTTAAGGGGTTTATGACATCTCTCTGCCATCCTCTGGAGTTTCTTCTCAAAGGCTGCCACTGCTTCAGAGACCGCTTTATAAATAGAGGTGTCGATCACCTCGCAAAAATAGTCTTCAGTGGGTAGGTAGGCGACGCATTTCTCCTCCATATACAAGTCCTGTGACTCCTGCATATTAGGGGCAACTGTAACTGGGGAGTTCCCAGGTAAGTATAGCCTAAAGGCTGGACAAGGGCCAGAGCCTGGGGACACAAGATGCCCTCTGAATGTCAGTAGGGCCACTGTCAAATATGTGGATGGTAATGGAGCTGGGGTCAGTGTCCCCAAAGAATATGAAACGCTCTGGAAGCGCTCAAGCAAATAATCCGCTTTCAGTAGCAGACGAGGCCCCTGATAAAGACCCCGTGCTGGAACATCAGTAAAGCGCTGATTGGAACTCGCTAAATTGTTCTGGGCGAATGACTGCAGGCGAGTGGGGCTTTTTCTGCCTGACATGGCCAGTTGCGCTGCTCCGAGGTCGGAAAATCGATCGGAGCAAGCACACTGGCCGTGCAGTAGAAGACGCGCTTCAGTGTGAGGAAGAGATGTAAGTCGTGCAGGCACCCTCTAGCAGTTGGAAGACATCACCGCACAGCCCTGACATTGCTCAAACAAGACAAAAGGCAATAATGAGTCCAGGAGGCTGCTTAAGGAGCGCAGTGGTGTTCCCGCGGTTGCGCAGCACCTGCAAAGAAAAAATACTAGTACTGCCAATTAAATACAGTGGAATTTAGAAAAAAGTCAACCCAACGGTTTTGAGCTTTTATCTAAAGGTTGCTGGAGCAGTGTAGAAAGAAGGTGAGCCAACAAGGGTCTATGAAGGAGCTCTAACATGCTGATTGGATGGACTGATGGTTCCTGTTTGTCTATAATTCATAGGATTTGAAATTTTTTCATAAGTCTTAAATATGGCTGCTGTTGAATAAAAGTAAAGCATAATCCTCGCCTCCGGTCCAGACCTAGAATTAATAGGTGTTTTAGCATAATTGAATGGGAGGCATGTATCTTTTTGTATGTTCTAATGTGATATTGTGCTGCTGTAGTGGTGGTAAAAATGAACTCTTGGCTGCACATCAAAGAGTTGAAGAAGTACGCCTGTGGAGGAAGCGAAGGTCATGTGGTCAGCAGGGAAGTGGCTAGAGGTTGAAGAGGTGTTATATCAAGGAGGATGGAAATAGAGATCTTTGTTTTGGTGTTTTGGAAGAATGCACCATAGGGATCCATTTTTGAATTGCAGTGATGTGCTTAATTGGAGGTAGTTTGTAAAGATGGGGAAAGAGAATATCTACTTGTCATTGGTGTTGAGATAAGAGGTGATGTCACCAAATGTGGTGGTGAAGAGAGCGAATAGGAGAGGACCTAGAACTGATCCTTGGGGATATCAATGGGAACATGTGTTAAGTGTGGATCTTTTAGAGTCATATTCTATTGAGAATGAGCGTTCATATAAGTAAGACAATGAATATTGAGAAACTTTATTGTTGACCTTGTTTTTGAGGGAGGAGAATGATATGGAAGGATTTCCAGTGTCAAATAATGCAGATGGCGATGGTGGTGAGAAGAGGAAATTAAATTGGAGACATGGGAGGGTGCTTGCTCTGCAAATGAAGGGAATGGAAGCCAGATTTGATGAGGTTGAGAAGGTTGTATAGGAGCTAGATAGTGACTTGGTTGCTCCCGTATTTAAGAGAAGAATGGAGTGAAAGTGTCGAAACCTGGATGGGGATGAAGGGACAGTATTGAGTTTTTGTAGCAGTAAAACCAAAGCTGATTTAAAACAATATGGGTAAGTGCCATTTAGGAGGGAGTGATTTAAAAGTGAATCTAATCAGAAAACTACTTTAGAGAAAAGAGCTAATGTTTTCATATAGTTTAGGCCTGAAAGGGTCAGATGTGGCATAACATGGATTCAATCAGTCAACTTGGATTTGTAGAGCGCAGCTAATCACCTGCAAGGGTATCCAGGTGCTGGGTTCATGCTAAGATCAGTCTAAGAACCAGGTCTTTCTGAATTCCAGGAACGCGGATGATTCACGGAGATAGAGGGGAAAGTCGTTTCAAGACTTGCCGGTGAGGTAGGAGAAGGAACGTTCTCCACTGTGGCTTCGGGGGATGCGAGGACTGTGGACAAGGGAGGCAGAGCGCAGTGGAGGGTTGGTTGAATTTCAGACGGTGGCTGATGTATGGTGGGCCTTGTTCTTGGAGGGCCTTGTAGGCGTGTGTCAGCATCTTGAATTGGCATCTTTTCTGGATAAGGAGCCTGTGGGGGTTCCTGAGGTGGGGGTGGGTGATGTCAGTCTGTTACGGGAGGTCGAGGATGAGTCTGACAGCTAAGTTCTGTATCGTCTGGTGTCTCTTCAGGAAATGGGTGGCGATTCCTGCGTAGAGTGCGTTGCCGTAGTCCAGCCTGCTGGTGACTAGGACTTGAGTGACTTTTTTCCTGGTGTTGACGGGGAGCCATCTGAAGATCTTTCGAAGCATGCGGAGGGTGTGAAAGCGGGCAGAGGAAACTGCGTTGATTTGTTAATGGAGAGTTTGCTGTCCAGGATGATGCCGAGGTGGTGTTCCACGGGAAGCTATTGTTCCCAAAAATCAGTACTTCCATCTTGTCCATGTTGAGCTTCAGGCAGTTGGTCTTCATCCAGCTCTTTTGAGAATCTGCACGAGTACCATGGGGGAAGTAGGACAGATGTGTGAATGGGTGGTGGAGTGAAGGTAGTGGGGTATCCTTGGAATGTCTTGTGGAGGTGGAGCAGCAGCAAGAAGAGTACAAATAAGGTCTCTGATTTTGGTGATCTTGGAGGTCTGCTGCTGAGTGTGTGGAGTTTGTGGCGGAAGGGTATGGTGAGGATATTGAGACTAATTGTACATGAAACATGTTGGGGATGTGGGTGCAGTAATGGGGTGATATTTGGAAAGTATGCAGTTTTGGCATTGTGAAGAGTTAGAGAGTGTGTTTGTGCAGTGAAACTCTGTAGGTATTGAAGTTCCCCCACGCCTTCTTGAATTTCTGATTCTGCTTGAATTCCTCTATCATTGCTTAAAAATGTTTCCAAATTAAAACTACAAAATGACCTACTCAACAGCTGCTTACCTACCCAAAATATGCCTTTACATTACATAATACCATATCAATGTTCATTTGACACTTTACTCACTCAGGGTACACACCACCTCAGAGATGCCTATCTCGGCAATTTTATTCATACCTAATCATTGTCACAAATCTTTCTCTGAGTTGCCTTCAGATACCATGCTTGCATACTCCACAACGTTAGATTTATACCATGCTTACATTTCCAGCGTCATCAACTTGCATAATAAGGGTATGCTCAATAAGCATTCTCCCATTTTGTTCTTGCCTGCCACCCAGGGACTTTGATAAGCAAAACAAGGAGATGGTGGTGCTGCTGTTATACATAATGTTCTCTCGCAAAATGTGCCCCAAAGAGGAGGGTATCAATGCCTGCTTCTTGCATTACCCATCTGACCCGACCGGCTATGGTTGGAGAGGAAACAGCCTTGAAAGGCCTTCTGAGCGAGATAAGGATTTGTCTATCTCCTTGGGGTCTTAACTCATCTGTCATTGCCTCATATGCTTTAATACAGCTTGCATCACAGTTTTGTAGTGTAAGGAAAAGATGGATCTGAAATTATCCTGGTGTGTCTTAGTGCGCTTTGATATGTGAAAAGTAACCCTCTCTGGGGTAAAGACTCTACCTGTATTCTCCAGAGCCCAGACATCCTAAACTCTACGACAGAAAACCAAACAAAGTAGCATAGCCAGCTTGCCAGAAATCTCTTTTCTTGAGAGAGATTTATTACTCTGCCATGAAAGGAAAAGGTTAAGCACTTGATTAACAACCCATAAGTATGAATACCTCCGTTCTGGAGGAAGAGCTAATCGAATATCCCTTAATAGCTTTCGCATTAATGGGTGTTCCCCAATAGGAAGACCTTCAGTACGATTGAGATCGAGAACAAAAAGAATGTTCGAGGCATGTGAGCTGCAGAGCTCACACTGTGCATTAGATCGCCATCTGGTGTTGGGCTCGGATGCTTGCACTTTGTTGTTGTCTTCGAAGAAGTCTTTGTAGTCATGTGATAGGTGACTCCTCCTTTGGACAATAGTGCGCATGGGCATCGACTCCATCCTCAGATTGTTTTTTTCCGCCATCGGGTTCGGATGCAACTTCGACCCTCCGGTTCGAAACTTCATTTTCAGCGTTTTTCACGACTTAATATCAACATCTCGACGTCCCTTCCTCGATCTCCTTTCCAGCCGTCGACGCGGGCCGTTGGGCCCATCGACGCCGTAAGGCCTACTGCCCATGGAAAGGACGCCCTTCCGGAAATGCCCCCAGTGTGGAGCAAAGTTCCCCCACAGTGACCACCACAAGGTCTGTAACCTGTGCCTCTCACCTGACCATAACGAGGCCACCTGTCCAGCCTGCGCTTCCTTCCGCTCCAAAAAGACCATTCGCGATCGTCGAGCCCGAAGGCACATCATGGCGCAACGGTCCGCTCCGGAACCCGTCAACATCTTCGATGAGGGTCCCGATGTTCCGGAGGAAGATTCCGAAGACCTCACTATCATCTCGGAGGCAGAGGACTCAGACGGTTCCATCACTCCAGGGCAACCAGTGAGTACTACCGCCCCTGCCCCAACCCCACCTGCAAAAACGAAGGCACCGGTCAACACTTCGCCTGCGGGCCCCAGTCGCGACCGTAAAAGTGCTTCGGACGCCCCGCCTTCCGGCTCGGCGCCGAAGAAGAAAATAAAGCCTTCCGGCTCCTCGGCACCGACCAAACCACACGTGTCCGTTCCACAGGCACCTTCGGCGCCGAAACCAAAAGAACACCCGGCGCCGAAATCCGGTTCGGTCCCAAAATCCGCCTCCAAGCATGCGGATCACTCGGCGCCGAAACCCAGGCTCCACGACACAGCCCCTAAACCGAAGCTGTTCGAGCCGATAGCTAAGCCGAAGGACTCCCCTACGCCTTCTAAGACAAAAGAACATCCAAAAAAGCCATCGCCGCGCTCGGAACAGAAAAAGTCGGCGCCGAAGCCAAATATTCAGGAGGAGGAACTGTTTCGACCGGATCCCATCGATCCTAATCAACAGAAAAAACATATTAATCCTAACACTGGACATATCTCCTCTGTGCCACGCCACAAGCCAGTCCCTCCAAACAAGAAGGACTCTTCTACTTCCCCTATGCCTCCTTCTTCTCCTATACCTCTGTCTAACACCCCTCCTCTCCACATCCCTGTTACACCGCCTCAGCCTGTAACTTCTCCACCACATGAATATCAGGACGACATGGGGTATGGTGATGACCCTGATAATCTACTTCTAGACCCAGATAACCCACCACAGGACGACTGGGGCTACAACGACCCCCTAGATCCTACAGACCTCCCCAGCCCTCCACCTTATCCCACAAAACCATCTCCACCAGATGATCACATTGGTTTTGGACAACTTATCCTTTGTCATTGCCATCTTAGAATCATAGCTGTCATTAGGTTCCTTGTCATCATTTGTGTTTGTCTCATGATCTTTTTTTTCACAATTGACTGGCCTTGTATGGTTTGGTATCAATGGCCTCTCTGAACTAGGATTTCTAATTAAGCAGTCTTTACCCTTTGTTTGAGCCACAAGCTGCAATAATGCCACCCGGGCCTGCAGAACCATTACTACAACCACTACTGTGAGACCTGCCACCCTTTTGAATGTCTCCCACATAACTCCCAACTCCTCAAATGAGCTGCGGGAGACTCCCAGGCCAGGTTCATTGTGGCACTCAGCAGCGGTAAAGCAAGTGGAACCGCAGTACCCAGGCATGAGCACACCAGCCGCCTGTGTAACGAGTGCAGGGCTCAATGCTCAGATAGGAGCTGCCCTCACCCAGGGGAGCTCTGGTGCTTCGTTGAGTTGGAGCACTGCTGGGCTAGACGCACTGCCCCCCCGAGTGATGCACGGTCCTGGAGCCCTGGACTGCAACCTGGTCACAGCTTCTTTGCATGCCACTCCTTGCATGCAACTCAGGGTTTCGGCTCCTCCTACTAACGCCTACTCACGTTGCTGACACTAAAATAATAGAAAGGGCTCCTAAAGGAATTGAGTCCCAAGTGATGAAGTATGTCCTTCATCAGCTGTCATTAGAGTTGGAGTAGTCTCCTTTCTCTGATACAAGTCTTTGGGCTACAAGTAGCACCTCTTCCTTGCAACAATAAGTTTCAACAACCATCTGCCAGCACTGCACACCCAGCACCTCCTAGTGTCCAGTAGTACATAACCAGACACTAGTTCAGCTTACTTGGAAACATTTTCATCCCTTTTGGCCATTTCAAAATGGTGTAAAATGTTACTAAAATCGGGACAATTCGACCTTCTAATGCAGGAAATTGGTATTGGCACTGGCCTTTAAATTCCAGCGTAGTTGCTTCATCTGCAGAGCTTTTCATCTGTCCTTTGCTAGCCACAAGAATCACGCCCATTTCACCGTGCCACGGTAATTGAGATACAAACCAAAGGTCCCTTCAAGACTGGTGTACTTGTTACCATCCTAAATTGAATCCCCAAACTTAGTACTACAACAAATAATTTAGGAGTATATCAAGGAGTTTTCTGCCAAAGAGGATAATCACTTCTGTGTTGGCAGTGCTTGAATTACTGGATTATTTAATGGGTCCGCTCTCCCCTCTAGAACTATTTCTAACATCTATTGCCGTATGCGGTTGGAATAATGTTTCAGATTTGATTTTTTTTTTTTGGTCCATTTTGTCAAAAAATGTAATCTGTGTTGCTGCTCGATTACTCTTTATAAGGTAGCACGAGAAGTCCCATGGTGACTCTTGCTATGTCTCTGTTGCGCGCATTACTCACTTGCTACGTCTCTGTTGCGCGCGTCTCAAAAGAATTTGCACACACACAGCTTTGCCCTACACCAAGGAAAATGATTAGAGGGAACATTGGCAGTGTTTGTTTTCCGTTATTGCTGTGTGCTGTCCTATTTAGAAACTATAAATGTATGTAATGGATGTAGCGCTCTGGCCATGGATTGAGGGATTTCAGATTTGAGGACAGCCTAAGGATATGGGTTTAAAGGATTCCTTGCTATGACTTAAAGAGACGCTAAGGCACCTTGGTGTGATGGCCAGGCTCCATGAGAACTGTGCTTGTAGGTCTTGTTTAGGTATTCTAAATGTGGTTCGGGTGTATTCTCAGTTTCTGAGAGTGTGAATTTGTGAAAAACTAATTTCAAGAGCGATTCTTTAAAAAAGTCACCTGCTTTTGGTTGATTACTGGAAGCGGGTTGGATGAATACTTTAGTGGCAGATGCTCATGTGGTGTTATTTCCATTTGAAGCAATTATGTAATTGTACATCCCTGAATGTCAAACCTAAAATGTTTTTTTTTTAATTTTTTTTTTTTTAATGAATGCTTTTCATGATTTTATATTTAAGTTGATGTCGAACTGAACGGGATTTTACAGCTGTGACCTTTTTTCTTCGTTAGTGAGACGTGCGAACCCCAAATGAATGGTGGAGAAAGCCAAATGATGGTTACCGAGAGTCCTAAAGATGACGCAGTTGTATGTGTCCAAAGTGTACAGAATGAGCAGAATTTACAGAAAATAGAGGGCACGCTTTCTGAAATTGTGGATACAGAACCACAGCTTAGTTCAGGTAACGTTTAACAAATTGTTTTCTTTGAATCATTCCGTTGATGTGAAATGTAAATATCCTCGGGAAAGGAAAGTAGAGTAGAGCTAGCACGTGACCGACTTACAAAAAATGGAATGCTGAATGCTTTGTCAACGTTGATGGAATGTTAGCAAAGTAAAGTTTGTTTCATTAAATAGAACGAGAATTAATTCATGAATAGTTCTCTGGTTGTTCTATTCTGCATGGTCCTTCTCTTGATCTATTGAAGTTATGCTTCTTTAACCTTCATATAATCTTCGTCAAATCTTAAACCTTAATCTCCAAACGTCGCAACATTGTTTATAATTTAGAATTGGTCGTTTATGCATGGCTTTCCATACTGTGGTTTATATTTCAGTTAATAATTGGTGTAGTGAGTTTACATTTGTTTTACCTGGTTGCATAGTTTAACAGGATATTTACCAATAAATTTATTTTTAACTAGTATTATTCCATATCTGCCTTTACCACTTGCATTGCGTATTGAACTTCCCCAAGTGGGATCTGATTCAGTAGTTTACTTTATACCCTGCCTGTGAGGGTGCCTCAATGCGCTTTATCAGGAATTGTGATTCCATCAGGGCCTACCCATTTTGGTGGTTTGCTTTTTGAATGATGTAAATCATGTAACATTTTTATGTATGTTTTGTCTTGGAATGTCTTAATATAAACTTTGCAATCACTTGTTCGTTTCGATGATTTTTCCTGGGCTACTTCGGCATGGTTTGGGGTCTGGTGTAGTCTTTACCCCCCCCTCCCTCTACTTATTAACGGGCAGTGTTCTTTTTCACCTGTAACATGATTATACTTAAATGTTTACAAGTTCCTTAACTGACCATATTTTGTTTTGGACACCATGCCAATCGAAAAATGTTCTTGTATGCGAATACATGAAACTCTCAGATACTTTATCATTCTCTTTGTGGCGTTTGACGTCTTTTCGCTATGGCATTTTCTCAAAAACTGATTAAGGGCGCCCACCTACAGGCATTCAGGATCAAGGCATAATGCCAGTGTACTTCCAGTTGGGAGCACCTGACGATTGGTGCCTCTCGTTTAAGTACATCAACTGCAGTGGCTTAACAGATGTTGGTCTCCTATTCCACTAGCAGGAAATCAAATATAAAATGATTTATAAAAAAAAATCTAAAAAAGCCTAGCTCCACCTAGGGCGGAGCATTTTTATAGTACTTAGACAAAAAGGTGCTGTTATGCAATCTGTGACTGATATTACCATGGGGCATGGGCTCCAGAAGACTTTGGAAAAGGCTAGGCAATCTGAGATTTGTAACACTAACCGAAGTCGTACAGTGGAAGGCCAGAAGGGACTGTATCAGTATGTCACTAACTTCACACATGTTTTCAACCCCTACAGTGGGATTAGCACGGAACATTGCAACACAAACATCCACAACAAAAGGTGAACACTGTGTTGTGAGTTGATAACAACATCCAACAAAAATTTTCTGTTGGGTATTGTGTTGGTGTAGGGTGCTGTTCTTGCTCGTTGATAGCCTTTTATGGCGTATATGATCTGTGTTAGGTGAATGTGTTGTGTTTTATGTGTGCTGTTGGGATAACCTGCAAGTCTGTTAAGATAGTGATGAATATAATCCATGCCAAGTTTACCTATCTGTCCCTGGCATTTTACCTTAGAGTGACATTGACTCTAGGCCCCTGACTGTTTGTTCCACATGGGTGTGTTCCTGTGGTGACTTAGGTGAATGTTTGACCTGTATATCCTTGCCTCCCAGGCATCAGACCATATAGAAATAGCCAGCACAGGACCCAGACAGCATGTCCTTCCTGGACTTTACGTTCTCAGCATTTGTAAAGTGCGTTCAGCTGTTAGTATGGCACCGAAGCCCACACAAGCAGTTTATTTAAAACAAATTGTCATTTTTAAGCAGTGAACATCCTCTTAATGCTCATTTCGGAATTGGGGTTTGGACTTTGCAAGTATTCCACTAAATACAGTGCTTTTCTTTGAACTGACCATTTGTTGTCTAAAATGACACTTTGTTACAGCCAAAATATAATGTGCAGATAATCATTTCACTGTATACTGATCTTTTTTCTTGGTGTCAGATAATTTTTCTTCAGTGCATCTTCCTATTTCTTCTGATCAAATTCTTAATGAAAGAAATAGTCCATGCTTATGCACATGTTAAACTGAACCAACAAAAATGTTACCGGAGAAAAATAAAGAAGTAAAATGGCCTTTCAAATTTACATTGCCTTTTACAAGCACATTAAGGCTTAATATTTAAGTTACCCATGTTTTAAAACATTACTGTTCAAAGTGAGTGCCTAAAGAAACTTTTTTTTGTTTTAGATCTCAAACTGAGGAACATTACAGAAACTGCCACAGTTACTGAAGAAGTCACAAATGAAACTCCAAGGAAGAAAAGTAAAAAGCACAAAAAACATAAAAGCAAGAAAAAGAAAAAGCGGAAAAAGGAAAAAAAGGAACGACGAAAATCTTCAGTTTCTGAAGGTCGGGGAAGTTCGGAGGTTGAACCTAAGCCCCATACAAAGTCTCCTTCAGAGCAGCCTGCGGAAATAGAGGAACAGCGAGAAACATGTGGAATTTTGTTGGACCCACTAACTGTTGTTTCAGAGACCATCAAATTGGTTACTCATGGGGAAATTGTTTCAGCATCTACAGTAAAAACATTTAATCTTGACATCCCACCTGAGACTGCATTAGAATTTGGTCCTTCTAATGTTACCTCAAAAGAATTCAATTTAGGTTTATGTGAACCATGTGAGACTAATTTAAGAGTAGGGGAACTATTACCTGCCATGGAGCATGAGCCGGAGATGGTACTAACTGCGACAAGCTTTGCACTTCAGAATGCTGCCTCGGAACTGATGATGGATAAAAATGTAGAGTCTGCTCTAACCACAGTTACAAATATAGACTCTTCACAAACTATAGCTAAAAGTGCAGATCCTAATCTAACTGTCATTACAGATCAACAATATGATGGAACTACAGTTAAAAATACAAGCTCTGATCTAGTTGCATTTAAAAGTGTAGACTCTGAGATACCTGTAACAGAAAGTACAGACTCTGATTTGCCTATGATAGCTAATACTCATTCTGATTTAACTATAGTTGAAAATACAGAGTATACATTACCTATAGCTAAAAATGCAGATTCTGTTGTAACTGTCAAACGTGTTGACTCGGAGGTAGTTGTTGTAGAAAGTGCAGCCTCTCATTTGACTCTGTTTAAACCTACAGATGGTGATCTAACTGGAATTAAAATTACAGATTCTGAGATACCTGTAGCTCAACCCACAGAAGCTGATCTAACTGTTGTATTAAAAATGGGCTCTGAAGTAGCTATGGGCAGAAATGTAAACTCTGAATTACTCCCAGTTAGCAGTGCCGACTCTGGCCTAATTGCTATTACAAATAGAGATCCTGATGCCAGTGTAACTAAAAACATCTATTCTGATTCAGCTGTAGAAGAAAATATAGAAAGTGAGCAATTTATAGTGAAAAATAAGAACTCTGTACTGTCAGTAGTTATAAATATGGACTCTGATCTAGCTAAAGCTAAAAATGCTGAATCTGATGTTACTGATATTAAAAATGCAGACACTGCATTGATGGTTGCCAAAAGTGCAGACCCACATTTGGCAGTCATTGATCCTGTTGAACCCATTCTTACAGTAGTTGAGCATATAGTCCATAATCTTGCTGTTAAAAGTGTAGACCGTGATCTTACAGTAGTTAGGGCTGACTCTAATTTAACTGAAATTAAAAATACTTCCTCTGAGCTTATTGAAGATAAAAATGTAGACTCCAGTGTAAATATTATTAAAACCACAGACTCTGATCTCAGTGTATTTAATCCTGCAGAGCCAGATGTAACTGTAGTTCAAAGCAAAGACTCTGGTGCATCTGAAGTCACAAGTATAGACACTGATCTAGCAGCAGTAAAAAGCTCAAGCTCTGAACCAAATGAGGAGCTTGCATCAAAATGTCAGGATTTGCTTGATGGCAAACGTTCTGTAGAAGATAGTAAAAAAGAAAATGAAAAGAGTAAAAAAGGGAGCGAAAAGAATGACAAAAAAGAAAAGGAAGATAAGAAATCTAAAAGGAGTCGATCAAGGTCTGTATCTCGATCTAAAAAGCAAAAACAGTCTTCAGGTTCTCATTCTACCTCTAGGCATTCTCCTTCCAAAAGAAATTCATCTAAGAATAAAAAGCACTCTGACTCCAGGAGAAAACATTCTCGTTCACGTTCCCGACACAGATCAAGATCCAGATCTGCTGAAAAGAGAAAAGATGCACAATCTCCACCAAAATCTAAAAGTAGACGGTCTAGGTCTCGTTCACCAAAGCGTACAACAAAACTTTACTCTAGATTACGTCGGTCCAGATCTAAATCGCCACTACGCAAGAGGAAATCTAGATCAAAGTCTTCTCAAAGGTCTCGAAGTCGCTCCCGTTCAAGACATAGGAGAAGAAGCAGGTCAAGGTCAAAGTCTGCTCAACGTTCTCGTAGTCGTTCATATTCTAGACACAGAAGGAAAACCAGGTCGCGATCACGGTCTCGAAGACGGCGTTCTCCATCCAGGGATAGAACAAAAAGGTCTCCAGTTAACCAATCGAGATCAATTGATCGAAGAAGAAAAAGGTCTAACTCAAGAGATGGGCACAGTACAACACTAAAGCCACGACCTAGGAGCCGATCGCCTGCTCGCCGTAGAAGGTCAAGCTCCATAGGACGTGGCAGTTGCAAGTCTCCAGTCAGGCGTAGGAGATCGAGGTCGCCCGCAAGGAGATCTAGGTCGCCTGCAAGGAGATCGAGGTCACCAGTGCGAAAGAAGAGCTTTAGCAGATCACCTGATCGACGAAATCGATCAAGATCATTGGAAAAAATTGTGGGACCAAGTAGATCACCACAAAAGCGTCTAACCGAAATTGGTAAGTTGGTTTAAAACTATTTATTTGCCAAGAAGTATACCATGATCCCCTGCACACGCTCATTGTATAGTCAAATGACAGTAATATAAGTCAACAATCGTCTTCTTTGTTTCAGTTTTTTTTAATTGTTTTCTTTTTTCAGTAGATGGTGTCACTTTATAGCCCACAGAATCTTTAGCAGCCTTAGCCAACACATGTTTCGTCGCTTATAAGGGAAGTAATCCCTTGACTTCTTCAGGGCTAATGTAACGCCTTCTGGAGTCCTTTCTTTCTGTGATAATTCCGACCCGAAAGTCATCCAAATATAGTCTCCCAAATTCAAGAATTTATATTAAATCGGGTTGTCGTCTTAATTTAAACCTCCGTAAACAGAGATGGCTTAGTCCTTGTGCCTGATCCTGCACACAAAATGTTTCATCAAAACACACAGTCTGCGAGTTATTTGTTTATATCAATATTTTCTGTGGATATCTTTGGACGCACCATTCCCCTATAACACTCTGCCCATACCTTAGTAGACAAGAAGTATACCATAAAAATTAAGGGCTGGTTGATTTCCGTTTACTGTATGATGGTGTGGCATAAACCAAGCTTTGTCTTAGCTCTACATGGTTTGACTTTACCACCCATGGGATGCCTGAGCTTAGTTCAGTGCACCAACACTTGAGCATGAAAGTACAGGTTTTTGTATCCCATACTACCCCGCTCAATACATAGTTGATGTGGTGTTCATGCTTTCTCTGTTATTAACAGTCCCTTAAAAAAGGAGTCGGGGACATAGTGGTAATTCAAACTAAATTTCCTTCTTTAGAATATCATACACAAGTTCTGCACTAAGAGAAAAGACACTCTATACTTAAGTGTTTTATTTCAACAGTCTCATCGTGTTGTTTAGCACATATAAAAACACATGGAATATGATTAAAACCGCACTGATGCATGTGACTAACAAAGAGAATAAAATTAACATTACTAAAATAGTTTAAATCATTTGGCAACCTAACACCCTAAAAACTACTTCACTGCGCTATACTGTGTGCGCCTGGAGTAGTTTATTTTGCATCTAGAGTTTCTTAGGATTTAGCGCATTGTATACCTGTACCTGTTTACAGCAAGAAGCTGTAATTACCAGTAGTTTTAAGAGAGTGGAAAGGAAAACAAACATCAGCTGGGCTCAGCGCCTTCCTGACTGGGCTTGGTATTGGCTCTCTATGTAGGACTGGATGCTGCAAAAGTAGGGCAATCTAAGGGTCCCTGGCAGGATATCTGGCAGTATCTTGTGCGATAACCTGGGTGAAGGACCTCTCTCTCCCTAAGTGGCCACTTGATGAGCCGTTTATACTGTTGATTACTGATTTTGTATGGGAATTTTGAGGAATTTCTGAGATCTGTAGGCATCCATATGCTAGTCTTAGTATGTACTAGTATACACAAGTAGAGTAAAAATACGTCAATTAAGACTACATTGTTTATTTTAATTATCTGAACTTGGAACATGGATAACAAGGCACATGTCCCAGACTGATGTCGCATTAGGTGTCTTATTGATGTCCTTGTCTGAATGATTTGACACTTTCACAGGTTTTTTGAAAGATTAAGACAGATGGCATCTATGTCCTAGGTAGACATGCCAATGATCAGGCAAAAAATTGAGTCTTGGCCTGTTCATAATGGAGTTTGGCCTTAAGGTCTTTCCTGGAAGCTTGGGAATTATTCTCATTGAGCAGGAGAAGTATGGGTGTGGATTAGCTGTACCCACTTAAGCAAGTGTAAAAGGTACAGACCTGCTCATTTCTCTGTCCTTTGCACAGGATTTTCTAATACTCCCATGTGATGGAGATACATGTCAATTCAGTGTTACCTGTTTTAGGAAGAGACCTTTCACCCCTCATCCTATGCAGATTATTTTAAAAACTCTCAGTAGAACTGAGTTGAACCTGAACTTTGAATGCAGAAATTGCAGTAAACCTTGGCTGTTCAGTGCCTTTATGAACTTATCTCGTGGACACACACAAATGCTAGTGTGTGTAAGACAGGAGGCTGAGCCTAGTGACTCCTAAGTCACAATCTCACAGTATTTTAAAGAAACACCGAGTTTTTATAAAAGCCTTATTACAAGTGATCTTTTTTCAAATATTGTGTAACAGATTTAATCCTGCATCTCCTCTCATGTAGTCAGGCTTTTCTCTAGGTATTGCAGCAGGTTAAGAGGGCTAGGTAGTATCTGTGTTTGCAAACCACAATATTCAGGACAATTAAAAGAACGCACTATTGCAAAGGTGAACCTTGACTACCTACACTTTCTACACTCTTTAGTGTTGACTGTGGTCGAGCAGTCCTAGCTTACTTGCTAATATAGATTGGGATAGAAGCATAGCTATAATAAAGCAGTGCTGAACTACTTACTTTTAGGTCATGTGACTGTTTTTTTGTTAGACCCCCCTCAACACCCCCTCGACCTTCATAACTTCAGTTCTCTCGAAAGGGATTTCAATTATAGTCAATCGCTGAATAGTCCCGCTCATGTGTGGGGACCCCGAAGCAGTTGTTCAATATAAATGTAGAGTTTGCCTTTCTTCAGGAAGGCCTGCAAAGACAATTAAGAAAGAGACCGATTATGCAGCCTATATACCTAGGCTACAATGGCCAGAATCGTCGTCATGAGGACAAAAAAGGGCCAGAATAGAGAATTTTAGGATAATTTAAGATGATTTGCAAACAGCATAAATATCCCTCACAAACCCTTTTTTGTGATGGGGATGAAAGAGAGCAGGACAAAGTCTCATAGGCTGTCATTATATGTCTATTAAAGACACTGTGCCTTTAAGAACCCAGAAACCACCAGTATCCCATCATGCACAGCACTATTTTTTCCGGCTGCCGTTGACCGGACGCTGGAGCAATGAGCTCGGCCAAATTTTGCCTTTTTTTCTTCAAAATTCCTAGCTGAATTTTGGTGACAACCTTTTTATTCGACATCTTTGGTCTCTCGCTCGCTCTTTTTTTAGTCTTTGTGACAGAAATTAGAGGCAACTTGACCGAAAAATGCCATCTCTTTTTGACTAGTGCCCAGCGTGTGGGAGGAAAAAGGCAAAGACAGATTCTCATGAGTGTGTATACTCTGCCTCCCAAAGGGCATGGTCCTGAGTCTTTCCATCACTGCAGGAATTTCAAGACGCACCTTGAGAGACCGAGAGAAGATTATATGTCCGGACCGGAGGCGAGGATTATGCTCATCTTTCATTTATTTCCTCACTCCAGCAACTTCAACTTTAACAATAAAAAACTACTATTCCCATAGTTCATGTAACATTGAGGTCATTGCAGTCCACCAATAGGCAGTCCACATGGTTCCCGAGGGCGCACTGCTGATGACACACTTCCTCTTTCTTTCCTGCGCTCCAGCAAGTTGTGTGTTTTTCCCTCGCTCGTCAGGGCAAGGGACGTTTTTGATTATAATTTTGACTGTAATTTGCTTGCTTGGGCAATAATTGAATCGTGCTTTGTTGTGCGTTTTGTGCTGTGCGAGCGAGTGCGCTACTTTGCACTAATTACCGTTTTATTCGCAGCTAGGTGCCGCGGGAGCTTTGTTCGCTCCACTCGCTGCCCCTCTTGAGGCGGGCGGTGCGTACGCACAAGCCAGGGGGCGCCTGTCCGCGTCTCGGTTCGCGTCGCATCGCGCTGTTAGCGGAGGGACCAACAAGTGTCGGACGAACGCCCCAACGGACAGCCACGCCGCCTCCACCGTCTGGAAGCCCTGATGCCCACACTGTGGGTCCGTAGCTGATGCCGATTTTCCCCCCCATTCCGCCCGCATCGCGGGCTGTATTGAACGCCGCACGGCGAGTTTAGCAGGTGTTGTGCCTTTGGCAGGGGGGTTTGTTGGGGGCGGGCCCAGACCTATTGACACCCAATAGATCCAGGGTGAGTCACCCCTGAGGACTTTGAGTCCAGATAGCACTCTCGGGGTGCCCAAAAAATTTCAATGAGTCTCTCACGCCAAAACCTCCCCCACCTCCTGATTTGTAGTGCCACTACGAGCGCATAGAGCGCCTGGGGTAGTTTTAACATTTCTAATTTGACTGTCATACAAGTCTGCTCTGTATTTTACATGTCTCGTCATGGAGGAAGAGTACACAGAAGAGCAGTCTCTTCAAGTCCTTCCCCTCGACGAGTTTTGCGACGCGGTGGATACGTCCTTCCACCAGGCAGTCTCAGCTGCCATGGGGCCTTTTGAGTGTCGCATTATGCAATTTGCATATGGTTGCCAGACCCAGCGCCCTCAGAAGCGAAAAAAGCACCTCAGGCATGGATCTAGGAGCCTTTGACTGCCTAAAGAAGGCGTTTCTGGCCAGACCAGATGGGGGGTCGCAGAGTACTCTCCCTGAGGTTCCAGAGGCCTCTAGTTTACATGAGGAGGAGGAGGACTCTGTAGACGAATCCGCAGACGAGTCGGGCCCCTCCAGACCTTGGCGCCCCGTAGAGCCCTCAGCCATCGACATAGCCAAGGATCAGGAAGACCACTCTGATATGCTGGTCCCTGAAGACCTCGTGCATCCCCGGTCCTCAGAATGGACCCCTCCTCTAAAGTTTCGGTGTTCGTAGCGGGACGCTTGCGCAAGCTGCTCAAAAAAGAGGTAAGGGCTTCCCTTAGGGCAGAGTGCCCGCGCCCAGCCCTACCGGGCAAAGTGGCATTGACCCCGGAAGTCGACCCCAGGATGGCCTCCTTCCTCCAGAAATATATCCGT
Organism: Calotriton arnoldi; assembly: GCA_963921515.1. NCBI lineage: Eukaryota > Metazoa > Chordata > Amphibia > Caudata > Salamandridae > Calotriton > Calotriton arnoldi. The sequence continues at coordinate 1,805,084 of CAWUFW010000369.1, forward strand.
GACCCTAAAAAAGGGATTGACCGATCTTGGAAATCGTGTCAGGATAAACTGTTAGACATCGCAGGTCCCATCACAAAAGTCCTTGAGCTGGCCGAAGAAGCCAAACTAGCAGGCACCCCACTTTCCCCCGAAAGAATGTCGAATTGGGCTCAGCGCGCAATTGTCTTCCTGGGCAATGCTAATTGCGCCCTTTCTACCGAAAGGAGGTGCTCCTTCCTGCTAAAAGTCGACCCAAAGCTGGGAAACCTCGCCTCTTCAGAGGCAGGGGCGGTGGCGCAAGGCTGCCTCTTCGGAGAGCCATTTATAAAAGAGCTGACTAAGTTTGTCGCCACGTTTACATTGCTAGATAAAACGCAATCCTCTATATAAAAAAGGTTTTCCACCCTCGAGTTTTTGTCGGGGCCGGCCGTGGCAGAGGGCGTTCGACTGGCCGCTTCTTCACCCAAGGCCCTCAACGAGGTACCGGCAAGAAGAACCAGGAGCAAGGCAGACAGGAGTTCTTCCAGTCCCAACGCGGTTTTAGAGGCCGCGGTGGCAGAGGAGCAACCAGAAGCCAATCCACGGTTAACTCTGGTGAGACTTTCCCCACTTCCACATCTAAAGGTGGGCGGCAGATTGGCGGTTTTCACGCACAACTGGAAGGTTATTACCTCCAATGCATGGGTGTTGCAAACCATACAAGGGTTCCAAATAGAGTTCTACGGTTCCCCAGTGCAGGAGGTTCGTCCCAGGCCGTTGGTTTTTGCACGCGATCAGGCAAACCTCATAGATCAGGAGGTAGCAGATCTATTGCAAAAAAGGGCGGTGGTTCCCACACACCTTCACCCCAGGGGTTTCCTCAGCAATGTCTTCCTGGTAGACAAGACGGACGGGGGTCAGCGGCCAGTGATAAATCTGAAGGAATTCAATCAATGGCTGGTTTACCTCCATTTCAAAATGGAAAGCATTCATCTGCTCAGATCTCCTTCATCCGGACGATTGGATGGCCAGACTGGATCTGAAGGACGCGTTCTTGGCGGTCCCCATTTCCCCCCCCCGCATCGTCTCTTCCTGCAGTTTCTGTGGAAAGACCAGGTGTTGGAGTTCGCCTCGCTTCCTTTCGGTCTGTCCTCGGCCCCGTGGTGCTTCACTAAGGTTCTCAAGCCAGTGGTGGAGACACTAAGAGCCAAAGGCTTTCGCCTCATCATTTATCTGGATGACATCCTCCTACTGGAGCAGTGCCCTCTCCGTCTCTCCCAGCAGTTGCAGGAGACAGTCGACCTCCTTCAGAACCTCAGGTTTGTAGTTAATGCCAAGAGATCACTTCTGACACCCTCCAAACAGGTAACCTTTCTGGGGTTCGTAGTGGATTCGGTATCCCGTACCTTCAGTCTGCTGGCGAGGAAGATGTCCAAGATCCGCAGAGAATTGCGGCGGGTTTTTGCACGTTCCTCGACCTCTCTCAGGCAGATTGCTCGGCTGGTAGGCCTTCTGGCATCGTCCATTCAAGCGATCTTCCCGGGTCCGCTCCACTACAGAGCGTTGCAGCGTCTGAAAGCCTCTCATCTCCGCAGGGGTCTACAGTACTCCGACCAAGTGCCCCTGACGGACGAAGTACGCAGGGAAATGCGCTGGTGGCTCGACCATATGGACGCTTTGAATGGCAGAGCCGTATTCGGTTGCGAACCAGACTTAGTGATAGAATCCGACGCCAGCAAGTCAGGCTGGGGAGCCCGATGCGGGGACTCCTTTACTGGAGGAAAGTGGTCGGCAGAAGAGGGCCGCCTCCACATCAACTGCCTAGAATTGATGGCTGGGTCTTTCGCAATCCAATGTTGGACGAAGGAAAAAGCGTCTTGCAGCGTACTCCTGAAGATGGACAATGTGTCGGCGGTCCGGTACATCAACCATTTCGGGGGAACGAAGTCCAAAGCCCTGGCAGATTTAGCCAAGGATTTCTGGACGTTCTGCCTCTCCCACAACTTCTCGGTGACAGCGGAATACCTCCCGGGGGCTTCCAACGTGATAGAAGATTGGTGCTCCAGGAGTTGATCAGACATGAGCCTGTGGCAACTGCACCCACCGTTTTTTCGGAGGCTCCAGGACACGTGGGGCCCGTTCTCGGTGGACCTCTTCGCGTCCCGTCTGGATCACCAGCTACAGCGTTTCTTCAGTTGGAAACCGGACCCGCTGGCGTTAGCAACGGACGCTTTCCTCCAGGATTGGTCCAAGAAGTCGGGGTATGGTTTCCCCCCGTTCGCCATGATAATGAGGCTCATGACACAGGTCCGCAGACAGCAGGCGAGGGTGGTTCTGGTCACCCCGTACTGGAGGTCTCAAGTGTGGTTTCCAGTTCTTCTGGAACTTTCCTGGGATTCTCCAATCCTTCTACACTGAGATCCCTTTCTCATGAATGATCCCCAGGGGGGATGCCCTTGGTAGCATGGCGGATTTCAGGCGTCGCTGGAGATTCTCAGGCCTATCGGTTGTGGCTCAAACACTACTGGGAGCAGCTTGGGCCGACAGCACTAGCAAGCGCTATAAGTCAGCATGGACCTGATGGGTCGGTTGGTGTGTTCGGAACGACCAGGATCCCATGGGGTGCGAAGTGGTAGCCATTTTGAACTTCTTGGCTTCATTGCCGACCCAGGGCCTGGCTTACCGCACAATCAATTCCTACAGATCGGCGATTTCGTCTGGACACCTTCCGGTCCTGGTAGCCCCTGTGGGTGAACACCAGTTGGTTTGTAAATTGATGCGAGGGATTCACCTTTCGCTCCCTCCGGAGCCCCGGTATTCTTCCTTATGGGATGTTAATAAGGTGTTACGCCTGTTCCAATCTTGGCAACCCAATAAATATCTATCTCGTAAAGAACTTTCAGCCAAACTGGCTATGCGCTTGTGCTTGGTTTCTTGCCGTCGGATGTTAGGGCGCTGGATATTTCCGGAAGGGTTTTTACCCCTGAAAGGGTCACCTATCATATCGTACGAAGGACCAAGTCGGACTCCAGAATAGTGTCCTACCCCGCTTTTGATAAAGCCCCAAAACTGTGCGTGGTCAGATGTCTCAAGAAATACAAGAGTATGACGGAGGAAACTCGCCCACCAGGGGAGCGCCAGTTATTGATCTCCTTGGGAAAGCCTTTCAAAGCGGTTTCGCCACCAACCATAGCCCGTGGGATCAGATGGGTGATGCAAGACGCGGGTATAAATGTCTCGCATTTTGGAGCACACTCTGTGAGAGGAGCAATGGCCTCTAAGGCCTTCTCACTGGGTGCCAGACTGGAGGATATTTTAAACGCCGCAGACTGGTCATCGGATTCGATGTTTAAAAGGTTCTATTTTAAACCAGTCATGGACATGGCGTCGTTGGTGGTGGATAAGCTTTGAACGAGCATAATCCTCCCCTCCGGTCCTGACCTAGAAAGAAAAATTTCCTAGTAATCATGACGGAAAGTTTCAATTCTATTAAGGACGCGGAGGCGAGGATTATTCCCTCCCTAGGCTCAAGGAGACCTGTACCCACTCGGAAAGGCGGAGTTGAAGGTGACTCATCAAGATGTGTTTTTCCCCTTCGTTGGGTTAGGTATATATGCGTTTTGAGACTGTTTGATTTTCTGGGGGGCATCCCATGTATCCTGTTTGGATTTGGTTGTTACCTGTAAAATGTTCTTGTACAGTCACTTGATGGTTTTTGTGCACAAGTCTCGGAGAATAGAGTCATTGTGTTTTCACATTTGGCTTCCCGTAGGGTCTGAAGGTTCCAAGACGGACTGACAAGCTTCGATGTTATGATGGTCGCAGTCAAGAAAGAGGAAGTGTGTCATCAGCAGCGCGCCCTCGGGAACCATGAGGACTGCCTATTGGTGGACTGCAATGACCTCAATGTTACATGAACTATGGGAATAGTAGTTTTTTATTGTTGAAGTTGCTGGAGTCAGGAAATAAATGAAAGATGAGCATAATCCTCGCCTCCGCGTCCCTAATAGAATTGAAACTTTCCGTCATGATTACTAGGAAATTTTTCATTCCCCTTCATGGGACCGAGGAGCAAAGAAGGCTACAATCACAGTCTGAAGGTGGGACCTCAGGGCGAGGAGAGGGGTGAGACCTCAACCAGGGCTCTGTCATCTGTCTCTGGAGGGCGTACCAGGAAGAAAACTGCACACAAACGCCATCGGTCCTGGAGAACGTTGATAGCATCGATGTCGAGGAGAGGTACGGGACTGGCTGGTTTGCGGTCTATCCAAAGTTTGACGTTGAGCAAACGCCGTAGATCAGCGTAGAGGCCAGAACTGTAGATGTTGAGAACTTCTCCATTGCCCTACAGGCCTTGCTCGACGTCTGAGTCCATCGAGGTCACTGTTGAGACCCACGTCAAGGCATACTTAAACGTCGAGGTGCTATCGGCACTCACCCTCGACAAGCAGATTGACGTCGAGGCATCGAGGTTCGTCGACGTCGAGAACTCTTTCGACATCGTCCAGGTTACAGGAGGCTAGAAAAAAGAAGACTCATCTACACTTCCCCAGATTCAGAGTACTCTGGGGCATATTCCCCATCTTCAGGGGACCAACCATCTTCTCCACCACCTTCTCCTCCTCCTCTTCCGCCTGCACCATGGCCACCAACTCCACCTCCTCCACCACTGCCTCCAGCTCCACTGGCACGGGTCATTCCCAAGACCCAAACTTCGTTCCAGGTCGAGCCATCATTCCAGACGCCATAGTCGCAGCTCAAGCCGCACTTCTACATCTTCTAGGCACGACCACCCGATATCCTCATCATCATCATCACCCCCCGATATCTTCATCTTCATCATCATCACCACCACCACCAGATATCACCTTCTCCTCCACCCCTTAACTCCTCCTCCATCACCCCATACATAATCCTCCATCACCCCTCACCTAATCCTACATCAGTCATTTTCAAGACTTTACAACACAGAGCAGCATCAAGACCGTTGCTGCCTCTAGTGTCGGGTCCCCTTGAACCTGCTACAGATCTCTTCCTCACACCAGCCTCGGTTAGGACGCCACCATCCAGGCTTCAAAAGAAATACCACCCTATATAGCAGGATCCAGCTTTCCTCCGCAAGCATCCTACACCAGATTCTGTGATTGTGGTAGCGGCAAAGAAACAGCATGCCACTACCCCCACTTCTACAATACCTCCCAATAAGGAGAGTCGGAAGTTGAACTGTGTGAGCTGTAAAGTCTATGGCACAGCAGCAACCACCATTAAAGCAGCCAGTGCCACTGCCCTACTAGGCAGATACGACAGGGCACCGTGGGAATACATGAACCAGTTTACTGAACATCTCCCTAGAGATAAAAGGTAAGACTTAATGGAAATCCTGAATGAGGGATTAATGGTCCCAAATCAGGTTATTGGTGCTGCAGCAGACTCTTCCTTACTAGCAGCTCACGAGTACTGCTAGTGCGTCGCTTTTCGAAGGCACTCCTATGTTCGTCTAACATCGCTCGAGCCAGAGTCACAGCAAAGAATATTGAATCTGCCATTCTCTGGCACAACTCTATTTGGAAGCCATGCCGACGATGTATGGCATGGATGAAGAATGAAATACACACTCAAGGCATTCGGCTTAGAGAGACCTAGGGAACAGAGAAAATCTTACCGACCATACCAATGCCGCTTCTATTCCCAGAGTGTTCAAACCCCTCATTCGTATCGGGACCGCGAGCAAAGTGGTGCTCAACAACAGCACCAACGTCCCTACCAACGAAGGCAGCCTAGAGGGAGATTACCCAGCAGCCTGCTCAAGGGAGCAAGCAAGTACTCTCCCCTCCCCCCCTTCATCCCCCCTCTTCTGTTACCCATTCCGGTGGGGGGAAGATTCCAACATTATCTGGCAGAGTGGCAAAGCATAACACAAGACGCCTGGCTACTAAATATTGTTCCCCCAAACAATCCAGTTTCCAACTCCTACTCTTATGAGCAGAGGTCAACATCCTCTTACAAAAGCTGGCGGTGAAACCTGTTCCTCACCAACAACGAGGGACAGGCATTTATTCCAGGTACTTTCTCATCAAAAAGAAAGACCAGAATGATTTCAGACCCATTCTCAACCTCAAAATAGCCAACAAGTGGATCAGGCGAGAAAAGTACCGGATGCTGGCATTACAGCAAATTTATCCCCAATTACACCAGGGTGAGTGGCTCCTCTCCATTGACCTTCAATTTATATACCAGTTGCCAAAAAGCATCAAATGTTCTTGATGTTCATAGTGGGGCAGCATCATTTTCAATACCAAGTTCTTCCACTTGGCCTGAGGTCCGCGCCCAGGACATTCTCTAAGTGCCTGGCAGTAGTGTCTGCCCATCTCGGGAGACACAAGATATTAGTTTACCCATACCTAGACGATTGACTAGTCAAGCCATCCACGTCTCAGGAAGCTCAGCTTCATTACAATTGGGCTTGTGAACTCCTACAGAGGCTAGGCCTTCAGGTCAACCACAGTAAGTCGACCTCTGTTCCAGTTCAAACCTTACACTATCTAGGAGCCTCCATAGACACTATAAGGGCAAAACTGTGAACTTGGATTGCGAGATGCTTATCGATCCTTCGGAAGTGTCAAGCTTCTCATCCAATGATGAGTACAGTATCGTCCCTTCTCAGCTCGATGGCTTCCTGCACCTTTCTCACACCGAATACCCATCTCCACATGCGACCTCTACAGGAATGTCTTGAGGACCAGTGGGACCAACTGACAGGCAATTGGGAAGACAGGATACAACTATCCCTTCATGCAAAGCAGTCCCTGAAATGGTGGTGTTCTCCAACCAATCTCCTTCGAGGGACCCCATTTTATCTGGAGATTCCTCCCCAAACCATAGTCACAGATGCCTCCCTACTGATATGGGGAGCCCACATGGATCACCTGCAAATCCAGGGCAAATTGTCTCAGAGAATCAACATACCATATCAATCTCCTCGAGCTGAGCGCAGTCCATCTGGCGCTTTAGGTGTTTCATCCGTCATTCAGATCCCACTCCCTGCTTGTTCAGATGGACAGCACCACAATCATGTACTACCTCAACAAGCAGGGATGGTCAAGGTCCAGGCCCTTGTCATTCGAGGCCCAGACAATCATTAGTGGCTTCTAGCCATGGACCTTACGATAATGGCAACCGACCTTCCAGGTGTCCAAAATGCTCGAGCAGACTTCCTCAGCAGACTCCTGCAAGAAGTCCACAAATGGGTCTTGAATGACATCCAAGACCTGTTTAAACGGTGACGAACTCCAGCCATTGACTTGTTCGCCACCGCAGAAAACCGCAAATGCCAAAGCTTTGCATCACGGTTCTTCCAGCCAAGGACTCTCTGGAATGCCCTATATATCAGCTGGTCAGGCAAATTTCTCTGCGCTTTTCCGCTGATTCCGACAGTCCTTATCAAGTTGTCCCAATCCACAGCCAAGATCAACCTCATAGCTCCGAAGTGGCCACATCAGTGGTGGCTCACGGACTTCCTTCACCGGTCCATCCGTCCACATCTAAAGCTGCCATGCAGACCAGACCCACTGACGAAATTCTGAGGCCCAGATGGTACACCCTAATATCTCCTCTTTGAATTTGGCAGCATCGCTCCTGAGCTAGTGCAGTATGGATATTTGAATCTGCCGCAGTACTGCATGGAGATCATCAAAGAAGCTAAGCGGCCTTCCACACGTGCCGCATATGCCTTCAAATGGAAGATATTGCATATGGTATTCATCTAAGAACGAGGACCCGCTCCACTTGCCAGGAAGATGTAATTCTTCCATACTTACTCAGTTTGGCATAATCAAACTTGCAATTCTCTTCTATAAAGCTTCACCTGGCAGCTCTTACTGCCTACAGAAAATGTCCTTCACAAACCTCTTTTTTCAGAGTCCCCGCCATTAAGTATTTCCTAGAGGGTTTAAATAAGGCTTTTCCTCCCAACAGGCTCCCTTCCCCTCCATGGGAGCTTAATGTAGTCCTTTCACGCCTTATGCAGGACCCCTCGAGCCCATACACAAGGCATCTCTCCAACAGTTGTCTTGGAAAACCGCTTTCCTTGTTGCGATAACATCTGCCCGCACGGTTAGCGAAATCCAAGTGCCCTGCTCTCATGAACCATACACTGGAAGTCATTGTAGCAAAGTGGTTATGAGAACTCACCCAAAGTTCCTCCCTAGGGTTGTTTCGGACTTCCATGTCACCCAAACAATCTCATTGCCTAAATTCTTTCAGAATTCTCCACGCCAGCGGAAAGAACTCTTCATGCCCTGGATGTGAAGACGGTTCTAAAATTCTATCTAGACAAAACACAAGTCATCTGCAAATCGGACCAATTGTTTATCAACTACGATCCGGTCCATACAGGGTTAGCTACCTCCAAGCAATCCATTTCACGGTGGATATTGTCCTGCATTTTATTTTGCTTCCAAAAGGCTAACAAAACGCTTTCAGCTAAGCCGAAAGTACACTCGACTAAGGGGAAAGTTGCTGCAGATGTTTTACTACGCAATATCCCTATTCCTGAAATCTGTAAAGCAGCTACCTGGAAATCAGTACATACATTCACCAAGCACTACTGCCTAGATTCTGACACTAGACCCCCACGAGAGAAGGAATAGTTTCTTACCTGTAACTCCTCTTCTCTCATAGGGGACTTTCCATTATAATCATAAGTGACCCTCCCTCCTTCCCGGTGGAATGGATAGAGGTATTCTTATAATCTATACCTGTTCACACATTGCCTTAAAAAAGAACTGACGTAACTGCCACCTGCTGTGCATGATGGGATACTGGTGGTATCTGGGTTCTTAAAGGCAGTGTCTTTTTTTTATACATATGACAGCCTATGAGATTACTCTGTCCTGCTCTTTCATCTCGATCAAAAAATGGCTTTGTGAGGGATATTTATGCTGTTTGCAAATCATCTCAAAATATCCTAAAATTCTTTATTCTGGCCCCTTTTTGTCTCCATGATGAAGAATCTGGCCATTATAGCCTAGGTATATAGGCTGCAGAACCTGTCTCTTTCTTAAATGTCTTTGCAGGCCTTCCTGAAGAAAGGCGCACTATACACTTAAGAAGTTATATTGAACAACTGCTTCGGGGTCCCTGCACGTGAGCAGGACTATTTATCGCTTATGACTATAATGGCTATTCCCCTACGAGAGAACAGGAGTAACGGGTAAGAAACTATTCCTTTCTTCTGCTCCACTCGGCCATTCTTTTTGTGCCTGATGATAACTATAACTGGTGTGGTCTCATGTACTCCTTTTTAGGTCGAGCCTAGGCAACACATGCTCGGTCTCTTCGAGGCATGCTGTATTCACTCTTTGGGCTTACAGCCCACCCATTGCCTTTTTATTCATCCCTTCGATTGTCGTTCACAAATGCTTGCTTGCTAGTGGTTAATCCGTCCTCTTTACCCCTTCTTTTTGTTTGATTTCCTCCCACAGAGCACCGCCCAATTACTGTTAACATTACACTTTTGCGTTCATTTGGGAGAAAAAAAAATTATTTGATTTCTGCCCATGTCACTGTTTGCCCGTCTAAGGTGGTTTAACTTCGGCTCCTGTCGCTTAATCTTCCCAGGACGCTGTTTTCAAAATCTCCTCTTTAATTTTATGCGGCTGTCTTTTAATCTCCCTATCCTGTTCAAATACTGAGATGAAATGTCAGACAGTTTTCGAAATCACCCCTTTAATTTTCTCTGACTTCAGATTACGAGGATTTTCCCCAAACCCCTCCCGCTTCACTGCTTGTTTCTTTAGCAAGCCTCGGTCACCGCACCTTCAGCAGCCCAACCTTGCAGCACAGTTAAGGGCAAGGCTTGGGCAACTCCTGTCGCATTTTCTGATGCTTGTTTATATAATGTGAACTCGTGCAACCCGAAGGTGTTGGGGCACTTTCTGTGAGCGCTAGTTATATTACACAATCTCAGATTAATTTTCCGGGACATTTTCATAGAACACAAACTCCACTGACCCAAAGATATTGAAGCGCTTTACAAAAGCAACAGTTACATTATACAAGGTCAGGTAACATTTTTTGCTTTAAGGTGTGTGAAGATTAAGTGATGCTGCCGCTGCCGCCCCGGTTTATTCATTATTTCCCCTCTACCTGACAAATGGGAGCAGCGTTCGTCCCGCCCACCTCCTCCCATGTCGCTGCTTGCCCGTCCCACTGCCTCTTCCTGTTGTCGTCCTCCGCCTCCTCTCAGAGCTCTAATTTCAAAACACATTCATGGCAGCTCCCCAGGGACTGGGAGGCTTTTTTTTTATTATATAATGTGAACTCTAGCAACCCAAAGGTGTTAAAGCACTTTACGTGAGCGCTAGTTACATTACACAAGGTCAGATACCTTTTTTAGGGCATTTTTATAGAGCGCGAACTCGATTGACCCGAAGGTATTGGACCTCTTTACGAAAGCAGCAGTTTCATTACATAAGGTCAGGATAATTTTTTTGTTTTAAGGTGCACGGAGATAAAGTGTTGCTGACATTGTCCCCGTTTTATTCATTATTTCCCCTCTACCTGACAAATGGGAGCATTTTGTTGTTGCTATGTCAAGTGCTCCTATACCCAGGGGGCTGGGACAGAGGGCGGGGCTGGGCGCTTGCTAGTAGGTGGATGGTGCGAGCAGTGTTTTGAATGGAAAACTCTGGAGAAGGGAGCCTGATGAATACAGGCATAAAAGGAGGAGGGATGTGACGTCTCCGCCATTGGAAAGTACTTCAGTGCTTTTTTTCATCGGCTGTTCAATACTCTAGTGATGCAGTCGCACACAGAATATTAAAGTGCTGTTGACTTGGATCGAGGCACTTGTCTTTCTGTCTGTGCGTTAAAAAGCCTTGGAATGTATGTATAAATGTTTCCTGAAGCAAACGTGTATTTCTGAGTCACACTGCATGACCCAGTGTGTAATTGTATAGCTCTTCAATCCCTGAGGGCACAGCGCCCAGGATAATGTGCTGCATGGCTAAACACTTTTAAGGTCGTACGAGACCTATTGGCTATGACAATGCTTGTTGTCTCTCTTGCCCACTTATGCGCCCCTTTTGCCATTTGACCTTCAGGTGGGTTCCTGTGAGTTGCGTACTTTCCCATTTCGCAATTTAGCCAACCACTGGTACAGAACTTTGATGTAGATTAAACAATTTAATTAAATGCCATAAATAGTTGAATGTGCAGAGCTGCTTGCTTTAAGTTGGAATCATCTGCTTTGAATGCACAGTTTTTTAGGGCTATTTCTTTGTTGCTGAATTTTTCCTCCACAGGTGTTTTTTTTAAGGACCTTGTATTTTAATCTCTTCTACAGAGAGTTTCTTGTGAATCACATTTGCTTGCTATTCAATGGCTGTTCTTTCCTGCTTTTATCTCTGCCCTAAAGCTTTGTTTTTTGACCATCCTTTTGATTGGATGTCTTGCCCTTCCTCTACTTACATTCAAGTAAACTAATTTTTGTTTTCGGCACTTCATGGGACTGTATGGTTTCTTGTCCTCTGACTTTTCCCTCTGTGTTCTACTGCACTCTTTACATTCCCACCACTGCGTTCTCCGTGTTACTCTCCTGCCTCTACCTTGTCCTTTGCTTGCTTCCCCACTTCCTTCTTTTTTTTTTTTTTAACCCTCACCTCGGGCTCTTTTGTTGCTTCTCCACCCCTCCATACTTACCACTGTCCTGTCATTTATTTGCTCCCTTACTTGACCCTCCGCTCCTCTGTTGCTCGTTTGCCCCTCTACTTCCTGTTTAAAAAAGATATATAACATTTTTCATGTTCTTTTTTTTTTTTTTTTTTTTACTACTCCAAGAGTAGCGCCTTCTGTCTTGGAACTGTAAATTTAAAAAAAAGTGGAAACTGCATCATAATGCATGCCACATGCTTATGCCATGGCTTCTGGATCATGACGTGCGCGCACATGCATGGCAAGATGTGTGCTCATGCACAAGCATTTTTGCTAAAAGATCTCATTCTTGGGCAGTGATCAATAGCTATAAAATACTGAAACAAGCGGCCTATTTGGACTCCACCTTCTCTATTCATGTAAAAAGACAACTAATGGCATTGCGGTTTGGAAAGTTCCCTACTCTTGCGGACGCCCCGCAATGGAAGCATATGGAGAATCAAAAATGCCGGCTTTGTGGCAGTAAAAAGGAAGATTTGGTTCATCTTGTATGCCACTGTAAGATACTGCAACCAGCGCGAATTACCTTTTTACGGAGAGCTTTCTTGGACAGAGGAATACATCCGTGTAGAACCGCTATTATAAGAGGACTGGACTCAACCGATTCCCAAATGAATTGCAAATTGATAAAGTTTTTGCTTATTCATGAACAAGAACTGAAAGCAAAAGCACTTTAAAGAGCTAATTTGAAGAACATTTTAATGATTGTGTATATTTTATGATGTTTTTTTAGATTATAAAAATGCAATTTTTTAGAATTATTTTTTTGAATGAAGGAAATTGTGTATGTAATGTTATGGTTTTAATTAACTGAACAATAAACTGTTATTATTATTATTATTATTATTATATGCCATCATACTTGTGTTTTAATTTTTTGACAAGGCACAGCCCACATTCAGGCGTTTTGGCTTTGGTAGAGCTTGCTCAAAATGTTAAGATGATTTTTAAATTTCCCCCAAATTTTCTGGACTGTAGATAGGATAGTAAATAAGCTTCAGAGTTATTTTGGGGAAAGTTGTTCCCAAAAACTCTAGGACTGGCGTTAGAATAGTAAATTAGCCCTCCCAGCGTCCACTATTCCCTCTGCTCTCCTCAAGGCACCTCTGAAGTCAAGAAACTTAATTTGGGATTAATTTGCATCGCCATGCACCGTCAGACATTTTAAAATGTGTTTTTATGTTTAGCAATGCTTTGCAAAAACGTATTGGCAACAGGCCTATTTGCTATGCCAGTGCCTATTTTACTGTAACCATTTCCAGAGCAGAATTGTGTGCTTTTCTGGTCATGTGACTGTCTTTTTGTGCCTGGCCCTTTCAAGGTTTCCTTCTTCACTTCCACTTGAAAGGTAGACCTCCTACTCCTAGTTCTGCTGACCACCGGCAGATAAGATTGAGAGGCTGTATGTGAAACCTGTTTTTATTGTGATCAATTTTTAATAAAATCTGCACTTATAAGGTTGTTTTGCATGTAGTAAGGGTTACATTGAATTTGACAATATCGTGCACTTGAACGCAGTGTTTAGAGCATTAGTGTCTGTCTGCTCTAATTTTACTTATTATCTCACCTCCTGTTGGGCCGGGCAAAGAATGCAATCTGTTCTGCTCTCATTGAAGGAGACTGTGTGAGCACTTGATAAGGGGGCTGGGCCACATGGCCTCCTAGTCGCTTTCCTCACTTTGGCCGTCATCTTGAGGTTAGTGGTGTAGTTTCAGGAGGGGCATTTCCACACCCTATATTAAGACAGCCGGTGCGCAGATGTGCCACTAGAGCCTAAGGCATGCCCGTCTGAGCCCGTCCGGCTCTGCCTGCGCTCGTGCCAGCCACGCTGCCCAATTTTCTTCCGGTATAGGATAGCGCTTAGAGTATTTGTCTGCGAAGCGTCACTCTTTTAATAATCAAGGCGGTCAGTGTCTAGGTAAATGACCTCTCGAGTCTAATACCCCTTCCATCGTTCTGCTCTTCCTGTTCTTTCATACTGCTTTGTTGTACTCTCCCTGAGAGTACTACACAACCACAGCTGAAATTTACTATGAAGTCCACAAACACTCCATCGGTTCAAGCAGCACTGGTCAGTGTCTGCTTCCTACACAAGAATGCATTACAAATCCATGTTCTACTCCGTGATAGTCCAACTGGATGTCCTTTACCTCACTGAATCATGGATGGATGAATGAATTCTGCACCAGATATTGCATTAGAAATACCCGAAGGTTATCCCATTTCTCACCGTGATAGAACAGTAAAAGGAGGTGAAGGTGTGGCCATGATTTTCAGACAAAACCTCAAGTTGTATCTCCTTTGAAATCACTGAACTTCGGTGGTCTGAGTGACTGGGCTCCTGCCTCTCCCCTTTGGTGAGTAAAACTGTGGCGGGTGCATTAATTTACCGCTCTCCCAGGCATGCTTGTGTACTTGAATCCTCACTTGACTACTGTCTATCCAAATATCTCCTAAATCTTTCCAATTTCTCCATTCTGGGAGCTCTGAATCTTCATGTGGATAAGGTTGCCGATCCACATGTCTCCTCCTTGACAATCTACGTGGAACTTTAAGCAGTTTGTCAATCATTCCACTCATCTAGTTGGCCACACTTTGGACCCCATTTTTCCAAATTGTGAGGTGGAAATATCAGATGTCAAGTGTAATATGTAGAGTGACCACACAACAGTACTTTTCAGTTGGCCATTGGAGCAGGGCTTGAAGGGCAGAAGATCGACTCCACTTGTGCCGCATTGCAGTTGGGCTAAGACTTCTTCAGGGGAGATCTCTTCCATACCTAATAAAAGTGTTCCCCCTTTAAATGGAGCCATTGACGTGAATACACAGGCAGTTAATGCCTGCTTAAAACACATGGCAGACACCACAGTGCCCATGAAGGCAGGGTCCTGCCTTCTAAAATGCTCTTTGGTTTAACTAGGAGCTGAGGGAAAAACATTGTGAAAGACTTGAATGGTCGTGGAGAAAGCTTTACCTACAAGGATCTCTATGAAAAGGAGCGAAATGTCTACCACCATGAACTAAAGAGGGCCCAATCTAATTGTTTTGCCAGCGAAATTGCTATGGCTACCAATAAACCTAGAGACATCTTTTAAGATAGCGAAGACTTTTTCTAATCCCAGCTCCTCTGTACAGCCCCTGGAATCCTACAATAAACTTTGCGCGCAGCTTGCAAAATTCTTTGACAACTAGATCAAAGGTAATTATTATCGACTCCTTAAATGTTTCAGGCCCCTCTAACACCTGGGATACTAAGTGGTCAGAGAACCAGCTATCGATTGATACGAATATTCGATCTTCCTCCATGACTGAATTCGCCACCATCTCTTTGGAGGACTCTGCTAAAGCCCTAAAATCCTGCAAATCTTCTCTTAACTCCCTCCTGAACGCCTCCCTACATCAATTTACTGTGTCCAGCTGCTGGAAAAAAGCTAAGCTTATCCCACTTTTGAAAAAGCCTGTTGCTGACAAGTCCATCCTGGCCCACTGTAGGCCTATTTCATTATTGCCAGCCTTCTCTAAAATTCGAGAGAAACTGATTAATACCCAGCTGTCCAAATATTTGAACTCTAGTCAGTTGCTGCATCCTTCTCAGTTGGGCTTCTGTCCTGATTTTAATAGCGAGGCAACCCTGGGTAAAGTATCCAACACCATCTATCTAGCAGTGGACCAGGGGAAGCAGGTGGTCCTACTGCCTCTCGATCGTTAGGCGGTGTTCAATACTGTCTCCCATCCTCCTTCAATGACTGAGCAACTTCAGGATAGGTGGGGCCTGGTTTGGGTATTTTCTATCTGACTAACGTCAGTCAGTTTGGATGCCACCTTTTGCATCTGACCCTAAACCTTTAAAATTCTGCCTTTCTCAGGGCTCCCCTGTGCTGTATGCTATTTAATGTGTACATGACTCCGTTGGCAGTTGTGGTTTAAACGTTTGGGGTACAGGTTGTGTCCTACGCTGAAGACACGCAAATCCTCATCACATGGGAGAGTAACACTCCCAAAATGCAGGAAAGACTTGTAGTGGGTCTGTCCTCGGTATTTCAGCGGATGGGTCAGAGCAATCTTCACCGCAACACCAGCAAAACGGAAGTTTGCTTTGCCCCCCCCCCCCCACCCTCCATCTTGGGGTGGTGACTTGTGGTCCAGCTATGCTCCCCCCCAACCCCCCATCACAGTTGCACGTAACCTGGGGGTAAAGTTTGATCATAAACTATCCTTCAGTCTCCAGAGGGACAGTGTGATCGGAGCATGCTTCGTTTTTCTAAGATCCCCAAAAAAGTTTTTATTCTTGCTACCTTCACACTGCCAGAAAACGGTTATTCAAACGCTTATAACCTCATGGCTGCATTACGCCAGTGCACTGTACTGGGGCCTCAAACTTAAGAGATTCCAGTTGGTGCAGAATGCTGCAGCCCGACTTCTCCTAAATCTCCGGAAACATAACCATGTTCGTCTGCACCTTAAAGATTTGTATTGGCTGCCCATCCACTTAAGAGTTCATTTCAAGGACCTTGTGATGGCTCACAGAGCTTTCTATAAGACTGGCCACTGCTATTTGGCCAACAGATTCAATCCCTACCTTCCAGCGAGAGCTCTGCGCTCCTCTGACACCTTGCTGGCTGTTGTGCCAAAAACCAGGAGGAAGAAATGTGGCGGCTCTCCCTTCTTGGCCCTTGGTGCCTCCAGCTGGAATGCTCTTCTCCTTCATTTATGGGCCACTAAAGATGACAGTGCCTTCAAACAGAGCCTAGAAACCTGGCTGTTCAATCTGGCCTTCTAATAATCAATCTTCCTCTGACTAGTGGTTTCTGTACCTTAGCGTTGGGACTCTCATTCGAGTAGCTGCTCGCTGTACAAAACCCCCCAAAAATAAATACTCAACACCTACTCTTGGAGCCTACAGCCTGGATGTCCAGGTGAAAGACTGAAATGTTAAGGGGCTCTTCATGTGGTGTGTTCATTATTTGGGACTGTTAAGGCCTGGAAAATGTGCCAAAGGCCATGCCCAGTTGCTCAGCCCAGTTATCCTCCTTAAACCTCCTCAGTTGTTTCAGGAACAATAATGCATTTCTTTACACAAATGATTAACTGTATATACCTCTTGGTTTGATTAGTGTCACCTACACAAAGGAACATCATGCCAGCCACACTAACAACTTAGTTTGGAAGGACATAACTGTGCGATTTCTGTCACCTAATAAGTTGTAATATCATAGTTATAAAATGTTATTTCCAAATGTATGAAATCTCTTCCCACCCAACAATCTCCTTAAATCCCTGCATTGGTGTGAAATATTCCATTCTTACACAATCAATATTACCTACTATATATAGAGTGCAATCCTATGGCTTCCAGGTTTTAGCTGAAATTAAAAAAAAAAAAAAACCTGCAGCCAAGGGCTAGGCTGTATTCACAGTGGCAAAATCACAGCGATCAGAAGTAGGAGCATATACATTTGCATAGTAAGAGTGTTTCTCCAGTATTGGGGTATCTTTCATAGATTCACATGCTTGAATCATTCCCCGTCGTCGGAGTGGGAGTCCCACGGTACATAAAAATAGCAATATATATATATATATATATACCATATCCTAGGTAAATTAGAACCAGGAAGTAACGTAGCTAGAAATTAAAGGAAAAAATTCCTTCACCTTCATGACTCGTCCAAGTCATTATATATAGTCCAAAGTCCAGCCAATCAGGCGACAGCACCACCCAGAATGTTCTCCTCAGAGGCTCAGGCTCTCAGATTTTCTACCGCACGTCGTGTGAAGGGAGTCTCCCTGAGCTCTGCTCAGTTTTCTTCTCAGTTCTTTGAATTTATTATTCTTAGGATGTCTTCTTCAAAGAAGTCTCTTTTTCGCCCTTGTGAGTCTTGTGGGAAGCTCCGGCTGTTTTCAGAAGATCCCCACAAGAAGTGCATTTACTGCTTATATCCTGAACATCAGGTGAGAGACTGCAAGATCTGCAGAACTTTTCCTCAAAAAACTCTGAGGGACAGAGAGGGGCGTCTACTTCTGTGGCTACAGAAGATAAAAGACCAGGACAATCCCTTATCTGAGGTGGGGAGCATTGCCTCTGTTCAGTCTACGTCCTCCAGAAAGAGGTTTTCTGACACAAATTTGTCTTCTCCTGGGGCTAAGGTGTTGAAGAAGCAACCCTCCAGCAGTACTGAAGTGCCTTCTACTTCAAAAAGACTCTTCCACCTTCTAAGCCTAGATCTATAGCTTCTACGCCCCCGAGAAAGTCAAAAAGTCTCTCTCTTCTACACAAGTGTCTGACAAAGATTTGCCTCAGAAACGGATTTCCTCGTCGACGGGCTCGTCGGCGACTCCTTCGTCGACGAGCTCTTATACTGCAACTACTACGTCGACGGCAACATTCTCATCGCCGAAGACACAAATGATCATGTCGTCGGCGTCTTCGCCGTCGACGCTGGTATCCGTCTCAGTCAGACCAGTTCCGTCGACGAAGGTGTTAGTATCTACCGTCGACGCTCCGACGACGAAGACTAAAGGAGTGTCGTCGTCGACTGTCTCGTCGACGAAGGTCCCGTCGGCGAAGTCCGTCCCGTCGACGAAGGTCCCGTCGGCGAAGTCCGTCCCGTCGACGAAGTCCGTCCCGTCGGCGAAGTCCGTTCCGTCGACGATGCTTCCGTCGACGCCTACACCGTCGACGACTACTTCGTCAACGGTTTCCTTGTCGACGTTACCACTAGCATCATGCACGGCTCTGCAGGTCTGGTCGTCGTCGACGCCTGCAGTGGAGATTACGCCGTCTACATTGCCTCCGGTGACAACGGCGTCTTCTTTATTACAAAGACGTGCATCTTCTTTAAATGTACGCTCTCCGCTCACAATTTCTCCTCCTAAGGTTCACCTCAGACTGCCGGACCAGTTGCTAACCTCTGATGATGACGATGACCAATCGGAAGAGGGTGATATGTTCCGTACCGCCAGGAGCCCTTCGGAGCTCCTCATTAAATATCAAGATGAGGATCCAGAGGATGACGTCTGTCAGGAAACGGTTCCTTTACCTTCAGATACACTGCCTACGGCCCAAATGCCTCTGGCTCTTTTGAACAATCTGCAATACATGCTAGATGATTACTATCGCCGTTTCCCTCCATCAGAATCGGCTTCCTCTATGCCGCCCACACCTATGCCTCAAACTTCTTCAACTTTAAGATCACCCAGGCCTCATTCTCCTGTACTGTCGCATCACTCTCAGGACGCCCACACCTCTGACGACGATAGGGAGGAAGGAGAATTAGATGACAGATCTTTACTTTCAGAATGGGATGAGTATCAGATACAAACTCCGTCGCCTTTAACTCCTGCTCCTGTCGACTCCCCTCCTGCTGACGTTGGAGGTTTTCACCTGCTTATGGAGAGAGCTACTAAGCGTTTTCTGCTTTCTATGGAAACGAAGCAGGATGATTGCTTCCTCTATGATTTTAAGGATCAACCAAGAAGACAAATACGATCCATTCCCATTATTGACTTCATTTGGCAAGAGGGATTGAAAGTTATGAAAGCTCCTGCCTCTATTCCTGCGGTCATGCCCCGCCTTGATAAAAAGTACAAGGCTCCGGACAACTCGCCTGCATGTTTGATCGGTCAACCAAAGGCAGATTCGGTTATAGCGCAGGCAGCGCAGCGGCGATCGCGGAATCCCTCCTCTCCATTATCCGCCCCTCCAGATCGGGACGGTAGACGTTTGGACGCTATTGGGAAGAAGGTGTCCACTATGGCAGCGACAACAGTTCGGGCAGCTAATTCACTGGCTATCTTAGGACGCTATGATAGGCAAATGTGGTCGGACATTGCTCCCTACATTAATATGTTGACTGAGCCTTCTAAATCAGAGGCGCTTAAGATCCTTCAAGAAGGGGAACGAATCTCGGCTGAGATTATAGACTCATCGGTGGATGTTGCCTCTACAGGTTTTCGACAAATGGCAGGTGCTGCGGTCTTGCGGAGGCAAGGCTGGTTAAAATCAACTTCTTTTCGCCAGGAAGTTCAGACTAAGATATTGGACATGCCTTTCGATGGCGAGTCTCTTTTTGGGAACCATGTGGATGAGGCCCTACAGACCATTAAAAAGGATACTGAGACAGCAAGTTCTCTCGGAACACTTCAGTTTCGTAAACCGCCCTTTCGGGGTGCGAGGGGCGTGGATCCTTCTCTACTAGAGGAGGATACAATCAACAGAGACAATATCAGCCCTATCACAGCAATCAGCGCTTCTCTTCCCAGCGCCAACAACAATTCAGGCAACAACCAGCGACCTCTTACTCGCAAAATAGAAGGAAGTCTACTTTCCGAGGACGTGATAACCCTAAAAAACAGTGACAACTGCCACCTGCCACCTGCTCGACCACTTACCCCTGTACAAGTTGGAGGAAGAATCTCCCGTTATTACTCAAACTGGTCGAAAATAACAACAGACAAATGGGTATTGGACATTGTGGCCAGAGGCCATGTTCTAGAATTCGTAAAATTTCCTCCAAATTTTCCCCCAAGGGCCCACCTCCAGCTCGCCTCTCAGAGCTATTTGCCCAAATAAAGTTGATGCTGCGAAAGGGAGCCATCGAAGTAGTCCCTCGACTGCAAAGAGGAACGGGGTTCTATTCCAGGTTTTTCTCATAAAAAGAAATCGGGAGAATGGCGTCCCATTTTAGATCTTCGCTCCCTCAACAAATATCTCAAGAAATTGTCATTCCGGATGCTAACTCTGCAAGAAATTCTTCCTCTCCTTACTGCAGGGGATTACATGACCACCCTCGACCTCCAAGATGCTTATTTTCATGTGCCAATTCTACCCAGACACAGAAGGTTCTTGAGGTTCAGAGTGGCCGGCAGGGACTTTCAGTTCAAAGTCCTCCCTTTCGGACTACGGTCCGCACCCCGAGTCTTTACCAAGGTCTTAGCACCGGTGGCTGCACACCTTCGACTGGAGGGAATCCAGATTTTTCCCTATTTGGACGACTGCCTTATCAAGGCGAGTTCATTCAACAGCGCAAACGTCCATACTCAGAGATGTCTATCACTGTTCCAATCTCTGGGTCTCTCCATCAATTTCGACAAATCGCACCTCCTCCCATCGCAGGAGAGAACCTTCTTGGGAGCCACATTAAACACGTTGAGAACAAAAGTCTGCGTCTCAACCGAAAGACAAACGAAACTTTGCAATCTTGCACAGCTAATAAGATCAAAAGAGTACGTTTCAGTTCGACGGTTCAAGTCGCTTCTGGGGATGCTGTCATCTTGCATTCCTATGGTCCCCAATTGCCGTTTCAGAATGAGACCCTTGCAAGAGGAACTCAACAAACAGTGGCTGCAAATCTCAGGATCCTTCGACGATCTCATTCGCGTCACTTCACAGATAAGGTGGACTCTACGATGGTGGACTTCAAAGACAAATGTAGCAGCAGGCTGCTCATTCCTCATGAAACCTCCAAGCTTCGTCATCACCACGGATGCCTCCCTAGAAGGATGGGGAGCCCATCTGCAGGGACTGACAGCAAGCGGAAGATGGGATGCTCAGCAAAAGACTTGTCATATCAACCTGTTGGAGTTACTGGCGATCTTCCTAGCCCTGAAGTCTTTCCGCACCATCATTCTCGGAGCATCTGTGTTGATACGGACGGACAACACAACAAGTATGCATTACTTGAACAAACAAGGAGGAACAAGGTCCGCACTGTTGTCTCAACAAGCCCAGGAAATGTGGGATTGGGCGATCAAACATCAGATAACCCTGACAGCAGTTCATGTCCCGGGAGTGTCCAACGTTCTTGCGGATTCCCTCAGCCGCTTGACAACATCCAATCACGAGTGGGAGCTCCATCAGCCAACGTTGAATCGAATTTTTCAGGAGTGGGGTCAGCCCAACCTGGACTTGTTCGCAACCAGTCTGAACCGCAAATGCCAATTCTTCGCAAGTTGGCGTCTCCACAACGAATCATGCGGAAATGCCTTTTTGATGAACTGGTCGCAGATTTATGCCTACGCTTTTCCACCGATACCGTTGGTTCCCAGGGTTCTCTGGAAAATGAAGAAGGAACCTTGTCGCCTAATACTCATAGCTCCCAGGTGGCCTCGCCAGTTCTGGTTCACCGAACTACTCCTTCTCTCCGAATGCCATCCCATTCAGTTGAGACCAATACCGAACCTTCTATCCATGCAGAACGGTCAGATCTGCCATCCGGATCCTGCATCCCTGCACTTAGCAGCCTGGCGCCTGAGCACCTTGAATTCGCCCACTTAGATATTCCTTCTAACTGTAGAGAAGTTCTGGCCAATGCTAGGCGCCTTCCACAATAAAGACATACACGCTTAAATGGAAACGATTTTGCCTGTGGTGTCAAGCCAACAACATACATCCAGTACATGCAAAGCCGGAACAAATTTTACCTTTCTTCCTGCATCTGGCAAGATCAGGCCTTGCACATTCTACGCTTAAAGTATTCTTAGCAGCTATCTCAAGATTTAGACAGGATGGTTCCAACTCTCTCTATTCCTCTAGGATCATTCGACAGTTCTTTAAGGGGTTATTTCGTATGTTTCCACCTATTCGCCATCCACCTCCAGCCTGGCATCTTAACGTTGTGCTATCGCAACTTATGCGACACCCCTTTGAACCTATTCATCGGACAGAGTTGAAGTTTCTTTCATGGAAAGTGTCTTTACTATTAGCCCTCACGTCGGCTAGGCGGGTCAGTGACATTCAAGCCTTCACTATAAAACCGCCGTACCTTCAATTCACAAGAGATTCCGTAGTGTTACGCACTAACCCCGTTTTTATGCCCAAAGTACCTTCGGACTTCCATCTCAACGAACCGGTCATTTTAAAAACTTTTTTTCCCAATCCTCAATCACCTGCGGAAAGGGCTTTACATACTCTTGATCTCAAAAGATGTCTCAAATTCTATTTACAAAGGACATCTTCCATACGGAAATCTGATCAGCTATTTTTAGCTTATGGAAAGATGCGTACAGGACACCCAATATCAAAACAGTCCATTGCCCGTTGGATCTCTGCTGCGATTGGTTTCTGTCATCAGCTGGCAGGCAGACCTTTACAGACAATTCCAAGGGCACATTCTACGAGAGCAATCTCTTCCTCTACTGCTCTCTTTGCTGGTGTGCCGATTCATCAAATCTGCAGAGCTGCTACGTGGTCCAACAGGCACACCTTTACAAGGCACTACTGTTTGGAAGCTGCCAATGATGCAGACACGTCCGTGGGACAGGCGGTTCTTCGTAATCTTTTTAACTAAGGTGAGCCTCTGTTTCCCTCCACCTCTTGCTATTGTTTTACTATGGATTTATACAGATATATCTTGATATGTGAATACATATATAACAATAAGCTATATGTTTGTGATTACACTTTGACTGTGTTATGCATATGCTTATGTTGTGCTGATAATGTCAGCAGTATTGTTCTGGAGTTACTGCTATCTACTCTGATTCAAGCATGTGAATCTATGAAAGATACCCCAATACTGGAGAAGAACAATAGTTACTTACCTGTAATCTGTGGTTCTCCAGTATTAGTATCTTTCATAGATTCACATGCAACTCGCCCACCTCCCCTCAGAGGCTCTTTTGCTATGCTCTGTTTCATTCTGGATCACACTTGTGCTGGAAAATCTGAGAGCCTGAGCCTCTGAGGAGAACATTCTGGGTGGTGCTGTCGCCTGATTGGCTGGACTTTGGACTATATATAATGACTTGGACGAGTCATGAAGGTGAAGGAATTTTTTCCTTTAATTTCTAGCTACGTTACTTCCTGGTTCTAATTTACCTAGGATATGGTATATATATATATATATATTGCTATTTTTATGTACCGTGGGACTCCCACTCCGACGACGGGGAATGATTCAAGCATGTGAATCTATGAAAGATACTAATACTGGAGAACCACAGATTACAGGTAAGTAACTATTGTTCATATTGGCTATCAAAGAAGCAAAGCCACTCAACTGGGCAGCTTCGCAGCTTCCGTAGCTTTAGTTGAATGTCTACCAAGCGGCCTCTTCAAACTTGTCACCTCTTTGTTTTTGCACCTACTGCTTGCTATTCATGTAGTCTGTCTAATTGATCATAAAAGGTAAGTGAGGGCTGCGCTTGCTAAATGCCACCCACCTTGGAGAATTTTTAGCCTGTTTTCATTCAGAAAACCACTGCAGAGGAAGTTAAACCAATCCTAGGAGCTCTGAAACCCATACCCTCTCTCCCATTGGTACTACCACATCAGGGCTGCCTGCACTGCTTGCTAATGTCATTTACCACATCTGTCATTTAACATCTCGATACAACAGAGGTTTGTTTCAGATAAGCTCAAGAAGGGGCCTGTGAGCCCTCTGTTAAACAAGCATTTGCAATGCAATCGGTCTCGCTTTTGGGCCCTTATAAGTATTTAGCCATGCAGCACATTATGCTGGGTACTGTAATATCTACTGTTTAACATGGAGGCTTCAACACGAATATGAACATTACCATATTATGCTATGTTTATGATAATATTTACAAAACAGTTGCAGCGGGCTCTGTTAGAGTGCAAGCGACCTAGTGAAACACATCACCAGTTAAGGCCCTTCATTTCAAATTTATGCTAGCAGCAGACATTTGTATCAAGTTAGTTTCAAATGCCGTAGCGCTTGAGTGATTTTTCTATGCACACAGTAATAAGACAATTAAACCAAATAGTGGGGCCTTTGTTTTTGGTTTATAGCTAACAAACAGGCTTCCATGCAAGTCCAACATAACAGGATGGCACAGACTTAATTTTTTTTTACAAAACATGACTTTTCTGGGTTGTGTGCCAAAAAATTATGAAAATGTTGCTGCACATGATTCCGTTTCAAATCTTTTGATATGTAAGAAATCTGAGCATACAAAGTTTAAACAAACACGGCACAATATTGGCCTGCTCGAAACAATCAAGACCGAAGCCACTGGGGCCACTGACAAGGCTGCGCTGCAGGCAGTCCTGTATACAGAATGAAAGATGAAGCTTTGCAGCTGCGCATTCTTGGCGGAAAAGAAAACATTTCATCTTCCTCTTTGTTCACTAAAAATAAGCAAACTGTGGTCTCCAGTCGCACGGGCTTTATCTGCGGGGTAATCCCGAGAGGCTTTGATGCACTGTGGCGTCTACAACTCAGATACACACAGCCCTCACAAGATGTTGTCTCGGGGTCAGCTCGGTCTGTAGACGGGCTGCCCGGTACAGAGCTCTCTACACAGACGGTCCTTTTCAGCAACCGCAACCAGGCAGAGTAAAGTAAGAGGCAGTCCGGTTCAGAGCTCTGCAGAGAGATACCCAGGTACTGACACAGGCAGCCCGGTTCAGAGCTCTGCAAACGGGCAGTCTGATTCAGAGCAGGCAGCCCAGTACAGAGTTGTGTACGGAGGTAGCCCGGAATAGCTGAGATATAAACTGACTGTAACTACAAAAAAAAAGTGAATCACATTAAAACATCCAATTCAGAAGAGAAATTTGCCGTACCTGAATGGGACTAATGAAACGGAATAACACGGAGATCCGTTGAGAAAAGTGTCTACATTGATATCATCAATCAACTAGCGGTGCTGGTGTTCCTTGCCAAGTCGTGTCGAATAAACAACGTGCTCTAGGAGATATACATTATAAAAATGGTGCCCGTAACTGAAGAACGCCAGAGTCTAACGTGCAAATGCTTGCAGTGCATGGGAAGGTATTTATCTGAAAGGGAAATGCTCTACTGACGCAACGTGCCGCCATTAAAAGTGCCGGTGCGAGAAACCCGAACCCATCAGTGATTTTAAATTGGAGGTCACATGCCTGAAGTAAAATGAAAATGGTGAAAAGACTCATTTTGGCTACTGTGAAGCCCTTAATAACTAACTCCAGCTCTGACAATATTCAAAGAAAACACGCTCGCAGCAGTGCCATTAAAATAAAGTGCTCTGCCTGTATTAAGCGTTGAAGAGATACCATTAATAAAAAACACTTATAACAACGGGCGCCTGCTAAAATATTAAGCGTGGCGCCAGTGTTGTTAATGCTCATAGTTTAGCACAGCGTCTGGGCACAGGACAGCAATGAGGAGCAGAGAGTACAAAAGCGGGCGCCGTGGTGCAACCTAAAGCACGGCGGCCGTGTTGTGAAAATAAAAGTGGAGATGTTGAAGTAGAGTTGGGCGAGCCGTGCAGCTGCCGTTGTTCGCTTAGTTTCCCGGTCAAGCGGTGGCGATTCTACTGTAAAAAAATTTATAAATGCAAAGTGGACTTTATGGGTGATTAAAGCGCGGCACCCGTGTTGGTAATATGAAAGCGGGCGCCGTGCCCGCTGCTTGCAAAACCAGCTGAAGCAGCGCACGTCATGCCTGCAGTAAGAGAAACTCCTCAAAGAAAATAGTGCTTCCAGACTAAATAACACGTACCGTGTAACAGCAGAATTAAAAGGGCCAGTTGCCATGGGAGGTTACAAATGAAGACAAGACGGTACTAAGGTGGGACTGACACGCCTATTGACGAATCAGAAGCCAGTATTTACGAAGAACAATGACCGAAGCCAATTAAAAATATGGGCGTAGAGTGGACGGGGCTTCAAGTGCATACTCTACTACAACAAGTCTTGCAGCGCATGCGCGCTGACTCTAGGCTCAACCTAAAAATGTAATCTGGACCTAAATGGCCCGACTCATTATCAACCCATCATTAACTTTCTAATCCAAACCATGGTACTAGAGAAAATAGTGGTTCTCCAGCTACAAGAGCACATTGATTTAAACAGCTGCCACCCCCCCCCCCCCCCAGTCGCCACCACTGTTCAGACTCCAGCCTGTACCTATTTTCAGCATCCTCAATGAGGTGCAGATGGATTTCAGTTTCATGCAGATGTTCTGCAACTCTTTAAGTGACCAGAGGATAACGCTCCTGTGACAATCCACTAAAAACCTCTGAAGGATATTGATATTTGTGAAGGAGATGGTTTTCTCAGCAGTGCCAAACCTCAGCTTACTGTCTGACACTAAGGGGCACACAAACCTCTTGGGTATACCAGCCCCTGAATGTTTTTCTTCTTTGGCCAGAAGCTCACAATGGCAACCAAAATAAAAGAAAATGAATTTCCTTTTCAGTGCAGATAGGTTTAAACCCCTACATCGGAGCAATGGTCAGCAGTTATCACCACTTCAGACCCATGCTCACTGCCGCCACACAAAGCATGGTAGAATGGTCCAGTATTACTGCCTGCCAAATCCAGTGGCTGCAGAAGGTGCAAAATGTGCCTATCTGCATGGTTAGTCGGCTAAGAAGAAAGATACTATGGGTTGCTTGCCAGTTAGCCCTACACTAGTTAACATATTGGGACAGTTTTAAAACTGATTGCACAGTCTTTAAATGCCTTCGCATCTAAACTCCCAACTATCAGGAGAGCATAATTTTCGTTTACCATCGAGCCGGGGCTCTTAAGAAAAGTAGATCAGAAATAACTTTCCATTCCTCACGGCAGATTAAAAAGCAGAGGTGGCAGAGCATTGTCCTGCCAAAATCCACCCACCCCCCATTCTATAAATCACTGCTCTATAGATTAAGGTATACTTCATTATTGATCACTAGAGATTGCCAGATAGTGTGCACAGTTTAAATCCCATTGATTGATTGGTTGGACATATAGACATTCACCACAACATGGTTTTTGTTGATGAAATTGCTTCTCTTTTATATAGTTGGTGAGCTGTGTGCTCGGTCGATTCCAGAATTATTTGCCAAAAAAAAGCTTTTGTGGAATTTTTATAAATAAGCTGAACCAGTAAACTTGGAGTACCAAAATATACATAAAAATTCCAATGTTATTAGTGTCCATCATATAACAATTCCAAGTTGGATAGTTTTAGAACTTGCCACAGAGACTCAAGCAACATGTAGACGGCTCAACACGATGGAGCATTAAACACGCTCCAGATGTCGTTATAAAAAATTGCTTGATCAATTTGTGAGATTCCACACCACCTAATGAACAAGCTGCTTCTGTAGCTGTTTAAATTAGAGTTTTGTGCCAGTACTGACTATGCATGTGTACATACATTGCATGTCAGTCACACAAAGAGCGGGACAGGGAGTTAATAAAAGGTCCAGAACCTTTGCTCCCAAGAACACATACGAGAATACTAATAAGGTACCTGTTCCTGTAATAGTGTATCTCAGGGTTGAAGAAACGCACACGTGAGGGGTTCTACCTAATAAGGAAAAAGTGCCCTCGCACACCCGTAAGGGTGTCATGCTTCATCATCGGGCTTAGCTTTTCGTGGGGGTCTGCGCTGCAATACCCCACGGGCTCCGCGAGAGGGCTCTTTGGTGGAGATCATTTGGTCAAATAGCCATGATGAGTGCGGGTGTGCGGGATAAGTGAAGTGATGAATTAAAATGACCTGAGGGGTACCAAAATCTATTTAATCCGGGGTCCCCTTTGTAAGGTTAAAAATGTGTCAATTGTTTAGTTCTAATTATGAAGAAAAACAATTTAACGTGTGTGAGTCGTGTAGGTCGACATGTTTCACGCCTCCTTGGTCCCGGAGGGGTCATGGCGTTTCAACAGGAGCAAATAAGTGATAAAAAGTATCCCTCCCCTTGGTCAGGGATGGGTGGATGCGTTTTGGAATCAAATGATTACTAAAATGTGCTCACGTAGAGAGGTAGGTCAAAGATGTACCTACTAGGGAGGAACCCTGCTGAGGTTTTCCTATATTCCAACCCTACAGACGAGAATTTTGTGCACCTTAGGTCTTTAGCAGACTACCGCGTCAAAGCTGCAGTGAAAATTGTCAGTTGTCGCGGTGTACAGTGTGGTCACCTACTCAGTCGTCCGCTAGCCCAGAGGTCACTCTATTACAGGAACAGATACCATATTAGTATTCTCGTACATACATTGAATGCCCACATCTGACAAGCTCACCAGTTCTCCTTTTTGCTTTGAGTGGTGTGAATTTGGACTGGCTTTGCATGTGCTGTGCAGGTGGTTACGGAGAGTGAGATTTATACTACTTCATTGAGTGAAACTAAGTAGACCTCTGGTAATGTTAGTCACAGGAGCGGTTCTCGTTGAAATCTGCTACAGGTTGCACCTCTGTGGTCCCTGGGCTCATAGTGCCAAGTTGAAGAATTGAGAAACTGCTGCAGCACCTCAGTTTCAGGCCACTGTACAGTCTCAAAGACCAGAGTACCAGACCACGGCACCAATTCCCTTAAACCAACCTGCAGATTATGTTCTAGTCCACTGCCCTCAGGAAAGCAGATTATTTATTTCCATGGATATCCTTATAAGATTGAAAGCTGTTCTGAGCAATGACTGGCTGTGCTTCTTGCACTGTCAGGATCAATTTTTTCCTCTATTTGTTGTGAAGGTGCACAAGAAGTGCCCCTTTTGTAAGATGGGAGACCTGCACTACCCGTGCAGGACACTCCTGTTTCATATCAGTCCCTCCCCCCAGATCTTCATCAAGATTTTGGCCCTGGTGGTAGTCTTTCTGCTGCAACAGGAGGAGCACTGCTTTGCACCTGAAGGATTGTTGTATGTGTGGCATCAGGAGAAGATGGTTTAGCCCCGATTCTTAGGGCCTGCTACAAAATTGGGTTCCAAATAAAGCATACTAAATACTCCTTGGTTTTGTTAGAAAGGGTTCAGTTCACATGGCTATTCTGATGAATACTCCTAACTGTAAATTCCTCACCTTTTGAATCCTCCCATGTACCAGACTGGAAACCTACAATAGCTCCAGTTCATTGCAAGTGGCTCAATCTGACTCCGTGTGGACTCTGCACTGCCTCTGGGCATAACAGCACTAGACATATGTAGGGACTACCCCTGCACACTGATGTCCCTAACATTTTTCCACACTCTTTTACTTGGATCCTGATCTCCCCTCCCAAATTGTTGCTAAAGTGTGCTCACTGTCAGCGGTCTTGAAGCTGTGCCGTGACTGCCACAAGCAGATATCAGTTGCAGACCTGCCTGAAGAACGATTCAAACTTGTGAATGCTATTCCGGACCGTGAAGCCAAACATTGTTTTGCGCAACACGACAGCAGTGCTGGTCCCGCTTGTTGTTCAGAGGTTGTTGTGTGGTCTCAGTCCCAAGTAAGTACACAACGAATTTAAGGGACAAGTTGTGGCAAAAGCATAAGAAATTCAAAAGGGTTTTGTTCCCTTCTTGCACTCCTCCTCCATAGAAAGGTTGCGCCGTTGGCGTTCCAAAGGCCTGGCTGCTGAGGTCTTCAGATTGATATGATTAAAATCTTGGCGCTAATGGCCCCAATTTTCCTGAGCAGTCCTCAAAACTGCCTCAGAGTGAGTCTTTTAGTGAGGCAGTGCTACAGTTGTATAGAGTGGTTGTGGTTCACACTGGTGCATCTTTGGCCACCACAGATTCGTTAAGGGGTCACGAACAGGCTCTGCCAACAGGTCCCCGGTGGAGTCAGACCCTGTTTGGCTAAGATTTGACCTCAGGCCTGAGCCAACCTATGTTTCTACTCTGTTGCTGTGGGCCCAGTCCGTAATGTCTTGTAGGGCGTTGGCCCTAGTTCCAGGGGACCAAGCTCCAGTTCTAGTGTCAGATCTGGAGCAGACTTTGGCGTGCCCTCAACCTATGTACCAGAATGAGATTATGAAGGCTCAGCCCTTTGGAACTTGAGGACTGTCCTGGCATTGATATTATGGGAGGTTGGAGAAACGTTTTGGCTCTGACTCTAACACTAGCAAGAGCCTTGAGCAGGCCTACAAAGAGGATGACAACAGTGAGGAGGTGGTAGAGCCCCTCCCATAATTATACCGAGGAAGGCCTCGGTTTGGATTTACTGAACGCTAGTGGCTTAGACACCTAAATCGAAAATGAACTTAATTCTTCCTTTGGTTCCTACACAGAGGACAGTGCCTCTTTTGCAATGTTGGTTTGCAGGGCTGCAGAGGTCCTGAAGTAGTTGACTTTCACACAGGATGTGGTCTAGTCTCTTTCTTGGTTGCATAGATCAGAAAATCTTCTGGATGTTTTACAGTTTCACCATGATGTTTCATATCAGACTATAGTTAAGGATGCCTGCCTTGTGGGATGGAGAGTATACAGGGATCACCCTCAGGTGCAAGTGACCTGATCAGAGAAAGAGAGCACCTACCATGTCAATCTCCTGAAGTTGAGAATAGTTAACCTGGCTCTCAAGTCGTTCTTTCCAGCTGACAAAAAACTTCCTGTCAATTCAGATGGACAACTCATCCACAGTGCAGTACCGAAACTGGGAGTGACTCTCTCCAGAGTAATGTCTCTTGAAGCACAGGCAATTTGGAATTGGCTAATTGCCAGAAATCTCCATCTCAACTCGTCCATCTCCCTGCAGTTCTAAACGCAAAGGCAGATTATTTCAACAGACTTTTTCCAGAGGCTCGCGGATATTAAATGACCTAGTACTCCTTTGAACCCTGCGTCACCTACATATTATTCTTCCCCATCTCCAACAGCTGATTGCATTGTCATCCAGTTGGGTGTAATTCTGCAAAAGTGGAAGCATGCATGGTGCTCCCTATACGAAAAAAACCTTCAGCCGATCCCATGTAACTAGATAATTTGCGCCCTATCTCGCTACTGCCTTTTTCTGCAAAAATAGCGGCGAAAACTGTGAATAGTCAACTCACAGGTTTTATCGACTTAAATGATCTGCTTCACCCTACGCAAT
This sequence comes from Calotriton arnoldi, assembly GCA_963921515.1. NCBI lineage: Eukaryota > Metazoa > Chordata > Amphibia > Caudata > Salamandridae > Calotriton > Calotriton arnoldi. Next base: position 1,836,478 of record CAWUFW010000369.1, read on the forward strand.
CTGGTTTTAGGGCCTCCTACTCCACTAATTCTGCCCTCCTTCCTGCCACTGAAACTTTGAGACGGTGTGTGGATGAAGGGCATACAGTGGCTCTGGTGTTTAGATCAAAGTGCAGCTTTTGACACCATATCGCACAGCCTACTCCTTCAGAGGCTTAGGCTGTGCGGTGTCGGTGGTACAGCGCTGCGTTGAATGACTTCATTCCTCCAATCCCGTAGCTTCCAAGTTGCCCTAAGTCCGCACATGTCTGATAGCATTTCGCTATCACAAGGGGTACCACAGGGCTCAAACTTTATTCAACTTATACACCTGCCCCTTAACGGTAATTGTGGAAAGGCGCAATGTGAAAATTGTATCGTATGCGGTTGATACGCAGCTCCTAGTCACCTTATCGCAAGATGTGGATGCCGCTGCAGCCCAATTCTCTCTGTCTACAAGAACTAGCCTCCTGGATGACCAACAATTGCCTTAAATTAAACAGAGTCAAATAAGTAGCGTAGCTGGGAAATGCTTTGGGACTCTCAAAATCTTGAGAAAAACCCTGGACCTATTGCCATTAATGGCGAGGAAAACCATTGTACATGCTTTAGTAACTTCACAAATAGACTATTGTAACATCCTTTACCTTGGTAGTACCAAGGGCAGTCTTAAGAAATTACAACGGATTCAAAATGTGGCATCCCGCTTGGTTTTAAACCTTCCCAGAAGGACATTCATCTCAAATGCCTTGATGACTCTACACTGGCTTCCAGTAGAGAAAAGAATTATGTACAAGGCGATGTGCCATTGTCACAAAATTCTGACGGGCAAAGGCCTGAGTTACCTGCGCTCTATGGTAATACCTTATACACCCTCACAGAATTTAAGATCTGCTGGGGCTAATCTAGTAAAGGTGCCTCAAATAAAGAGGGCCAGGCTCGGGGCTCAATCCTTCAGTTATCTGGCAGCCACCATATGGAACTCTTTACCACTGAACGTGAAGGCAGAACCAATAGAAAGGACCTTTTGTAAAGGACTTAAAACCTGGCTATTCAAGTCTCCAGCATGCAATGTGTAAGGTCTGATCAGACCTGGTCTTTTCTGGGTCTGTTACGGAAACCGAACCCCCTTTTCTTTCTCCCTATTGCTGTGAGATTAGATCTACAGCGCGGGGACACACCGTTTGGTGTAACCATGCGCTTTATAAATAGAAAAAAAAAACAATACCACACAACCTCTTTTTCTGAATGTGATGTTCTCCAGGTACACTTTAACAAATGCTGAAAAAAATAAATAACTATACAATGCCTTCAGATATTACCAACAATGAACAATCTTGAATGTTCTTTTGATAGATGGGTCGAGGAAGGTTTTATACTGTTTTTCTCCCCTTATTCTTTTGATCATCATTAGAATATGTGCTGAGGACCTAATGTGACTCTAATTGTGTTTGGGATGGCTAAGTCAGTGTGGTTTAACAAACTTCTTCCTGAAAAAGAGTTGTTTTCTGAATTACCTCCTTTAAATCAAGCTAACGACCAAAGTAATAAGCCCCACCAAATATTCCTATACATCCTTAAGAGCTGAGAATGTTCTAGAGTGGATAAGTGTGATCAAAAAAAAAAAACTTACCCACAGTGGAAACAAGCATTGGCAAATCCAATAGTTGGCAGCAGTGTGAGATCTATTATGTTAATGTGTTTCAGCATGGCATGGCCAGGTGGTAAGTGTTCCCCAGGCAGATGCAGCACCCAAACGCCCGCAGCTGGTGCGCAGTTACTTCTTTGTGTAATCATGGCCATAAACACCAGCACTGGCACCACCCTATGAGATACTATCCCTGTGAGTCGAGGAGTGGGAGACAATCCACATGCATCTTGAATGGAGGTGGACGGTGGGTGGCGCTGCAGCGAAGAGTCTCTATAGAAGTCTCGGTGCAAACTGCCATAGAGAACAAAATACACAGGAAGAGAGCTGCCATAGAGAAGAGTCGAAGGAACAGCAGCGAGTATGCCACAGAGCGCATCAGCTAGGCGAGAACTGCCATAGAGATCAGAGTTCGAGGCAAGAGCGAGACTGCAATAGAAGGTTGGTTTGCGGGCAGAGCCATCTGAGCCAATCTCAATATGGTAGAGTGTGGGAATGCACCAGGGGGCCTGGAGGAGCAATGAAAGCTGCCTAGTGACGACGAGGGGCATAGCCATCTCTCACTGCTGTCTAATAACGGGACATGCAAGAGTGAGGGTGCTCCCCCTTGCGGCGGGTGTGAGGGAAGTGTGCCTGGTGCACTTCAAATTGGCAAAAAGTGGCAGAAAAAGAAGCATCCTTGCCAGTCTTCAAAGAAGAAGCGCCGCTTGAAGCCCTACTTTAAGCTCTCATGGGAGGAGAAGCACCAGTTGGAGGAACGTTTGAGCCAGTGAGCTGCCCTCATCTGTGCTGAGATGTTCGCTAATTTTAGAACAAGCAGAGAAGTGGGAGGGGGTTGGGGGCACGAAAGACTCCCTGTGAAAACAGCGTCTGACATTTGATCTCAGTCTTTGAATGCTCAGCAATGTGATGAGGTAGCAAAATGATTTACAGCCCTATTTACAATGGTGTTCGGAGCAAGTGAAAACACAAGCGCTCCTGAGAAAGGCTGTTAAACAAAGAAAAAAGAAGTTCTAAATGGTCATTAAATGGGAGTTGTGGATGGATTGTAGTAATTGGTCCCTGCTCTCGGGGAGGGCTAAACACAGGAAGAGGCATGACACATGCATGCCATGGACAAATGGGGAGAAAGAACAGAAGAGCGGCAATGGATTCAGCAGATGGGAAGCCTGTGGGCGGGTTGAAGCACACAAAGTAGATACAACATGTCTCTTTCGACCTATAAAGCATTAGGATGATCAATAGTATGATGGCTTCAGAAAGTTTCAAGGACATAAAGCAAAGTTGGAAACCTATACCACTGTTATGTTTCGTAGGGTACCCCAATATAGGCTTGAGTAGTCACCTGACCCTTCACCTACATTTACCGTACCATTGTACTAAATAACCGGTTTTGGTATTTACCTTTTACCTAGTTAAGCGCTGCATAAATGTCGTGTGGTTATCCCCAAAAATTAGCCTAATTAATTATGCATGAGGATTCTCAGAATCACAGCAGGATTACTATCTTCTGCATAAAAACTATGTATAAGGGTCATCCCTTCCGTCATCCTCTGCTGACATGACACAGCAAGGTAGAATCCCCTGAGGGTACCTTTTGGGTATATATATATATATATATATATATATATATATATATATATATATATACACACACACACCACATCTTTTCCGGGGTAGGCAGAGGAGAAAGGCTTCCATGCTGACACACTGACTCGCGACGCTGAGGTTCCTGCACGCAGACTCTCCAGCTCTCAGTGGTCTGACATCCCTCGCAGGGTGTCCATCGCGAGACCAAGACGGGGTCCCACAGTCTCTCACTTCAGATAATGGGGTTGGCTTCAGCCTAGGGGGATTCTTGGCTTTACACCTACACACATGCTAGGTGCACTTAGGTACATCTAGTTAAGGTTGCATCGTAGGAGTACGCATTATTACTGTCATGTATTTATATACCTGCTTGTATTCATTGTTTTAGCACTATGGTGGGAATCTACTATCCATTTACTCTATTGGTGCTTATAATCATTTATATCTGTTTTACACTAGAATGACGCTGGTTCAATAAATGCTTATTGAAAACTTTCCCACCGTTTATTCTGTGCATCTCTGAGACAAAGTGCGCACCCTCATGGGTCAGGGTTGTCATGTTCGATAGTTGCCAAGAACTATTCTCTCCTTGGTAAGAGGAGTTTACAGTGGCACTGTGAGCTAGCTGGAATACAGGCGAACATACCCGTGGGGGTGTCTAGAATCAGTCTGGGCACCAATCCCACAGTCTGTTGTCTAAACGCGCAGATCTTATATAGGTTTATAGGAACTACACGACATGGCGCTGCCAACGCTAGTTTGGTACTTATTTAACGGTCAAATCTGAGTAGTTCAGTCGTGCTCTTCTCAGAGACCCCTACTCACATTTACCCAGAGACGTCTGGAATGGGAAGGGAAAATCCGCCGCAGCTGAGTAGGCATATCCTATGTATTGGCTCAAGGTTTATTCAAGCTTGAAGGAAAAATAGTCCCTATTGTGCATAAAACCTTCTCAGTTTCCTTGAAACTTTTTCAACAATGGCTGATGAAGACATCGCTGCGCCAGAACAACGTGCGAATGCAGTGGAGGAAGGAGAACAAGAAGGCAAAATAAACATTTCGGAAAATGTCAGAACTGCCCTTACTCTAAAGTTAGCAGACTATGGAGTCACAGCAAGGGGTGGGACGGTAACATTCGTGATTGAGGCAAACGATTCTTACAGGACAGAGGTATTCTATTCGTGGGTCAAATTTCCACCAGCAGATGCACGCACAAATACATTTCATTCTTACACTGAAGATGAAACACCAGAGGAATGTTGTCCATATGAGGACATTGAAGTTCCGCTCACCTACCAAGAGCACATAAATTGGTTTAAAGGCGCCCTCCCACACACAACAGATAAAGTAAGACTCTGTCCGCTCGGCAGAGACGGAGCGACCTGGCCGGTCCTAGCGGCTTACACACCGCATCCAAACATTGACACAATGCCGGTAGCAGACTTACGGCCACTACACAAAGAAATAATAAAACTTTACAGAAATCTGACACAGTTCGTTATGAGAACACTCACACTTCAGCCAACAAGGGCTACACCAGCAGGACCAATTATGGGGTTTGCAACCAAAATAACCCCACAAACGCTATAAGCAGTTATGGGTAAAATGCCCACTAAATGTGAGCAAATGCCATTCTGGATAGCTTAGAAAATAACAGTTTGAGGCAGTGTTTCCTCACACAAGCCCGCAAGAAAAACACAGAATGCTTGCCAATGGGGATAGCTCCCCAGATAGAGGATTGTAACTCTTGGGGTACAGTTTTTACTGCCATATATACCAGACCTTATGGTATCCCTTCAATAGCAGTAATACCAGATATATTAAGACAAATACAGAACGAGTATGGAGCAGAACCTGCTCTGAAATGGGATGAAATTGTTAGGAAATTTTGCCCAGGTATCAACTATTAAGTTGGCAAACATAAAAGGGGAGGCAGCAGCAGTAGCAATACGCCAACGCCTGAGGGATTTCACTCCTATACAACAGGAGTGTGAATTACCTAAAATTATCGAAGACACATATGCCGAATTAGATAGAGATAATTTGGGAGCTAGAGCAACAAAACCTCAACTCATGAGTGGTCCTGAAAAGGATAACACCAAGCAAGCACCTGATTCTTCTAAGAAGAAATGGGACAATAAAAAACAAAAGAATAGAAGGAATAGATCACAATCAAGGAGTGGTTCTCCTCAACAGGAGCCCTCCGAAAGGAGGCACAACCTTAGGAATCGTGATAACATTAAGAAATCTGACGGGTATCAGGATACTGATACACGCTCCTCTTGTTCCTTTCAGGGTTCATCAAAAAACTCAGAGAGAGAAGGACGGTCAGAACACAGACAAGAAGAACAGACAAAGTCCAGAGAGACACATCGTACTTCGGACTATAATATCAAAAAAGAAGATAAACCAAAATCAAAGCCTCAATTTAAAAAGAAGGTAGCAGGTCTTAAATTTAGACATGCCAAGGATACTGAGGACGCCACTTCTGAAAGGTGAATGGGCCCTGACGATGCTAGACAGCGCAGCAGAAGTAACAATAGCTCGGCAGAACCTGATGGAATTTCTGGTGACCGTGGCGTTGAATGAACATATCACATGGAGACACCTGATACTAGGGTAAGTGTCCCACACCTGTTATATGAAATAACACTCCAAATGGAGGGGGACAAACCCAGAAAAATTAAAGGTCTCTTTTGGGAGAACCTGACTTACGGCTATGACATCCTTGTGGCTGAAAAAGATAGTCCGCCTGAGATCGTTATGGGGTGCCCAAAGGGAGAAAGGGTAATTTTACCTGCCTTTTCAGACCTCGTTCCAGTATACTTGAAACATTCATACGCGCAGGAGTGGGCGGTAGCACTTGCTCCAGCATTATATCGCAATTATGTAGGGTGGGATGCTGAGTCATCACACTGTTATCCCAGTAAAAACTACTCCAACTCCATAGAGACAGTACCCTATTAAACAAGAAGAGAAGAAACCGGTAAGGGAGATCTTGGAATAACTTGAATACCAAGGTGTAATGGAGAATTGCACCTCTTCTATGAATAATCCTTTGTTTCCCGTAAATTCATGTTGTCTAGTTTTAGACTACAGACATCAGAACACATGCACTAAGACATTTGCAGTACAGAATGCACATAGTGCCTCATTAGTGAATAACATTGTGCGGGGAAAAATACAAAACACTAGATATCTTAAACGGATTTTTCTGCCAAAATATAGCGCCTGAAAGCAGATATTTGACAGGATTCTCAGCCCTCGGCGTCAATTCTGTAGACTCCCCCAATGGCATAAGAATAGCCTGGGTTGTTCTCGGCTACGGTGACCGTTACTTCAAAATTTTGATGAGGAGGCATTGTCCTATATCGATATTTGTCTGACGGATGATGGTTTATTGGACCACTTGACCAGGGTGAGCAACATAATTTTGGGATTCGCCTCTGAGGGCTACAAGTTCAACTTTAAAAAATCGAAAATGGCCCACCTCAATGTCCTATTTTTGGGATACGAGTAATCAAGTGAAGGGAAAAGCCTAGCAGCTAACTTTTTAGAAAAGTGCACACTGCTCCAACCTCCCAAAAATTTACAATCCATTTTAGGATTCCTAAGTTTTGGCAGAACATACATTTTGGATTACGTAGAAAAAGTAAAACCTTTCTACGATTTAATCAGACCTGATTTTTCAATTAGACATTGGACACAGGAACACAGAGATATACTTCATTCTTTACAAGCTGACATGATAGCTTCCAAACATCTACGCACACGTGTAAATTCCACAAATCTAGTGATCCGTGTGATTGTGGGTCAATCAGGGTACACTTACCTAACCTTCAATGAAGGCGAAACAGTACCCATAGCATACAAATCACACTTGTACACAAACGCTGAAATGCATTTTGCTTCTACAGAAACAATTCTGTCGGCAGTACAGACTGCTGTAGTGAGAGAGAGAGAGAGAGAGAGAGCACTAGCACAGGGAAACTAATAATTGTCATGTCTCCAGTACCGGCCTTAGAGGGTGTTACAAAAGCTAGCGTTCCGAAAGCAAAGCGCTACATCTGCGATGGATACAATGGGCTAATTCTCTCACTGCAACAGATGTAGACTACAAATTTGATTCCACACAAAAAACACAAGCATTCCTGCAATACGAACAAGAATATCCTCTCCTGAATTAAATGCCTCTAGATCAGTATGAATACATTATTTACACTGACGGTTCTGCTCAGCCTGCCATAGGTAGTAAACAACAATACAGCTCAGCTTATGCGATTGTAAAAGGACATATGTGGGACGGCAAGTTCCTTCCTAGCAGTACGAAGAGACAGTCTCTAGGAAACTGCACTGCACAGCTGGCAGAATTAAAAGCACTATTACGGGCACTAATAAAAACGGATAGGGAATTCCCCACACTTATAGTGTGCGATTCGTTTTTACTGTGTCCAGTCTTACAATGAATATCTTCACTACTGGGCTCAGAATGGATTTAAAGACTCAAAAGGTTGCACAATAAAGCACAAAATGCTTTGGGAACAAGTGGCAGAGTTTAAAAAAGACTTGCTGAGAGCTCACGAGATACACACGCTGAGTCATCAATGTGATGGCGTTCACATTGAAGGGAATTCATTGGCTGATGAAGCTGCCAAGGCGACAGTGCAAACTGCTGCCGTAGCTGCAATCACTCGTTCTGGCATTAGAATAGACAGAAGCACAATGGTAGCTGTCATTGCTTCACGCAAAAACAGCACAGCATTGCCAAAAGGCTTGCCACTAAAGTACTCCTACAAGTTAGCTGCAAAAACTATTCTGTATGCTCAAATTCCAGGAGTGGGGGGATAGAGTAATACCAAACATGGATCGCAGATTAGGTTTAATTTTAGCTGCACAAGAGGGTCTGGGTTCTGCACACCCAGGGATTACCGCAACTGTTTCTCTACTGAAACAACGCTATTGGTGACAAGGTTTAACAAAACAGACAAAAGCATTTGTCCTTAAGTGCGACATCTGTCAGCAGATGAAGGGTTCCACTGTAGCACGTCCAGCGCAAACACCATTACTAATATCAGACAGACCTCTCGCATGTGTCTATTTGGACCACTGCGGCCCCTTACAATCCTATGGGGCTTACAAGTACATCTTGGTGGCAGTAGATTCATGCTCTAGATTCCTGTGGGTTTGGCCTCTGCGCTCGGCTGACGCTCGAACTGTTATAAAAGATTTGCTAGCCTTCATAGGGACATACGCAGTTGGCACTTTACATTCTGACCTTGGCCCCGCGTTTAGCTCTAGGGCTTACAAGGAAGCCATGGGAAGTTTGGGTGTTGCATTGCGGTAGTCCTCTCCATACCATCCAGAGGGAAATTCGGTCGTGGAGACGAAAAAATGGGACTTAAAGCAATCTTTAACAGCAAGGGTACTCGGTTCGGGTGGTAGTGGGTCAATCGCCTATATGGGGTCCAGATGGCACTTAACAACATACCAAGAAGTTCCCTAGGAGGTATCACCCCTAACGCAGTCCTATTTGGAACGAGAATGTGGGTACCTGACCTCGATTATGAAAGCACAGTGGTGGATGAAAAACCTTTTGATTTCAATAAACGTTTGGCTGTTTTATGAATTTCGGGCACTACAAAGCAACTTGCAAGTAAAATGCACCGCTACTGGTGAAGTAAAATCAGTCACAGCAAGATCTGCCTGGATCCCAAAAGTCAGGGATCTGGTCAGAGTAAAAATTGTGGACAAAAAAGAATTTGGGCCCTCATACAGAAAGCCTTTACCTGTCCTGGCTGTCGAAGGAACAAGAACAGTACTTCTGCCTCTTGCCGGCAAGAAAGACAAGAAATTCGTCTCAATTGATCTGATCAAACCATACTATGTGGCCGATCTTGAATAGCAGGCCACGTGGGCTCCTGGGTAGCCGCTGCTCTCCTCTCGCTACGATACAGGAAGTTCAGACAGAAAGACTGATAACATTCGAAGAATCAACAATTCGAAGCAATGGAGTTTCCAACGATGAACTGGAACTCGTTCCAATTGGAATTGAGCAACAAAACACAAATGAAACACAGATATCAATTCAGCTTAACACCGACATCTACATCAATAAGCCTCTACAGGAGACAAATGCCAGTTCAGCAAAACCTGCTGAGCTACCAAAGATAGATCGAACTGCATCTCGCTACTACATCGATTTCAACACTTTCTCTCTGGATCCAAGTGAACCTGAGTCATTGCCAGCTCCAGTTTCCCGCAAAAAACAACTTCATGATTTTTACATTTTTCTGAAAGACATACCTAGTTTCACCATGGCTACAGCTCTGGATAATAACAGGAATACTGTTCCTATTATTTTGGATAGGGTTAGTGACTGCCTTTTCCTTGAGCGTGAATGGACACAATCTTCCAGAACGCTCTGCAGTATCAAAAGTGAACTTGGTGCTGAAACCTCGTACTTCATCTCATCGTGAACAGAGAGACCTTCCTATGTGAACATTACAGTGGCTCCAGTTCCTGACGGAATAGTTTGGGACAGAGTTTTATATGATGTATTTGGTCCCACTGAACATTTGAAAATACCACGTGTTCAAAATTTCTTTAATGGATATCATTACCTCCAGTACATACTCTGTTGATTGGGATTTTGAAACTGTTAATAATATGTTGTCTGATTTAGAACTGTCTGCAGCATTTTCAACAAATGAAATGTTTGATGACTCTTCTGATTTTAACACAATGTACTGTTATCAACACTATGGTCATAATATTTTGCGTAAAACGAGTGCACCATGTAATGTTTTCGCATACCACCAGTGGAAACATTGCCCAACACCACCGAAAGGTAATTCACAAACGTTTGCACAAAAGTTTGCTTATTTGTTTGGATTTAATACATAAGATCCACACTCATATAATTATAAGCTTGCACCTACATCTGCAAAGAAAAGAATGCTCACTAACCCAAAACATATATGCTCTGCATCTTTTTTTGCCCAACTGTCTGAACAGGGTTTCGGCTTATGGAAAGACACTAAATCAGTCTGGGGGACTAAAGAATGGCAGGTTCAGGGAACCGAGGCACTATTCACAGCATGCCTCATACCACAACAAATGATTTTCCTGAACTACACTGTGCAACAGACTTCCTGTCTTGGGTTAGCCAAGATTAAGGACTTGCACACCTCGTATTCCCTCTCTGTAACACTTGGAGGGATGGCAAAATTATACAGAAAACGGGGAGGGTACACTAGATGACATCATGCATGGTGTTTCATACAATTCAATAGACCCCAATTGGAAGGGATGGTTAGTTTGGCCTAGTGACACAAATAGGTGTCAGTCAAGATTTTGGGGTACCGCCGAAGGGTTTAGTATCACTTAGGCCTGACTTACGTTATGTACAACAAGAGCATCTGGGGGTGGTGACATCATACAATGTTGGGAAGTTATGCCTAGATTGGTTAAGAACCTCGACACTGTCTCAGGTAAAACAACACTTGTCCCTACTCTCAGATGACATGGATCTAAGGGATTTCTTGCTAGGTCCCCGAAAGCCACTTCCGAAATGCTTCTTATGCGCGGTTTATAATGAAATTTGGAAAATCTCTCAATGGGAAGCATCGGAGAGATTACGTGAAATTGACAGAATTAACTTAGAAAATGCTTTGGCTGTGGTTGACAATGGTATGACCACACTAACATCCAGAATTTATTCACTGGGCAACATTGCATCTTCTGCTATAGATATAATGGAACAGGATCTGTCCATCTTACAACATGGACAATCACAGTTATGTTCTATTGCGTCATTAAGCTGGACGCTACAATCACTGCGCTCTGGTTATATGCCCATGCGATATATTAACAATGTGTCTCTGTTCTCTGCATATAATTTGACTAAGAAGCAGACAACAATGGCACAAAGGGATGTGAAATATACAATGCTGCGCATTGAAAAATTAGACCAATTACCGTTCGCCGTGGCAGAGTCACGGTCCACAGAATGGTTCATTCATGGCCGTATAAGATTGCCAGTAACAACTTTCCAGTTTAAATATTGCCTAGAACACCAACAGGTAGGCAGGTATGAAGCAATGGGTAGGGAATTCATCCATGAATCTTGGGAATTACCGTATAGATTTAGGCACAGAAACTAAGACACTGAAGTGTTTCTCAGCGGTACAGACTGCGAGAATTCTTTGAGTGCATCGCTCATTTGCCAGGATATTATGCTTCACGGGGCCTGTAACGGTACAGTAGCTAACTTATCCTGTCATTTGAAGGGTTCCCCAGCTGCCATGATTAATCCAGTGTTTAGGCTGCTCTCGAATGGGAGTTACTTAATGCTGAATGATCAAGGTTGTTGTGGGATGCTTCCAAGTAAGTTCCAGGGTTACTTGTATGCAAGTGTTGTTTTCACTGACCCACACAGGGAGGCGCCGTTATGGTCTTCATTGAATGTTTCCTTTATACGGTTCGCTACTCTGAGCCGGATGAAAGCTATGCTTTTACAGAAAGATATGCCCTTAACCTCAGCCCGAGTGACTTTTGATCTCCAGGTTGGATTGTCCTCTGCAGAGATACAGACACTGGTACGAACTAACTGTCCTTTCCATTTTGGAGAAATGGAACAGCGTATCTTTAACATGCCTGATACGAAGGGTATAGTACACCTATTTAAGACCATAGGTTCTGGACTGTTCAGCACCTTTCAGACAGTCATCGGAGTGATTTCAGCTTTTATACACTCCGTATTTGGAAGCATTTTTGGAGAGCAAACGCAAGGGGGGATTTCTTAGGTGTGGCAGGATAGGCGCCAGTAGCTGGTATACAGGCAAACCTACCCGGTGGGGGTGTCTGGAATCAGTCTGGACACCAATCTCCACAGTCTGTTGTCAAAACGCGCAGATCCAAAAGGGCCTTTTCTCTTCACTATACTAGTAAAAGCCAATCGGCTTAGTTGATCTCCTTGAGAATTGTCCTGATTAATAAGTTTAAGGGCTAGCAATCTAGGAGTATCTGAAGATGCCACACGATAATAGGCTGTTCAGCAGCTATGAATGGCTTCGTATTATGTACTTCTTAATTTTACAATAGCACTTGCCCATTGGTTATGATTCTGAACATATACAGTACTCTTAACTGGTTAATTTGGACTTTAGAGTTTTTACGCCCACAAAGCCATATGTTATTATAAGTGCCCCTTTTCTAAGAGCAAGAGTGGCTGAAAATGTAGTTGCTATTTAGAAGTGCCTTTTCATTGTTTGGTGAGTTTCTCTATCTGATTGGGTGAGCGCAAGAGTGAGTTGCTGGGTAGATGAATATATGGATCGTTGAGTGAGTAGCAGTGGCAAGAGTAAATTAGGCCTCTTATCACCAGTTTCTGTGCCAACACCGCAGCACCCTGCTCTTGGATATCCATGTTTTGCTCTGATATGAATTTACCTTGAAAAAATTAAGACAAGAGGCCGTTTGGCAAAAACAGGAACAAGTTGGTTAAATGCAGCGGTTGGGAAAGCATAGACAGTCACGTCTGAAGACCGTCTCAATGTACCGAAGTTTTGGCCGATCATATGCAGAGATGGTGAGGTACGATAAAACGATTTCACATTCTTAGAGCAATTTGAGTCCGGGCCTAGTCATAAATCATAAATACAGCCATTTGATAACGGGGACATAGGTGGCTCTCGACCCCGGGGAGAGCTAGTGTTTGCCAGTGTGTATGTGTCCAGATGTCGGGCATGCGGAACGCGTGATCACTACCCGTGCTGTACATGCTGTGTCCTGATTAGTTGAGTGTTCCTAACTACATGTGGTATCTAACTTTGTGGTAATTTGGTAACGTGTGCCTTTAGCCAAACTTGTTTTTTGGGTCCAATTTCTTCGGACCTGTTTGTGGTGTGGCTGCCTTTCTGTGGGATTGATTAGGGTTTTCCCTAGTTGCACGTTTGTCTTAGGGCTGAGTGTAACCCCACTTGTGACCTATAAATCAGAAGACCTGGGATTGGGTCGCAGGGCCTGTCTGACCACGTATCTGACTCTGGGTTGATGAGGAGGTCATCTTGGGGGAATTCGACAGCAACGATGCAAGTTTATCGGCTGTACATAGAACATGGCGGTCATTGATATCATATTTACCAACATTCTCGTTAATATGCGTACAGTTGTCATAGCGTACATCAACATTGCTTTTACTGGTATTGACATTGTTATGCGTGCATAGTTTATGGCGTACATCAACATTGCATTTATTGGTATTGCCGCTGTTGTGCATGCATATATCATGGTGTACATTGACATCGCATTCAACGATAACGATATTCCCCCCTCATTTTCCTCGTATGTCATAACAATTACATTATTTGAAATGGTATGCGTTGCTGTAGTATCTTCTAATCTTTTTCTAGCTATTTGCATATTACCTAATTTGAGAACTTCGTTTTTAGAGGAGGAAACCCCCATATGTAGGAAACCACACAACAGTAGTAAAAAAATGAAACTGGAAGTAATGACATGAATAGTGTGGACATTCATAGGGGGATCCAAGAAAAAATACTATGAAACCAGTTCTGCTCAGGGGCACCTCCATCCTTCTTGTCCGCTTGTAGATGATGTAGTGCATGGATGGCAAGAGCGAGAGTTCCGTTTTCAAGATCATTTCCAGGAATAAAAGTACAACGGGAAGCACCAATCTTGGCACACACCCCACCCTCCATCGCGGTCAAGTCCAACACATACCAATGATTCATCACCATAGGGCGGATGGCTCTCAGTTCTTCCTTGATATTGTTTAAGCCGAGCTCTGTGTTGATCATTTTCGACATTTCCTACCTGGTTGTTTGTAACCAGCGGGCGTTCGCTTTTGTTTGCAAAATGAAGAAGGGTATCGACCTTCCTGCATTTACTTCAGTTTCAGAAAGCAGTCTAAATTTTTCCGGAATGTCCTTGTAGTGAGCCCAGGCAAAATAGGCAGCAGTTTTTTTCTTCTTTGAGCCTGATGCAACAGAGTTGTTTTCTTCTGTAGTGTATGTTGGGGCAATTCAGACAGACCTTCACCAGGGATGTCCATTGTTGGGTGTTTGTATGGTCATGAGGGAACAGAGGCCCACCATCTGGGGACAAGCTGGGTGTAGACTAGCTCGCTGCACTGCCAATACATATTAATCAACGTGGAGGTGCCCCATTGCATGTCCGGTATATGCAGTATTACTTCACAGTTCTCATTGGAACCAGCGGCATGGCTCCTTTGCCTCTGAAACACAAGGAAGTCAGTGCAAGTCTCCATACAATTTAGAAATTGCCGCTTCCCCTCCAACCATGTGTATCTATTAATCTTGGTATACCAGATTTCCTGGCACAGGGTGTCTATGCTGGCGTTTGACCCCCTCCCATGGGACTCATTTCACCTAGCATGGTCAAGGTGAGCGGCCCTGCACTGGAATTCCATATCCGGGGTACACTTGTCATTAAAAAAGACTGCCCCAAATATGTTAAGGGCCACTCTGGGACTGCAGACGGAGGCGGGAGCTGACTTATTTGTGCACTGGTACGGTGGTCTTGCTACCTACCTACCTAAGGAACCTCTTTTCTATGAAGTCCCACGGACAAACAGTGTCCTCCCCTATAGCGCCCATCCTGCGCATCCTGTTTAGTTCCTTTTGAATGTCGCTAGGTTTGGTAAAAAGTTTGTGCCGTGGGGTTGGTCTCATACCGGGTAATGTTTACTACTGCTCAATGGGATTCTACACTATTGGGTTGAATCTTGGCCCTAATCCTACATGGGTACGGGTGGGTGAGACATTTCACTTTCTCAGGGGCTATCTCTTGGAATAAGTAAAGCCTGTCTGCGCCTACGGCGTGGGGTATGAGTGAACGTATGTAGCACAACCTGTTCGTGGTTTGAGTGCCCACAGTGGTCATGTGCTGATACCAGGTGTTGTGTAGGAGTGCGCTGTGTAATGCGTGAGGCATGCTAGTGTTTGGTTCAGCATAGGTGTAAGTGAGGTGGGAGAGATCTCTGCGCATGCGTTTCAAGAATGATGAACTAGGTTTCATGAATCTATGCTTATTTCTGGTTCTGCAGGGACGCAAGAGCACCCATGCTAAACAAAGCGTACAAGAATATAAAAATACATAACTTGTGGGATGTTCTTCAGGGGTTTTTTCTGTCTTGGCGCCCAGTGGTCCCTTGTCTTGGTGTAGTGCAAAAAAGAGTCTTTTCTTTTCCCCAAAAAATGTTCGTCAAGTCAATTTGCAGACTGTGTTCTTGAGCAGTTGGCCTAGTTGACGTCCTTTCAAGAGTTTCGGTTGAATGGGCGTCGGGCCACTGTGACGACTGTGCACGTGTGGCTCTATTGCAAACCTGTGGGATAAGAGCTGTGCCTTGTAGGTTAGCTTTGAAAAAACGCATTTTTAGGCAGTTTTCGGAGAGTTCCTGTGTTTTTTTCTTTTTTCATTTTAGGGGTGCACACTATATTTTTCACTGTGTGCGAAACTTTCTAGTGAGGTACTGGAAGGAGCCGGTGGCGTTTTTAGTGACTGATCAACTGAACTTGGGTAGCGTTATTTTGTCAGTACTTTGGTCCCCCCTCACCTTGCTGCAGAATGGAGAGTAGTTTTCTTCGTGGGCTGCTTCCGTTAAATGTATGTGTGTGTGTGTTGTTTTGCCGGACTGGGGATGTCCTAGTGACTTGCATGGGCTGGTTGCGATGTGAGGGGGAAGTGTATTTTTTAATGGGTTTTGTGGATAATAGCAATGTTCCCGCTGTCACGTGCAAGTCCCTCTGGTCTCTGCATGTGGCATATAATGATCTCCCTAATGAAGTTGGGTGTTTTGACTACGCCCTTTGTAGGTCTCGCCAGAGCCAGCGCGCATGCTCGGCTTTTAGTAAGGGCTTTTGAACGCTTTTATTAACCCGCAATTGGCCTGTGCATGCGTCTTTCAAAGAAAGACAGCACACAATTGGTCCAAGGCGGGTGCATGTCCCGCCTTCTCTGTCCCCTGGCCTAGGGTGCTCGGGAGTGAGCAGCAGCGCCATCTGTTTCCAATTATCACGACCGCGTCTCGCGGTCGCGTTAATTGGAAACAGATGGTGGTCAGCGCTGGTGGCACTGGTTTAAAGTGTCACTTTCCCACCATTTGTTTATTTCCATGATTCCGGCCTGCTCGAGCTCCTTCATTTGTTGTTTCGGTGTACTTGCAGTGCCAGAATTAGTGGAGCGTGTCCTACTCTGCATTAATGTTAATTCTTAATGTTACGTTTCATTTTGAACGCAACTGGTCCTGTTTCGTTTCTCCTGTAAATAGCGCTGCTTTTTCTGTCGCTAGGTTTCTTATCACAGCTGTTAATAACTGGTGGTGGTGTTATCCATCTCTATAATCATTTTGTTTACTTCAGAAAGGCAGTGCCCGGGCCAGCACAAACTTTTAATCTGTGATCTGCGGGTTGTTCACCGATTTCAGCGATGGGTGCATTGACCCACTGTGGTATCTTGGATGGAAGCCCTGCTGGTCTGATGTCTGGTGCGTTAGGTCAATTATTCCATTTAATAATGGTATGTGCTTATATAGCGCCTTTCACAGACTGGACCAAGCCTGCTCTTACGTGCGAGGTGTTTCCACCCAACTTACTGCCACTCATGTTATCAAGAGCACAAGGATAAAGGGCTAAGTCGCCTTTACCGAAATTCTAACCTGCAAACTGTTAACCATTGGCTGTCTGCAGCAGGCGCCCAAAACACCGAGGTATCTCTTCAGCTTATTTATTTGTTTTCGGCTTTGGTTTATTTGAACATTTGCACAATATAGCTCGTTGCCCGTCTGGGGCTCAGTTAAAGGTTGGAAAGCAGAGTTTTCTTACAGATTGTAGTGACTCACTAGGAGCACCTTACTAGCTCAGTATTCGCTTATCTGGAAGTAGTTCACCACGACAGTTTTACGGGAGCTGCGGAAGGATACTTATGCAGCGTCCATTAGCACATCCCTGTAATGGCTGCACTTAGCAGCTGACTTATAATTTTACTGCTCACTAAATAACTAATCGTAATACATTAGGCAATTGTTTTTTCCCCTTTCTTAACTAAAGGTAGAATCCTGAATAACATAATAAAAAGACTAGCCCAATTCCCTTGTATGTGTGTTTAGATGCGCCTAATTTTGCTTGTTTTAGTTACACTTAAAACGTTAGGAAAACATTGGCCAGAAAGATTTGTTTGTAAAACGCAAATGTCTGAACTAATGGATACATTTGTCAATATTAAGTGGAATACCACTCTGTGCCACATAATTACACGCCACATAATTACACTCTACTCAATGCAACATAAATACACTCCACATAATACCACTCAGTGCCACAAAATAACACGCCACATAATTACTCTACTCAATACAATATAAATACACTCCACATAATACCACTCAGTACCACATAATCACACGTCACAATTACTCTATTCAATGCAACATAAATACACGCCACATAATTACACACCACATAATTACACTCTGCTCAATGCAACATATATACACTCCACATAATACCACTCAGTACCACATAATTACCCGTCACATAATTACTCTATTCGATGCAACATAAATATACTCCACATACCACTCAGTACCACATAATTACACGCCACATAATTACACTCTAATCAATGCAACATAAATACACTCCACATAATACCACTCAGTGCCACATAATTACACACCACATGATTACACTCTACTCAATGCAACATAAATACACTCCACATAATACCACTGTGTCACATAATTATATGCTACATAATTACACTGCACTCAATGCAACATACACGCCAAATACCACTCAGTGCTACATAATTACACACCACATAATTACACTCTACTGAATGCAACATACACTCAACATAATACCGCTCAGTGCCACATAATTACACGCCACATAATTAAACTCTACTCAATGCAACATAAATACACTCCACATAATACCACTCGGTGCCACAAAATAACACGCCACATAATTACTCTACTCAATGCAATATAAATACACTCCACATAATACCACTCAGTACCACATTACACACCACTTAATTACTCTACTCAATGCAACATAAATACACTCCACATAATACCACTCAGTGCCACATAATTACACGCCACATAATTACTCTACTCAATGCAACATAAATGCACTCCACATAATACCACACAGTGCCACATAATTACTCTACTCAATGCAACATAAATACACTCCATATAATACCACTCAGTGCCACATAATTACACGTCACATAATTACTCTATTCAATGCAACATAAATACACTCCACATAATACCACTGTGCCACATAATTACACACCACATAATTGCACTCTACTCAATGCAACATAAATACACTCCACATAAATGCACTCTATGCCACATACCACCAATCAACATAAATGCACTCCACACCATGACACAATTTCACCAAGCATAATTTCACTCAACACCACAGTTCCAGGCCACACAATTCAACTCCACACATTTCCAATACACACCACATAATTACACACCAAACAACATATTTTAACTCCACAATACACAACGTACCTCCAATCCACACCATATAGTGGCACCACCTGAGCACCAAACATCATTCACCACCACCATTTTGCATCAGCGCACCACCTAAGCATCACCTAAGCATCACTTAAACATCACCTAATCATCACGTCAGTCTGCCCTCGGAATCTGGCATCTGTTGATTCTCCCCTAGTGTCCGTCCGCTGCTCGTGTTCTAATTAAATTACTGTTTTCCAACCTCCACTCCCCCGTTATTTATGTCCCGCTCCCCCATAACAATTTTTTTTTATAACAAACTAGCATGAGAACAGGCAGGAAGAAGTTGCCCGCAGTGCAAGTACAAAAAAACTAGAAGACATTTTTTATGTTAAAATCTTTTTTTAATCCGGTTGTTCAGTTGTATATAATGTCGTCTTGGTTTGTATAAAGGTAACAAAAATGCTTAACACTTTTTATTATAACTTTTCAACATGATGCACATCAGCCACAATGCTCTACAACATAGCCAAAAGTTCTGGCTAAACACATAAGGTCCCAAAGGCGAGACCTGTTGGCTATGCCAAAGCTTGTTCTGGAAGCTTTGTCTTTTGGGCTTTGTCTGGCAGGTCATTAGGCTCCTTCCTGAGGTCTCATGTTGGGCTGGTTGTAATACGGAATACCACTGGAGGTTGAGAAGCTGCTCCGTGGTCCCATGATTCGGATGTGGCAATGACTGGGATCAGGCCTATTGCTTCCTTGGACGATGTTCGTGAGGCCCACTGTATCTTATTCGACAAGCTGGGTGTGGTGGTGTGCATCTTCATGCACCTTGTGCGGGCGACTGCGATGGTCTTCTATGGAACCCCTTTTCCTCCCGTCGCCCCCCCACTTGATCCAGGATGCATTGCTTCTGCTGCCCTTGGCAGCACTTGGGGACTTCCTACCCTGTGACACGCTCCTCCCGCTGCTTTGGAGGGGCATGATCCTGTGAACAGACTTTGGATGTGGTTGGAAGCATTAGGGGATAGGAGGAGACGGAATGTCCTACTTACAATGGGAGTCAGGTTCGCGGCTGGGACTTGTTGTGCTGTGAGTAATGAACAAACGGTTGAATGCCTGGGTGAATTTCACTATTGACTTGGTGCCAAATTTGTGCATGGACTACGCAGTTCTGTGTGTCACCTCCACACCCCAAGTGCACGGAAAACCTGGCTTCTAGTACCGGACTGTTGCCCCGTTTTGGAAATGAAAAGTCAGCCTCCATTTGCTGGAGGCCTAAAATGTTGAAGAATGGGGTCCTTTCAATCTGGGGCGTGCCCTAGTGACTTGGGCAAAGGGACCTGGGTGCCTGCTTTTATGCACTCGTCGGGGGCTGCCCTGCCCCCTCATCAGACTACCCACCCCCTGGGGAGTGGCCAGCCAATCCCTCCCTGGGGGACTAGCAGCAGAGTGGGTCCTAGACCCCTCCAGGCACCCAGAATGGCAGATTTACTGTGGATTCTCAATCGAGCGAACATACAGCAGCCCTGAGTATTTCCTGAACGCAAGTAAAGGCTTGAGTTTTTCTTCCTAATGCTGTGTCTTTAGTCTTTATTGTTGTAGTGTGTTTTCTGAAGTGGGTAGGAAGTGGATTTGTCATATTGGATACTTAGATTTACTGGGCATTTGGATTGGGTGATTGCTCAAAGGTATTACCACCCCAGACAGTTGCCCCTTTCTGCCGTGGCCCCGGTGCTTGCTGGGCTGGGATCCTTACCTGCTGCGTTTGCCATGTGTTCGGCCAACCACCCAGCCCCTGTTGCGGCAGGGTGGCTGTAGCCTTTTTTCCTTGAGGCTAATTATACGATGCATTTGCGTTGCTCTGGGCTTGGTTTTGGGGGACGGATATTCTGTAGGGGTTGTCCTTTCTGCTTGTGATATGCTTTTAGGTGCCATTTGTGGCCCATTCTGTGACAATAGTAGCACTGTATGAGGCTGGGCTGTAGCCAGCTTACCTGACCTCAGCCTCTAGGCCTGGGTGGATATCCCCTGGGTTCCTAAGGCAGAGCTCCTTTAAAGGATGGTGCCATTTGTACGTTTGCAGCCAATGCAGCCCCCTAGAGGGCGATCTTTTTCAACTTATGTTGGACCGATTTGGCGTTCTCTCTGGGCGTGCTCCTGCTTTGTCCTGTCCCTCTCCTGTCTTTTCCAGTAATAATGTAATATGTGAGCCTGTATTTCCTGCCTAGCCCTACTACGCTATCTAATCCAGTCTGTATCCAAGCAGGCAGGCCCTTTTTAGGTCTCGCCTACGCAGCGCGCATGCGCTGCATAGGCAAAAAGACCTTTAGCAATCGCTTCGGCTTTTCAGCCAAAAACGTGCTTGCATTCCATTGCCTTCAATGGCAACGCGTGAACGTTTGGCGATTCACTTGCGGGAGCGAGCGGCGCCATATGGTAGCAATCATCGCTCCTGGCGCTGCTCGCTCCCGCAAGTGAAACGCTTTCGCTTTTGCGACACTTTTTTTTTTACTTTTAGCGCGCGCGCTTGTTATTGTTGAATGGTCTGTCTAGCCCTAGTTCCTTTTGTTTATTACTTTCTTGCCGCCTTTCTTTCTTCTTGGCTTATTTTCGTCCTTTTTCTTTCCTTCTTTTTTTTATTCCACACTTTCTTGCCGTTTCTTTATTTTAATATTTCCATTTGCTGTCTCTTTCGCACTTTGCTCTTTGGTTTCTTGTTCTTTTATAAATTTCGCTTTTGTTCCTTCTTCCTTTCTCTCTTTCATTCCTATTTCCATTTCTTTATGCTCTTTTATACAGTTCTTTAATTCGTTACCCTTCGCCTTCTTTCATTTTTCATCGTTGATTGACGTCTTTAGTTATTCTTGTTGAATCATTTCAAAATGAGCAATTATTTGCTTTCCGTGATTTTTGAACGTTTACTTTCATAGTTTTCTTTTCTCTGTGTCAGTCCGAGACAGACCTCTGTGTGTCAGAGTTTGGGGGGCACCCTATCCGTCCTACAAAACGTACTCGGAAATGGAAATAATTTTTTTAAAAATACCTAAGTCCCTAAACATCCAGTTTCGCCAACACCCACAACACACAGAAGAGAAAGCAGCCGAATCGTCAATACGTGTTAGTAAAATGTTATTTTCAAATAGAAATATGGGTCGGAAGGACAATATATGCAAAATTACAAATATAAAAAAGTGGGAAACAAATTGCATCGTTCATCCACTGACTAATCTCGAAACAGAGGCATGCTGTTTAAAAAGGTCTCTTGCGATTGACCCTTCTATATTTTAAAAGTGCAAAACCTGTTCTATGTAACCTTAGATGCCAGCCTTGCCCGGTTCCTCTGAGTAATCACGTCCGGGCACAGGAGGGACCGATATTACAAAACACCCTATGGCCTGCCCCGAACCCCCACCATCAGCCCTTCAATCAGTGGCGCCCCCTTTCAGCAGTCCTCTGGCATTTATTGTTTGTCTGATGCAACCCCAGTCTTTTCCTCTTTATTAACTGCATACTTCTTGTGTATTACGTTGTCACAGGCTGGTTCGACGGTTCTCTCTAGCGCCAAGAAGTCTCGAGGCATACGAGGAGCTTTAGAAAGCAAAAGCAAGTACTTGACTGGGACAGGGGTACCGCCGTTGTACAGCCAGCACTGGACTCCACTACAGACCCCGGACAGGAGCCCCTTCAGTGTCCCGCATTTGACACAGACCTCGGAAATAATAATTCTGCTCTAAGATGGCTGGGCAGCATCCGATAAGGCCCACCAGAAGATTAGACTGTCCCTTTATATTGCAGTAAAACTATTAAAAAGCGCTCTCTCCTGGCGCCTGCCGTCTCTAGCCGCTGTGCCTGTCGGTGTGACCGTCAGCACCCTCTGTCACTACACTAAGCACAACTTGCACGCAAACTTTACAGTATTGAACACAGCAGCTACATTGCTCTACAACATACCTTAAAAACATTGCCAATATCTCTGACTAAACACTGATAAGGTCCCAAAGGCGAGACCTATTGGCTATGCCAATGCTTTTTTGAGGATGTTGTAGAAGAATGCAACCTGGGGACCGGTGTCGGTCCAGGGCTGTCCTGTCTCTTGTCCCCCTCATTCCCTCATTCTGTCTAGTCAGTCAGTCGCCCCATGCTTTTTGCCATCAATCCTCCTATGTCTGGGTGGTCGGGGAATATCTCCCTCAGGGCCATCCATATCTGGTGTCCAAATGAGTTGAATGCAGTCGTCATGCTCTGTGTTGATACAGTGACTGCAGGGATGCAGGCTCGGGAAAACACTGTATCGGTCTGCTACTCGATGAGGCTGCTGAGCAGACTTTTGATGTCACCTATAACTAAGTTGATTCCCTCTGTGTTTTTCTCAACACATGATATCCACTTTCCTGCCCCATGCATCAATGTAGGCATTTTGTTCCTGAACCCTTCTTTGTCCATCTCTGCCCATGGCACATTGATGGTCCCTGACGCATCCTTTTGTAGCGGCGGATATATTTTGGCGTGGAGCTGCTCCGTCTGTTTCTCTTAGACGCAGCGCTTCCCTCATTCCTGCATGTAGGGCAGTTCCATCTCGGATCTCCTCCTCCGTGCCGGATGTAGTCTTCCGCGACGCCCATGTCCTCTGGTTTGAAGGATCCCTCCTCCGGCCAAGGACTGTCATACTGGTCCTTCCTTTCGGTCCAGTAGGCCAATAGATGGCAAAATGGTTGTGCGAAGGCCTCGCCTTTTTCTCTGGACACTCTCTAGTGGTTAGTTTGCCTTATCGACGCGTTCAGGGGGAGCCGCAGACGTCCTCATCGTTGCTTACCTCATGTGCACGTAAGGGTGCCATTCTGCCATTCTGCCTCTCATGCCGTAATTGTGTTTGTTAGGCTGTCCTGATTTCTTATCTCATGGTCAGCCCCTCTCCTTTGCCGATGGCTGGGTGAAGTATGGGTTTCTGCTAGGGGCCTCTATTCTGACTCTTCCCCAGGCTCACCCTCAAGGGGAGCCCAGGGCCTAGCTCTGGATGCCTCCGGGGAGGGTGTTTTGTTCTCCTTTCCCATAGGGCTTCCCCGGTGAGAGCTCTTTCTAACCTTGCTCGCGCCTTTCTTCTAATTCCCACCTGGGCTGCCGCCTTCGCTCAGTGCCATTAAACGAACAGTGGTTCTGCCACAACACACTTTACACAATTGACTCTTCCATCCCCATAAACCGTGGGATTACATTGAATGTTTACAAAAGAATCTGCCTAAACACATGTTCAACATAAAGAAGTACGAACTAATCGTTATATTGAAATCAAATTTAAACTTTATATGTTAAAGAATCATATATTTCTCCAAAACAGGACATATCATGTGTATATTCAAAGAAACAGGACATATACACTAAATAAATGAAACATAGATAAAAGACGTAAATTGTACATCTATCACAACATATTGCAATACATACATGAATTATTTACATAACAAACAGTTACATATAGACACAGCGTGACACCATAATGTCTCAAGATGACCTAAGGTTGTGTTCCTTTTACACTGTAGTGGTCAAGCTGGACTAACGCTTCTTAAATGAGCGTCGACGTTTCGACCCTTCGATTATCGTGAAGGTTGAAAAACATCAAATAGGGTCTTCATCAGGAAAAAACAAATATAACCTGTGTATAGCCTGCATGAAAAGAAATCATATTTTAGAATCTCTGTGTTTAGGCCATTTAATTGTGTGGAATAGGGTGAGTAACCTATAAATGACTCACCATTAGGGTCCCTCTGGGGATTCCACTGGTAGAGAAGACTTCTTCCTGGGGCTCATGAATAGCTACCAATGGAGTAGAAACGAATAAAGCGGGGGATGGGCGGGCACAACGTGCTCATACACCACCTAAATAATCAATATCAGCCTGCTGATTAGCATATGATTATAAAGTATGTAATCAAAATTCAAAATATCATATAGGATAATTTACTATCCTCTGGCGTCAAATGCTCAGAGAAATCCGGTGATTTCAGCAAAATTAGGGGCAGTCTGCCTCCTTAATTAAGTCCATTCAAATGTCAACTGAGCCATTAATTAGAAGGCCCTCTGAAATTAGAAAAATTAAAAAATATCACTATGGATGCGAGGTAATAAAGGACTATAGGTGATAAAAAATATTTGAAAGCAACTGACCTCCGGCATCAGCAGGTCGGAGTCACCTCGCCTCGTCTTTTATTGGCAGTTTTCACTCGGATTCCTGGTATGAATCAAGCCGAAAACTCTACAAAAAATGTATCAAGTAAGACGCAAACTCTGTTCCAATTCAATTACCGGCCAAAGATTCCTTACGGGTAGATAACGTACCTCAAAACTGGCTAGCTCGAGGCGTAACCGCAGCGCGTCTTCTCAGTCGAGAGACCGCTTGCTTCTGACCCAGTTATACAAACATGCCTGCGGCGTGATGACGGAGCCAGCGCCGGTGATTGGAACGCTAGGAATGTAAATTCCTACGCGTTCACATCGACCTCGGGGAGATCAGGGAGTTGCTAAAAAGTGACTATCCTCGTTGTTCTAGGGACGGTGTATAATCAGCCCTGTACTCCAATTTTATGTAAGACAAGAATGCAAAGTAAACCCAAGCGTTTAGCAAAAAACGGATCAAGCTAATTTCAGTAAAAAGAGTCCGGGGTAACTCCTACTTAGTAAAAAATCTTTGTACTGAAGCTCATGTTCATGCTACATGTATACAAAAGTTATGTCCTTGACTTTATATTTACATTTGTGTAAGACAATCTTGGGATGTTTAGTACAACACATGTATAAAGATGTTCATTTGAATACACGTAATTAAAAAGAGACAAGTAAGACAAGTAATTTGGAAAGGAACATGTCAGATGGTTTTTTTCATATAGGTTACATTGACATCAACTGTAACAAACACATGCACCTTAAGAGGTGTTTTGTGCATACAAAGATATAAACACGCAATTCAATGTTGCTCTGACACCATGAGTATAATAAAAACCAAAGTATCCAGGATGAGATGGAATTATTCAATTTGTACTCAGCAAAGATATTTGCCTAGAAATCTCCTCAAGTTCATTGAGACCACCGTGGACCGAGTCTAAGAAATGGATCCATTTACATTCTCTAAGATCCATAGTGGATGTTAGGGAGCCACCTCTAGGATTAGGTTGTATTTTCTCAAGTACCCACCACTTAAGGCTGTCATAAGAGTGATGGTTTTCTTTGAAGTGTTCCACTAAGGGGGCACCCTGCACATTACACCGGATGCGTGAACAATGCTGTAATATTCTTGTTTTAACCTTTTGTTTTGTCTGGCCTACGTAAGCTTTCGAACATAGGCACTTGATAATATAAATTACGTCTTTCGTATTGCAGTTGGTGTGAATGGTGTAAAATGTACCTCTTGTCATTGTGTGAAGTCCTTCTGTTCAATGGTCGATTCGCGAGCTTTGCAGGAACCACATTTATAGTGACCCTGTAATGGAGGTAGCATTAATAAGGCTCGCGTGTCCGGTGCAGGTTTGTCTCTTAAGTATGAACTCACCACACAGTCCCTGATATTTCTTCCTCTTTTAAAAGCAAATAGAGGGGGGTCAGTTATCCCTATTTCATCTGCCACAAGGGACCAATTGTGATTAATTTGTTTAATCTCATTACTTCTGTTATTAAACGTGGAAACGCACACTATCCTCTGGTTATCAAGTTTTCTTTCTGGATTAGTTTGCAGTAGTATGTCTCTATGACAATACAAAGCTTTATTTCTTGAGAAGACTGCGTGGATAACCTCTTTCCATTAATCTGGATAGCAAAGCATCTGATTCCTTAAAGAAATCAGCCCTACAAGAACAGTACCTGCGGAGCCTCAGAAACTGACCGTAGGGCAAGTTATCGCTTCGATTTCTGGGGTGACTGCTTGTATACCCAGTAGTGTTTCGTTCCAAAGGTTTTCTATTCAAGGTGGTATATAGCACGTTTTCATCCGTCTTTATAGTGAGATCCCAAAAATTGATCTCTTCATCACTGTATGCTATTGTGAATGTTATATCGCTGGATCTCGCATTGAGCCAGCCTGCAAATTCATCCAGATCATTAGACTTTCCTGTCCATATCATGAGGACATCATCGATATACCTCTTCCACAGAGTGATGTTCTCTGTTAAAGGGTTCTCGGAGTTGTAAATATATTTGTCCTCATAGTCGTCCATGTATAAATTAGCTATGTCCGGCGCAAAGCCGGCCCCCATGGCGACTCCTTTTGTTTGGTAAAAAATTCTTTTTGAAAAGTGAAAAAATTCCTAGTCATTGCTACTTCAAGTAGACCTACGATGAAATCTGTGGGCACCCAGTGTGGTCTCTCTCTGCGTTCTAATACTGATTTAGCTATTTCCAGTGCTTCTCCTTGAGGAATACTCGTATATAACGAGGATACATCGAGGGTTACCAGCAGCTGATTGTTTTTATCAAATGGGAGACCTTCTATACAATTGATGACCTCCATGGTGTCACGGATGTAGGATCGAGTCTTGGGCACCCAAGGTTGTAAAAACATGTCTACATATCGACACAGGGGCTCCAGAACCGACCCACAACCGGACACAATGGGCCTACCTGGAGGGTTGTCTCTGTTTTTATGCACCTTCGGAAGTGTATAAATGGTGGGAGTGCGAGGTTCTTTTTGGTTAAGATACCCAAATTCATGCTCGCTGAGAACCTTCTTCTAACCCTCTTGTGGTCAGTTGATATGAGTTTAGTAACTTCCTTGGTAGGGTCTCCTGGAATTTCTTTGTAATTTTCAGTCACTTGTAACTGTGCCTGTATCTCATTGACATAATAGTCTCTCCTTTGAATGACAATAGAACCCCCCTTGTCGGCTGGCTTGATTACCACTTCCTGATTATGTTTAAGCGTTTCTAGTCTTAGTCTTTCTTCCTTGCTTATATGCTTAATGTATTTTTTCTTATCATATAATTTCATTACATCACGCATTACCACCTGCTCGAAAGCAATGATTTTGTTTGACATCATATGCGTGGGTGGTGAAAAAGTCGACGGTGTACATAAGGGTGTTGCTGCACATCTATTCTCATCATTAGGATTGGGATTTTTATGAAAAAAGTGACGCAAGCGTACCTTCCTAAAAAAGCGATGTAGCTCTATCTTCGTGGTGAAACTATTGGAAGGAGCAGTGGGTACATAACTCAGCCCTTTTGCAAGAACTGACATTTCAGTAGGTGATAAACTGTATTTAGAAAGATTGATAACTGGACTAGTTGATCCTGTACCATTGTCAAGGACTGGTACAGATGGATTATTGGCCACTGGCTCTATTGTCATTGTCTGACCAGCTGGCTGATTGCATTCTGCTATCATTGTAGTAAAGGAAGGAGCAGAGTCGGAGCGGACTACCAACGATAAGTCTGGCGTGTTGTCTGTATTTCCCCGTGTGTTTGAGGATAAAATTTCACACCCCTCCTGCCCCTGGTCCTGCCTCGATTCCAACCCCTGTTCTGTCCTCGATCTTCTGTCCAACCTTGGGGAGGACCCCCACCTCTGTGTGCTGTCCATCTGCAGTCCCCTAAAAGGGCTGATTTCTTTAAGGAATCAGATGCTTTGCTATCCAGATTAATGGAAAGAGGTTATCCACGCAGTCTTCTCAAGAAATCAAGAAAGAGAGCTTGGTATTGTCATAGAGACATACTACTGCAAACTAATCCAGAAAGAAAACTTGATAACCAGAGGATAGTGTGTTTCCACGTTTAATAACAGAAGTAATGAGATTAAACAAACCATTAATCACAATTGGTCCCTTGTGGCAGATGGGAATAGGGATAACTGACCCCCCTCTATTTGCTTTTAAAAGAGGAAGAAATATCAGGGGCTGTGTGGTGAGTTCATACTTAAGAGACAAACCTGCACCGGACACGCAAGCTTTATTAGAGCTACCTCCATTACAGGGTCACTTCCTGCAAAGATTGCGAATCGACCATTGAACAGAAGGACTTCACACATAATGACGAGGTACATTTTACACCAACACACCAACTGCAATACGAAAGACGTAATTTATATTATCAAGTGCCCATGTTCGAAAGCTTACATAGGCCAGACAAAACAAAAGGTTAAAACGAGAATATTACAGCATTGTTCACGCATCCGGTGTAATGTGCAGGGTGCCCCCTTAGTGGAACACTTCAAAGAGAACCATCACTCTTATGACAGCCTTAAGTGGTGGGTACTTGAGAAAATACAACCTAATCCTAGAGGTAGCTCCCTAACATCCACTATGGATCTTAGTGAATGTAAATGGATCCATTTCTTAGACTCGGTCCACGGTGGTCTCAATAAACTTGAGGAGATTTCTAGGAAAATATCTTTGCGGAGTACAAATTGAATGATTCCATCTCATCCTGGATACTTTGGTTTTTATTATACTCATGGTTTCAGAGCAACATTGATTTGCGTGTTTATATCTTTGTATGCACAAAACACCTCTTAAGGTGCATGTGTTTGTTACAGTTGATAATGTCAATGTAACCTATATGAAAAAAACCATCTATGACATGTTTCTTTCCAAATTACTTGTCTTACTTGTCTCTTTTTAATTACGTGTATTCAAATGAACATCTTTATACATGTATTGTACTAAACATCCCAAGATTGTCTTACACAAATGTAAACATAAAGTCAAGGATATAACTTTTGTATATACGTAGCATGAACATGAGCTTCAGTACAAAGATTTTTTACTAAGTAGGAGTTACCCCTGACTCTTTTTATTGAAATTAGTTTGACCCGTTTTTTGCTAAACGCTTGGGTTTACTTTGCAATCTTGTCTTACATAAAATTGGAGTACAGGGCTGATTATACACCGTCCCTAGAACGAGGAGGATAGTCACTTTTTAGCAACTCCCTGATCTCCCCGAGTTGGATGTGAACGGTCAGGAATTTACATTCCTAGCGTTCCAATAACCGGCGCTGGCTCAGTCATCACGCCGCAGGCATGTTTGTATAACTGGGTCAGAAGCAAGCGGTCTGTCGACTCGAGAAGACGCGCTGCGGCTACGCCTCGAGCGAGTCAGTTTTGAGGGACGTTATCTACCCGTAAGGAATCTTTGGCCGGTAATTGAATTGGCACAGAGTATTTATACGTCTTACTTGATACATTTTTTGTAGAGTTTTCGGATTGATTCATACCGGGGATCCGAGTGATAACTGCCAATAAAAGACGAGGCGAGGTGACTCAGAGCTGCTGATGCCGGAGGTCAGTTGCTTTCAAATATTTTTTATAACCTATAGTCCTTTATTACCTCGCATCCCTAGTGATAATATTTTTTAATTTTTCTAATTTCAGAGGGCCTTCTAATTAATGGCTCAGTTGACATTTGAATGGACTTAATTAAGGAGGCAGACTGCCCCTAATTTTGCTGAAATCACCAGATTTCTCTGAGCGCTTGATGCCAGAGGTTAGTAAATTATCCTATATGGTATTTTGAATTTTGATTACATACTTTATAATCATATGCTAATCAGCAGGCCGATATTGATTATTTAGGTGGTGTATGAGCACGTTGTGCCCGCCCATCCCCCCCTTTATTCGTTTCTACTCCATTGGGAGCTATTCATAAGCCCCAGGAAGAAGTCTTCTCTACCAGTGGAATCCCCAGAGGGACCCTAATGGTGAGTCATTTATAGGTTACTCACCCTATTCCACACAATTAAATGGCCTAAACACACAGATTCTAAAATATGATTTCTTTTCATGCAGGCTATACACAGGTTATATTTGTTTTTTCCTATTTGATGTTTTTCAACCTTCACGATAATAGAAGTGTTGAAACGTCGACGCTCATTTAAGAAGCGTTCGTCCATCTTGACCATTACAGTGTAAAAGGAACACCACCGTAGGTCATCCTGAGACATCATGGTGTCACGCTCTGTCTATATGTAACTGTTTGTTATGTAAATAATTCATGTATGTATTGTAATATGTTGTGATAAATGTACAATTTACGTCTTTTTTCTATGTTTCATTAATTTAGTGTATATGTCCTGTTTCTTTGAATATACACATGTCCTGTTTTGGAGAAATATATGATTCTTTAACATATAAAGTTTAAATTTGATTTCAATATAACGATTAGTTCGTACTTCTTTATGTTGAACATGTGTTTAGGCAGATTCTTTTGTAAACATTCAATGTAATCCCACGGTTTATGGGGATAGAGTCAATTGTGTAAAGTGTGTTGTGGCAGAACCACTGTTCGTTTAATGATATAGTCCCCAGGTTCTGCATGTTACTGGGTAACCCCATTGTTTAATAGTGGCCTTCGCTCAGTGCAGCATGCTTTTTTTCTGTGTAGCGTTTTGACCTCCAGCTCACTCCCTGATGCTTCCTCCGCAGCCTGAGCATACCCTGGGGGAGCATACCCTACGGCTCCCCCATCAGCGTCGGACATTGGAGAGATTGGACCCTTATTTTCCCCTCCTCTTGTGGTATTCTCTTCCAGAACTGCTATGAACCTCCCTCTGACTCTAGGGTGTTCTGAGGGCATGTGCTCCTCATCACGTTGGGGCTTGATAGGCCGCGACCGGTGGGGGGAGGGGGTTGACGTTCGAGAGAGCATGGCACCGGACTGGGAGGGGACTGACTTAGCCTGGCCTGGTTAGACTGGTGGTCTCATTACCCTGGGTCTGGTGGCTTGCTGCCCGGTGGCGGTCCTGCCGGCCCCCTTGACTGGTTGATTAGTGTAACCCAGCACAGGGGCGGCTGGGATGGCAGGCATCAAACAGAGCACTTCCCTGCCGGTATATGGTGGGGGAGGTATGGATGCCTCGTGTGCGTGCTTGAAGATAGTCTTGCAGGACAGGGCCACCTCGAAGATGGCCCATAGTTCTAGGAGGGCATTTCGTTTAGCCCGCTTCTGACCTCCATACCTGGTCTGTATGTGTTGTCCTTGTGTGTTCTATTGTGTTGGTATCGAACATTCCCCCCCTCTGGCCAAGGAAATGCAGTATGGGCGTGCCACTCACTGCAGTGTTTCTCTAGTTTCCAAGCATGTGTGGAGAACCTAGCTTGCATGTGGTCTAGTGGTGTCTCCATGATGAACTAGGAAACTTGTTAGGGAGTTTATAAACTTTTGACAGTTTCAGGGTTTTTAATAATTACAAATTCTGCTCTGGTTGTGGGGAAACTGTGTACATGGGGCTGTACCTGCAACAATCTACTGGTTACGAGCTCTATAAAGACGATTCATCACAAAAATGCTTAATAGTTGACAAAGACAAATGCAATGAAAAAGTAACCTGTAACAAAGTGCAATGGTTGGTTCAGAACAGTACGAGTTGATTTTTTAGCAGCGAAATAGCAAATGTAGAATTCTGATTTATGGGGGGCAAAAAAAAGTTATTTTTCATAAACGCATAAACTTACTAACATGACATAACATTCAAACATGAAGCACAATTGCAAAATTTGAACTGCGCCACATCAATAATGCATAAATGGAAAACCTAAAAGAAACTAGAAGGGAAAGATCAATAGAAAAACGAATATTTTGTCCAAAAAATCAGCCAGAGGGGATACTTTGTGTGGTACACGCAGCTAAGTGGGCCCAATAATCTGTCAGTATCGGCTCACTGACAAAATTAGAAACCATTTGTGCAGAGAAAAAGAAACAACCTGACAACTATCGGCCCTCTGTGGCCAGACACAAGCTACACTTCATTCGACAAGGTCCGAATGTTTACCTAACGTCTGTATTACACCCTATATCACACCCAGGGGTCGTGTGTACCTTCTCTTGTAACACCCAGTGGTCCAAGCAAAAACAAAATCCACCTCTTCACTTCTTTCAGACACTGTCAGTGTTAAGAAACCGACAGTCCCTAAGAAAATACCTTTAACTAAAAAATAAGATCAAGGTGGTTGCCCTTTATAACACATCAACGACCTAGGTGTAACCAATTGTGTAATTCACAGCGGCCCAAGCTAGAATAAATAAGTGGCCCTATATAACACACCAAGGGCCCGGGTGTACCAGTTGTGTAACGCTCAGCGGTACCAGCAAAATAAACTACCTTCGCCTTCTCTAGCGTGCTGACTAGGGAGAAAGTGATCTACGCGCTTGTCCTAGTTTACCACACTCCACATGCTGGGACTAAGGATCAGATGATGTCTCTTACCCTTGTGACTGCTGCCTCTGCATTGACCTCCGCCCCATGGATTCAGCTGAACTTTAAATCATGGTGTCTGCTCACTGGTAACGTTGCGCAGATGTGAATCAATTTGGGTAGGGGTCCTTGTCCTTCTGCAGCAATCTGGCTCGATGAACCAATGTTCGAGGCATGTGAGCTGTAGATCACATGCTTTGCATAGTCTGCCATCTAGTGTTGGGTCCGGATGTTTGCACTTTATTTTTTTCCGAAGAAGTCTTTTACAGTCACAAGGTAGGTGACCCCTCCTTTCGGTGATAGTGCACATGGGCATCGACTCTATTGTTAGATTGTTTTTTTCCGCCATCAGGTTCGGACGTGAATTGCTGCGCTCTGGTTCAACACCGTTCTCGGGTTCCCCTCGGTGTGCAATCCACTACCTTCGGAGGTATTGTTTATGATCGCGTTCCCATTCTTCGCGTATCGTTTAAGAAATCTTCGATCGGAAAACTCGGGGCCGGCCGCTGGGCCTACCCGCGTCGGGTCAGCTCGCAGTGGATGGAATGGACTCCATTTAAATT
The DNA here is from genome assembly GCA_963921515.1 of Calotriton arnoldi. NCBI lineage: Eukaryota > Metazoa > Chordata > Amphibia > Caudata > Salamandridae > Calotriton > Calotriton arnoldi. Next base: position 1,869,958 of record CAWUFW010000369.1, read on the forward strand.
CTGTCCCGGGTGTCGCGCGAAATATCCGCGCACCGACTTGCACGAAGTGTGCAACTTGTGTCTGTCCCCGGAACACAGCGAACAAAACTGTGACGAGTGCCAATCTTTTCGATCGAAGAAGACGCTCTGTGATAGTCGGGCTTGACGTCGCGAGATGAGCCAACAAGGCGGCTCCGGTTCCAATCTCTTTGGAGAAGATTCCGAACACGAAATCTTCGACGCACAAGGAGCCGAGGAAGAGGAGGAACACATTTCCCTGTCCGAAGACTACTCCGACATGGAAGAAGACGTTCCGCAGGGTCAGCGTATCGTGAGTGCTGCTATCCCCCTGCCCCAACATGCCTAAGAAAAAGGCTCCGGTCCTTCCTCTGCCTTCGGGCCAAGGTCGGCACCGAGAACATGTTTCCAACGCCTCGCCTTCAGGCTCGGCACCTAAACACCAACCAAAGCCTTCCGGCTCGGGACCGAGTCGGCCCCATTTGGGCACGAACCAAAATATTCGGCGCCGAAATCCAAACACGTCGTCGTTGACATCCCTTCGATACCAAAACCTAACTCTTCGGAGCCGAAAACCTCGGCGCCGAAAACCTCCGCATCGAAAACATCGGCACCGAAAGACCAAATGGCTCCACCCCAATCTAAGGAGCCTCGTTTCGACGTCCCGCCTTCCAACACGGACCCGAAACAGAAAGAACTTGTCAACCCTAAAACTGGTCATATTCATGTCAAATTGCCAGCTAAACGGAAACCAGAGATGGAGAAAGCTTACCACATTCCCCTTAAAAAGAAAAAAGTTGGTACTAATCCTTCTCCTCCTCTTGACCCACCCGCCCCACTGGACCCTAATTTACTCATTACTCCTACAAATTCACCACAACCACAGTCACTGGATCACCAGGATGACTGGGATGAGGACGAACCAGATGATAATGGTCCCGATGCATGGGATGATTACAGTACAGATCCTGACACTGACCCAGATCTATACCCTACAAAACGCTCTCCACCTGACGACAACGTAGGGTACATAGAATTAATTAACAGGGCTGCTCAATATCACGGGGTTCAGCTTCACAAGGAGCCTCTTGAAGAGGATTTTCTTTTTGAGACATTAAAGTTCTTCTCAAATAGCAACTCATACACTACCCATGCTTAAGGGCATGCTTAAGCACACGGATTATATTTTTAAGGACCCAGTGCGTGCAAGGATACTAACGTCACGGGTAGATAAAAAATACAAACCTGCACCTACAGACCCTGTCTACATTAAAGGCAAAGTTCCCTTAGACTCCCTAGTGGTTTCTAACGCTTGTAAAAGAGCGAACTCTCAAACAGGAGATGCCCCTCTTCCTGACAAGGAGTCCAAGCTTATAGATGCATCTGGCAAAAGAGTAGCAGCGCAGGCAGCCAATCACTGGCGTATTGCCAACATCCAGGCTCTCTTAGCAAGATACGACAGGGCTCACTATCACGAATTGGAACAATTGCTCCAATTCTTGCCAGACGAACATAAACCAAAGGCACATGAGTTAATTCAGGAAGGAAAACTAATTTCCAACACTTCCATTAGGTGTGTTTTAGACGCAGCTGACACAGCAGCTCGCGATGTCAACACTAGTGTTCTTCTAAGACGTCACGCCTGGCTAAGGATTTCAGGGTTTAAACCTAAAGTCCAGGCTTCCATTTTAAACCTACCCTTCGATAAAGAACACCTTTTTGGTCCTGTGGTGGATACCTCTTTAGAAAAATGAAAAAGGACACGGAGGTCGCAAAATCCATGGGAGCTTTGCAGTCCCCGTCTGGTAGGGGTTCCTTTTGCCGCTCCTTTTACAGGGGGGCTCAAAAAATGTATCCACAGATACCTCATCTTCCTATAAAGGCAACAATCAGTCATCCTCTTCCAGAGGTTACTTTAGAAGAGGATTTCGAAGCAATAATGGCATGGGAAGGGGCAAAGATAACACACCCCATACTTCCCCTGCAGCAAACAAACAGTGACTTGCCTCCCCCCTCCCCCCCGATCATTCCACACCTGTAAGGGGACGTCTCATTCAATTCCTTCCCGTCTGGAATGCAATAACTTCAGACAGATGGGGCCTAGATATTATCCAATCTGGTTATTGCCTGGAGCATACCGACAATCCCCTAAACATTCTTCCGCGAACACACAAAATGTCACCAGAACTTCTGGAGCTTCTCAAACAAGAAGTACACTCTCTACTGCAAAAAGGAGCTATAGAACCCGTCCAATTACAATATCAAGGGCTCGGGGTATACTCCCTATACTTTCTCATACCCAAAAAGGACGAATCTCTCAGGCCTATATTAGACCTCAGAGACCTAACCCTCTATATTCAATCGGACCATTTTCACAAGGTAACACTCCAACAAGTGCTCCCACTCCTTCAGCAAGGCGGCTTTCTGTCTACTCTAGACTTAAAGGACGCATACTTCCATATTCCAATACATCCCGCTCATCGGAAATTCCTCAGGTTTGTGGTAGGGGGACAACATTATCAGTTCAAAGTACTCCCATTCGGACTCACCACTGCTCCCAGAGTATTCACCATATGCCTGGCAGTAGTCGCAGCACATCTGCGAAGACAACCTATTCACGTCTTCCCATACTTAGACGACTGGCTCATCAAAGCATTATCACCAAGAGGAGGAGTCGCCTACCTCGTGACTGGAAAAGACTTCTTCGAAGAAAAACAAAGTGCAAACATCCAGACCCAATACTAGATGGCAGACTATGCAAAGCATGTGAATCTACAGCTCTACATGCCAAGAACAGATGCATACTAGGTAAGTAGCATTTTCCTTCTCCTACCTGGCTCGCCAAAATGTTGCTCAGATATGAATTTACCTTAAAAAATTAAAAGACGAGGCGTTTCAGCAAAGCAGTAACAAGTTTGTTTAATTAAACGCAGCGGCTGGGAGAGCCAATGTACAGAAGTTTTGACCAATCATATATACAGTTTGTGAGGTACAATAAAACGATTTCACATTCTTAGAGAGCATGTTGGTCCTGGCCTAGTCATAAATCATAAATACAACCATCTGATAAGGGGGACACAGGTGGCTCTCTATCTCGGGGAGAGCTAGTGTGGGCCAGTGTGTATACGTCCAGATGTCCGGCATGGGGAACTCATCACTACGTGTGCTGTGCATGCTGTGTCCTGAGTGTTCCTAACTACATGTGGTACCTAACTTTGTGATATTTTGGGAACATGTGCCTTTGGCCAAACATGTTTTATTGGGGCCAATTTACTCTCACCTGTTTGTGGTGTGGTTGCCTATGTGTGAGATCGATCAGGGTTTTCCCTTGTTGCGCGTTTGTCTTCAGGCTGAGTGTAACCCCACCTGTGACCTATGAATCGGTAGGCCTGGGTTTGGGTCGCAGGTCCTGTCTGACCACATGTTTCTGATTCTAGGTTGATGGGGAGGTCATCTTGGGTGAATTCGATATCAACGATACGAGTTAGTTATTGCGTGTACCTAGAACTTGGCCGTCATTGATATCATATTTACCGACATTCTCATTATGCATACAGTTGTAGTGTACATCGACATTGCTTTTACCGGTATTGACATTGTTATGCGTGCAAAGTTTATGGCGTACATCAACATTGCATTTATTGGTATTGCCGCTGTTGTGCATGCATGTATCATGGTGTACATTGAAATCTTATTCATCGATAACAAATGCGCTTGCCTCACCTCACCTATTAATCCTTACATGTTTATTCATCACTCTTTATTCTGTCCATGCACTGGCTCGCTTATTTATCTGCTCATTCATCCATGAATTTGACCCCTTAATTCACCCATCCATGCACTTAGTTGGCCATGCAGTCATTCACTTAACCATGCACCCATTCACTTAACCATGCACCCAATTGCTTACCAGTCCTGTCATTCCTACACTCGTTTATTGACCCATAGTCTCATTCATCCCCTCATGAATCCACACCCCAGCACGTACAAAATAGTTAATGAAGAACTTAGATTTTTTAATAAGCCGGACATATTGACTTTGCCAGTGGCTGTTATTTTGGCAGGTTAGAATATTAAGACAAAAATGGATGGAAATGACACTAGTTGTTAAAGGGGCATGTACGTAACACAATTTTTTTTTGCTATGCTTTCTCCTGGAATCTGAAGTGATGGTGTGGAAACTCCTTTAGACGCAGTATAATTATGGAGAGAGCATCATGATAAGTTTAAGTGTAATTATTGTTTTATTTGTAATGTCAAAATTACTAGATAAATTGAGATACTTTTGTTTATAGTTATTTTTCCACATTTGGCATACACATATGTAATTTAAGAACTTTACTATGTTACAGCTAAATTTAAATACTGTAAATCCAAGAATTTAATTTAAAATCGAACTGCAAATATAAACTGTATGCTTACCTTTTTCCAGAAAAGGCACAACTTCTTCAAATAGCCAAAGCTAATGCAGCTGCCATGTCTATTAAGACCGGCATACCTTTACTGCAGAACCTGAAGCCTGCTGCACCTACAGTGGAAGACAAAATTTCACAAAGATCTGGTGGAACCACGATACAGGAGCTCATGGATGTAAGCAGACAGTGATTGTTGAAATTATTTTTTCTATTAAGCATACGTAGAACATTGACCGAATCGCTGTTCCGAAGTGTCTTGAGAATAATTTAAGATGTGCATGAGTTTTAGAAACTCTACAGTATTTGCCATATTGTAAATTGTAAAACATAGTTTCTGAAAAATAGAAATTGTTAGACACTTCCCAATGACTGATATTCCCTATGTATAGTAGGGTTACATGATTATTTTCATTATTCCTACAACACGTATTGTAAATTACGATGTTCATTCCTCACCATAAACTGCTATGAAATATTATATGTACCCTACTCAAAATGAGCACACGTCAGAGTAGCTTCAGTGTATATGCAGATTTTTAGGTTAAAGCTCCCCCCCTCATGTGATTACCTTTTCAACTACTTGAGAGAGCCCTCTAGTTACTACTTGTGAAACTGTCTCCCTTATTGAAGTGTTGTACCAGCACTGTCGGTATGGAGAAAACCATCATTTTAACTCAAAGAAAGAGCTTACACTCACCCAAACGTCAACAGCCAAAATAAGCTATTAATTGTACTTGTACCAGTGAATAAACTTCATATAAATAGTAGGGTGTGATCAGAAGCTTCATAAAAACAACAAAATCAAGAAATGTATTGGACTCTGTAATTTTGACTCCTTATAATGAACTATCTTTGGCAAATAAGTAATCCTATGGAAAAGGAGCAAAATAGCAAATGTTTGTATGCAAATGTATATACTAAAGCCACACCCCTTCGGCTTGGTGCAGGTCAATTGAAGCAGGTGCTTCTGACTTGAGCTGGACTTCTATTAACAAGTGGGACTTCATTTTTATAAATATATTTTCGATGCATGTGTTGCTGTAGATACACATGCTTAGCATAATCCTGCCATCGAGTGTTTACCTCGGATATGTACGAGTTGTTTTTCTTCAAAGGCAGTGTTTCGAGTCACCAGGTAGTGTGACTCATCTTGCTGGTAATGCGCATGGTCATCGACTCCATTTCTAGATTGTTTTCTTCCGCAGTCTGTTTGGACGTGTGCTCCTTTGCTCCGGTTTGACACAGTCGTCGCTTATCTCTCTTAAGCTTTACCATCGGTATTATTTCAATAGCAGCTGCTTCTCTCTCTCTCTCGCGCCCCCTCTCTCTCGCGCCCCCTCTCTCTCGCGCCCCCCCTCTCTCTCGCGCCCCCCCTTTCTCGCGCGCCCCCTCTCTCTCGCGCTCGTGTGCTCCTTTGCTCCGGTTTGACACAGTCGTCGCTTATCTCTCTTAAGCTTTACCATCGGTATTATTTCAATAGCAGCTGCTTCTCTCTCTCTCTCGCGCCCCCTCTCTCTCGCGCGCCCCCTCTCTCTCGCGCGCCCCCTCTCTCTCGCGCGCCCCCTCTCTCGCGCGCCCCCCTCTCTCGCGACCCCTCTCTCTCGCGACCCCTCTCTCTCGCGACCCCTCTCTCTCGCGACCCCTCTCTCGCGCGACCCCTCTCTCTCGCGACCCCTCTCTCGCGCTCTCTCTCGCGCCCTCTCTCTCGCCCTCTCTCTCGCGCCCTCTCTCGCGCCCCCTCTCTCGCGCCCCCTCTCTCTCGCGCCCCCTCTCTCTCGCGCCCCTCTCTCTCTCGCGCCCCTCTCGCGCCCCCTCTCTCGACCCTCTCTCTCGACCCCTCGCGCGACCCCTCTCTCTCGCGCCCCCTCTCTCTCGCGCCCTCTCTCTCGCGCCCCCTCTCTCTCGCGCCCCCTCTCTCTCGCGCCCCCTCTCTCTCGCGCCCCCTCTCTCTCGCGCCCCTCTCTCTCGCGCCCCCTCTCTCTCGCGCCCCCTCTCTCTCTCGCGCCCCTCTCTCGCGCCCCTCTCTCTCTCGCGCCCTCTCTCTCGCGCCCCTCTCTCTCGCGCCCCCCTCTCTCTCGCGCCCTCTCTCTCTCGCGCCCCTCTCTCTCTCGCGCCCCCTCTCTCTCGCGCCCCTCTCTCTCTCGCGCCCCTCTCTCTCTCGCGCCCTCTCTCTCTCGCGCCCCTCTCTCTCTCGCGCCCCCTCTCTCTCTCGCGCCCCTCTCTCTCGCGCCCCTCTCCTCTCGCGCCCCTCTCTCTCGCGCCCCTCTCTCTCGCGCCTCTCTCTCTCGCGCCCCCTCTCTCGCGCCCCTCTCTCGCGCCTCTCTCGCGCCCCCTCTCGCGCCCCTCTCGCGCCCCTCTCGCGCCCCCTCTCGCGCCCCCTCTCGCGCCCCCTCTCGCGCCCTCTCTCGCGCCCCCTCTCGCGCCCCTCTCTCGCGCCCCTCTCTCGCGCCCCTCTCTCGCGCCCCTCTCTCGCGCCCCTCTCTCGCGCCCCTCTCTCGCGCCCCCTCTCTCGCGCCCCTCTCTCTCGCGCCCCCTCTCGCGCCCCTCTCGCGCCCCTCTCGCGCCCTCTCTCGCGCCCCCTCTCGCGCCCCCTCTCTCGCCCCCTCTCTCGCCCCCTCTCTCGCCCCTCTCTCGCCCCTCTCTCGCCCCTCTCGCGCCCCTCTCTCGCGCCCCCTCTCGCGCCCCCCTCTCGCGCCCCTCTCTCGCGCCCCCTCTCTCGCGCCCGCCCCTCTCTCGCGCCCCCTCTCTCGCCCCCCTCTCTCGCCCCCCCTCTCTCGCCCCCTCTCTCGCCCCCCTCTCTCGCCCCCCTCTCTCGCCCCCCTCTCTCGCCCCCCTCTCTCGCCCCCCCTCTCTCGCCCCCCCCTCTCTCTCTCTCTCCCCCTCTCTCGCCCCCCTCTCTCTCTCTCTCCCCCTTTCTCTCTCCCCCTTTCAACGATGTCAAATTTGTCAGTGCAACTCTAGTCGGCTGCGGCCCTTGTGGGCCTTTGCTCTTCGGGTCGAACCTTGCATCTTTGGTGTCCCCTCCGCACCATGTCTGCTGTTCAGTGTCGGCACCTGTTTCTGACCCGTAAACATCGGCGCTGAAAACATTTGCATTTGGCAAACCATTCTCAGCCTGTGGAACCTGTGCTTCAGTGTCTGCAGAAGGAGTTGGACTCCAGGCAGAAACACATTATGATTCATCCAGGTACTGGACGCTTTATCACAAGACCTCCACACACTGGTGCACGGCCATCTATGAGACTGCTGTCCTTTCAAGAGGCTTTGGATAAATCACCTCCACCAAAGCATAGAAAGAAGTCGGACAAGGCCACAAGCCAGGTGCGCAGCAGCCCTCTTCCAACATCTGCTGAGCACCATGCACATTCACCACCAGCTGCCCATGCTCCATACTCACCAGAGGGTTCCCTCCACTCTTACACCGGGTGGTAAAAGAAGGGGACATATTTCTTTCCCACCACAGGATGTCCCTTGGGACACTAGCGATGCAGAACCTCCTGCTGAAACAGACCCTGATCTGTATCCTGCTAAACCCTCTTCCCCGGACGACTCCACCACCTACCATGATCTCATAGGTAGAGTACACACTGAGCCCCTTGAGGATGATTTTTTGTTTGAAATCTGATGCTAAAAGGCATGTTGAGACACACCACTGATATATTCAATTGCCCCTTTAGGTCTAGGGTAATTACGCCACAGTTCGACAGAAAATATAAGGCTGATGTCACCCAGTGACCCTACGTACATAAGAGGACAGCTTCCACCTGATACCCTAGTAGTTGCCACAGCACGCAAGAGGGCCAACTCCCAAATATCTAGTGATGCACCCCCACCAGATAAAGAAAGTAAGAAAATTGATGCTGCGGGAATGAGGATGGCTGCCCAATTTGCCAACCATTGGCGGATTGCCAATTCCATCAGACTCCTCTTGTGCTACGACAGTTCTTATTGGGACGAGATGGAGGAAATCCTCCAACATCTCCCAGAGGAGCATAAAAAGAAAGCTTATCAGATTGTCCCTAAGGATTAGCTCATCTCTAATACTACTGTCTGTTGTGCCCCCGATACTGCTGTCACCGCAGCTAGATGCATAAATTCCAGCATCCTCCTCAGAAGACAAGCCTAGCTCCGGGGCTCAGGTTTTAAACCTGAGGTCTAACCAAACCTGTTGGACCTCCCAATCGATGGAGAACATCTTTTGGGTTCTCAAGTCGACACTCCTTAAGAAAATCAAAAAGGAAAATGAGACTGCTAAGGCCATGGGGGCATTGCAGACACCATCCCACCGTGGCTCCTTTTGCCGCTCCTCTTACTGTGGAGGCTCAGACCACCTCCCCTGAGACTGCCACCTCCTACTAGTGTCTCCAGGCACAAACTACCTCCCCTAGGGGATACTATAGAGCATGGTTACAAAGTACTGTCTGTGGCTTCCCGAGCACCGCACCGATGCTAGCTGGGGGATGGTCGGGGTGTTGAAAGGTGTGCGTAGGGGGACGCAAAGCAGATGCATGCTGAAGATAAGCTGTCTATGAAACATTCTTTTCTTCTTTACCTTTAGTTTAGTTAATGTGCAAATAAAGTATGCCAGTTTCACCATGTACTGTACCTTAGTAACAACTGGAACGTCCAGCAGTGCTTGCATATATACGTGTTATGTTGTATTAAAATACAAAACCAATAAAACAGATTTACAAAAAAAAAATGTAAATAAAATAAAGTATGCCAGTTTCACAGCTTTCTGAATGTTCCTGCTCTGTCAAGTGAACAACAGCCCAGTGCTGCTGTTAACCAGGGGGCCGCAATTAAAGGTCAGGAGGCCCTCGGGCCGTACTTTGATTATCCCTGCTATAGAGGCTCCTACAGGGATAACCGCTCTAAAGGTAGAGGCAAGGGTGGAATGACAAAGCCATCCGCCACAACCACCAAACCCTGATTTTCCAACCATTCCCCCGATCCAGTAACACCTGCCAGGGGTCAAATACAAGGGTTCTTTACCTCCTATGGGAATATCACCTCCGACCAGTGGGTGTTGGATATGAGCCAACATGGTTATTGTTTGGCGCTCACTTCAACTCCTCCAAGTATTCCACCTCGCAATCACAAACTTTCACCACAACATCAGCAGTTGCTCAGAAGTAGTTCATGCACTCCTCAAAAAAGGTGCTATAGAACCAGTGCCACTCCAGCAGCAGGGCACAGGAGTTTATTCACTGTACTTCTTCCCAAAAAAGATGGGTCCCTGAGACCAATCGTGGCCCTCAGACACCTAAACGAATACTTTCTTTCAGCGCCCTTTCATTGGTCACTCTTCAAAATGCCATCCTCTCGTTACAACAAAGCAACTTCATGGTCGCTCTCACCCGGCGCATCACCGCTATCTCAAGTTTGTCATAAATGGTCAGCACTTCCAATTCAAAGTGCTTCCCTTGTGGTCACAACCGCCCCCAGAGAGTTCACCAAATGTCACGCTGTAGTAGGTGCTCACCTGCGCAGATAAAACATTCATGTCTTTCCAGTCGACTGGCTTATCAAAAGTGCAACTCAGCAAAAGTGCTTCCAGCACACTCAGGCCACCATAAATCTACTAAATCAACTAGAATTTATCATCAACACAGTCAAATCCCACCTCCAACCCCTTTAAATACAACCCTACTTAGGAGTGATCCTCGACTCGCAACGGGGGATGGTTTACCCCAATACTGCCAGGATACAATCCTTCCAGACGCTCATTCCCCAGTTTCAGGCACATCAACAGTTAACAGTGAGGTTTCCCATATGTGGATGATACGCTAGTCTATTTATCGCAACCAGATCACTCTGTTGCCTCTACTATTAACGGAGCAGCGAACCTTTGGTGACCTCTCGTGCCTCCATATTAACCCCGGGAAGTCCAAGTTGATCCCCATGGGCAGACTGGCCACAGTACCAGTGACTGAATTGCCGCAACTCACACTACCTTGGGTTGGCGAGGGAACACAATACCTAGGGATTCGCTTGGCAACTACAGCCACTGCTTATTTGGACCTTAATATTGGGCCGGTGATTGAAGGACTATGAGGGTCCATACGGTTCTGGAGGGATCTGCCGTTATCGGTCATGGGGCACATTGCAATTGATAAAATTATTGTTATACGTCGCTGTCTCTACGCAATGCAACACTAGCTCTATATGATCCTGCAACACTACTTTCACGCACTGGAAAACCTAATGGCAGACCTCCTCTGGGGGAAGAAACGGAGAAGGGTGAGTCTAACAACATTAAAACTAACGTGGGCTGGAGTAGGACAGAAGGTTCCCCCGATTGGAACTCTATTATATGGCCTCCCAGTTGCAACATGTGGTCCACTGGATGGACAGCGAAGGTAACTGGGAGAAACGTCTGTTGGCAGGAACGTATGGGGATTGAACGCTAACAGAGCTCCTAATGCTGGGACGTGGTGCCTCTCGGGAGAGCCCGTACATTGTACGGCATTTAGCCACAATGTGGGAGAATGTGGTGTGCCAAATTGTGAAATACACCCATATGCTCCGGATATGCCTCTGTGGGAGCTTCGCCCTTTTGCTAGTATTGCCGACTTTGTCAGTGCGCCACTGGAGAGCAGTAGGCTGCCAGACCTTAGGGGACCTCTACATAGATGGGAAATTCATTACCAAAGAAGAAGCAGTGGACATCTTTAGTTTAGGAAAGGGTCAATTCTTGCAATATGGGAAAATCTCGAGTGTGGCCCGAGAGGTCTGGCAGGGCTTCCCAGAGGAACCCCCCACCACCAACACATTAGAGGTCATGCTGTATATGGCGCAGGGTAGGCGACTGGTGTCCCATCTCTATAGAGCACTGAGAGATGACCAATCAAGCGAACCTCTTAAGATGGTGGTGGACGGACCCCTGACGGAGAGTGAATGGAGGAAAGTCCATGAGGGGGTACAGAAGGTCAGTGCTAATGCACGGTATAAGTTCCTTCAATATAACAGTCCACCAAGTATACCTCGCCCCACTTACATTACACATAATTTACCCGTCCCGTAAGGATGAATGCCCAAGATGTAACCAGCATGGGGCGGATTTTCTTCACATGATATGGTCTTGTCCGCTACTGCACCCCTACTGGGACGAAGTACTCACGCCTGCAAAGAGCTACGGGCTGGACTATCCCTAGGGACATCAAAAGTTCTATTAGGACTGTTACCGACGCCATGACACAAGAAGCTTAGCAGACTGTTTGTTCTTCTGGGGTTCTTCTGGCTAAGAGACATGTGGTCATTGCATGGATGCGCCCCCGACTTCCGCGACCTGAGGAATGGCTCAGAGATGTGTGTGAATGGGCGACTGCAGAATCTGTGCACATGACATTTGTGTGGAAGGATGATCGAGTTGGAGATTATCTCAGGACATGGGCCTCCATGCTAGCAGAACTAAAAGATGACGAGACCCCCGAACCTCAAGGCACCCCGGAGGGGGAAGCCTCCCCCAGCGAGGAACAGAATGATAACGTCTAGGCCATACTCTGTAACCCTGATGCTAGGTAAAATACTAAATTTTTCCATGTAACCATGTACATTGCCCAGAGGGGGAAAGGGAGGGGGAGGGTGGTTGGGGAGTTAAATCACTATGACGTTTTCTTTGTAATATGACATAAAGGATTGTGTGGGTCAGGATTCGGTTAATATGTGGGCGTTAAATGTAAGCAATGGCTCACACGTCCAGATGTAACGTTTGTATTTGCAAATGGCAATGAAAATAATATTTTTTTTTTAAAGAAAACAGTTAACAGTGAGGACAGTCCTGCATCTGCTCGGTATGATGGCTTCATGTATAGCCATTCTACCTCATGCCAGACTCAACATGCTCCAGTTGCAGGAGTGCTCAGCGCACCAATAGACTCAAGCGGAGGGTCAATTGGAAGATCTAGTGTTGGTCAGCCGTCAAGCTTGCTACTCTCTGCAGTGATGGAACACCTCCAACTTGTTTAAAGGGCAGCCTTTCCTAGACCCCCTTTCACAGTGAATATAACAATGGATGCCTCCTTCACAGGATGCAGAATGCATTCCCAAAATGTAACTGTCCAGGGTCACTGGACACCCAATCAGACACATCTCCACATCAATCACCTGGAGTTGCTAGCTGTTCACTTAGCGCTGAGAGCCTTCCTTCCTCACCTGATTGGCAAAGTAGTCCTAATCAGAACCGACAACATGACAGCCATGTATTATCTCCAAAAGAAAGAGGATACCAGGTCCCCTCGGCTTTATCATTTACCCCAGACAATTTGGAGGTGGGCCCTCTGGTACAACATTTACTGGTTAGCGGAGTACCTCCCTGTAGTGGACAACCACCATGCAGATCTCCTCAGGAGGTGTCAAGAACTCCATGATTGGGAACTCCACCCGCAAGTCCTCCACCAATACTTTGTGTTGGGGTAAACCGCAAATCGAACTCTTCGCCACAGCAGAAAATGCCAAAGGCCCAAACTTCGCTGCCAGGTACCTACACCCACAATCCAGGGGCAATGCACTATGGAGGAGTTGGTCTGGGATATTAGCTTACTCTTTTCCACCTCTCCCACTGCTTCCGTTTGTGGTTCGCAAGCTGAAGCTTACATCTCTCACCCTCATTTTAGTGGCTCCCATATGGGTGCAGCAACCATGGTTCAACACACTCCGAGAACTCTCAGTAGTTCCCGGCAAAATACTGCCGAACAGGCAGGAAATTCTCACGCAGAACCACAGAGAATCAGACACCCAGGTCCCCCAATCTTGCAATCTGGCTCCTGAAGTTTTAGAATTTGGCTACCTGCATCTCCCACAGCAGTGAGTGGACATTCTTAAAAAGGCACACAGGCCTTCTACTCGTGGCTGTTATGCTGCTTAATCGAAGAGGTTTGTTCACTGATGTCATTCCAAACACATTGTTTCATTAGCAGCAGAGGTTCAAGACATTGTCTGTTTATTTCATTTGCATACCTCTTGTTTAGCTTTTACATCTATAAGGATGCCCCTAGCGGCAGTAGCCGGATACCTATAAAACAGACACACTTCCCTATTCAGGATTGCAGTCATCAAAGAATTTCTGGAAGGTCTTAAGAGTCATGCTACCTAGACTGCCACCAAGCAAACACAATAAGATGATGGACAGAGCGCTGAAACTTTTCAGACACTCACCATTGGATCTAGGTTGAATCCATCATCGTTCTTTTGATCACTTCGCCACCCAAGTTCAGACCATCCATATGCAAATCAGTCTTGACCCTGTTCCTCATGGGAACAGTCCAGCCTGAACTGCCAAGCCAGGTCTTCCCTGGACTGGAAACGAGCATCCTGGGACCGGTATCGGGGTAACTTTAGAAGAACCTTTCTTCCAATTGCATAGAGATAGGGTACCAATTCTAAATATCTTCCAAAAGGTGGTTTCTCAATTCCACCTTAATCTATTGAATTGCTGCTCTTTCTCTCCTCCCCCCCTCCCCCTACCTGACTAAGTTGGGAAAAGGGCTCTTCATACCTTAGACGTAAAACGAGCTCTCATATACTAGATTGACAAAACAAAATATTTTAGGAAAACATAACTCTTTGTTGCTTTTTTAAAACCACTCAAAGGAAGGGCCATCTGTAAGTCAGGCATGGGACGTTGGATTTTCAAATGCATACAAATTTGATATGCTAAAGCTAAAAACTTTACGTTTCCCTCGCAGAGATCATTCCACTCGTATAAAAAAAAAAAAGGTGCTTCAATGGCCTTTCTAGGAAATATACTTATAGCTGATATATGCAAAGCAGCTTCATGCTTTACACTCCATACATTTACAAAGCAGTACTTTGTAGCTGTCCTAGCCCGTGAACAAGCTAATGTGGGTCAAGCAGTTCTACGTACACTATTTCGAACAACTGTACCCCCACAGGTTAGCCACCTCTTATGGAAAAGTGCTTTACAGTTTATGCTAAGCATTTGTATCCACAGTCACACATGCCTCGAACGGAAACTGTTACTATACCTGATAAGCATCTGTTTGTGGCATGTAGTTATGTAGATTCACATGCGCCCACCCTCCTCCCCGGATTTCTGTGTTTGTTACAGTTACTTTTATGGGTTATCAAAACTCCTTTAACATGGACATCTCTCTATACTACGCTCTGCTTCACATTTCATCCTCACCCGCCTTGTGGGAAGACAATCTAACAGTGGAGTTGACTATTATGCAAATTATCAGCAAATTTAGGAGTCGCACTACCTTGTGACTTGAGAGACTTTGTCAGAAGAAAAACAACTTGCACACATCCAAGCCCTACACTAGATGGCAGGATTGTGCTAAACATGTGAATCTCCAGCACTACATTCCACGAACAGATGCTTAGTAGGTAAGTAACATTTTCCTTCAATGCTTTTGCAGTTGACTTGTGAGGTACAACTAGTAACAACTAATGGAACTGCAGCCTCTTGTAAGAATTTCAAGGCTTCTGTATTGGACTAGGAAGCTACATCTAGTAACGACTATTGGAACTGCAGCTAAATGATAGAATTTCAGTGCTTTTGCATTTGACCTGTGGGGCACACCTAGTAATGACTAGTGGAACTGCAGCTTCATCTAAGAATTTCAAAGCTTTTGCATTGGACTTGTGAGGAACACCTAGTTATGACTAATAGAACTGCAGCTTCATGTAAAAATGTCAGTGCTTTTACATTTGACTTGATTGGGACACACAGTAATGACTAGTGGACCTGCTGCGTCATGTAAGAATTTCATTGGTTTTCCATTGGAGTAGAAAGCAACACCTAGTAACAACTTGTGGAACTACAGCATGATGTAAGAATTTCAATGCTTTTGCATTTGACTTGTGAGGGACATCTAGTAGCGGGTTTAGCTGTCTTGCCAGCCTCATGTTTTCCAAAAAAGATAATGCAAAAAATACATACATATGTAAGGGTTTCAAGTCAACACTTTCACCATTGGTCTGTTGACATGTCACTCAAATTATGCTTATTTCCACCCCAGAAGAAGGTATAGATCAACATGCAGCCCACTGCAGCCATTGGATGCTTTCACTTTGAGTGACTGCATTTTTGCTCTTGCACATG
The DNA here is from genome assembly GCA_963921515.1 of Calotriton arnoldi. NCBI lineage: Eukaryota > Metazoa > Chordata > Amphibia > Caudata > Salamandridae > Calotriton > Calotriton arnoldi. The sequence continues at coordinate 1,885,441 of CAWUFW010000369.1, forward strand.
TACACACACACCTAAAAAAATAGTTCCCAAAAAATATAAATTGTTAGACACTTGCAGTTCCCAATGACTGACTGTTCCTGTGCATAGTAGGGTTACATCAACTTTTTTACATGACTCTCAAGACATTTATTGTAATGTTCAGTGTTCATTCCTCACTATAAACTAGCTTTGGTATATTTATTTATCCTGCTGAAAATGAGCACAGTTAGAGTAGCAGATTTTAGGTTGAAGCCACACCCTTGCTGGTTTGTGATTGACATTTCAATTTCTTTAGAGAACCTTCTAGTAACTAGTTGTTGAACTAAGTCTCCCCAATTGGACTGTTGTACCAACACTGTCAGCATGCAGAAAACACTGCTCAACTCCAAAACAAAGCTTACACCCACTGAAACATAAACACCAAAATAAGCTAAGTGTACTTGTACTTACCAGTGAATAAAAGTTCCTATAAATAATAGGGTGTGGTCACAAACTTAAAAAAATAATAATCTAGAAATGCATTGAAATCTGTAACTTTGGCTAATTATTCTGATCAAGCTGAAAACAAATGATTAAAATAAGTGTGTATGCAGATTTTATATACTAAAGCCACACCCCCTCAGCTTGGTACAGGTCATTTGAAGCAGTTGCTTCTGACTTGAGCTGGACCTCTGTTAACAAGTGGAACTGCAGGTTCGTGTGAATTTCAATGCTTTTGCAGTTGAGTAGGAAGCGACACCTAGTAACGATTTGTGGAACTGCAGTTTTATGAAGGAATTTCCATGCTTTTGCATTCAACTCTTGTGTGACACCTGATGACGACTAGTAGAAATGTGGCTTGATGTAAGAATTTCAATTCTTTTGTATTTGACTTGGGAGGGAGTCCTAGTAACGACTAGTGGCACTGCAGCTTCATTTAAGAACATCAGTACTTTTGCGTCTGACTCAAAAGGGATGCCTAGTAATGACTAGTGGAACTGCAGCTTCCTTAAATAATTTCAAGGCTTTTAGATTGGACTAGAAAGCGACCACTAGTAACCTCTATTGGAACTGCAGCTGAATGATAGAATTTCAATGTTTTTGTGTATCTATAGCTATCTAGCTATAATGTTGCTTTAACCGTTGGTTTCTTCAGTGAAAATATATATTTATTCTACTGGCGGTCGCCAGATTGTAATTATAGTTAGGACCTAGTTTCTATAGGAAAAGCATTATTTTTGCTAATAACTTCGGCCCCGTTTGACGAATCTTCCCAACATTTTCAAAACAAGTGTGCCAGTCAGTTCAGGTGCCGTCTGGAAAGTTTCGGGTATATTAAAAAAAAAGAGGGGTCCCAAAACACGTTTTCCTCATGCAATTTCCCATGCGGATTTTGAACACGACTACAGCCCGAACCTCTGGACGGAATTACACCAAATTTGGAAGAAAGCTAGGTCTTGGCCCAGAAAGAGACCTTTTCAAAATCTGTTCAGTAGTTTTGGAGTTAATAAAGAGAAATAATAAATATATATCTAAGGACGCGAATCTCCCGTAGATCCAACGGATCTCATGTTGAGATCTGATTAGCTGTCAACACTTCAACCAGGAAGTGGTGGGATTCTGACTCAACCGAGTTCCAACAAAAAGCAAGCGTTGGCATAGCCAATAGGTCTCGCCTTAGGGACCTTGTAAGTGTTAACCAGAGCTATTGGCTTTGGCAATGTTTTTAAGGTATGTTGTAGAGCAGTGTGGCTGCTGTGCTCCGTACTGCAAACTTGGTGTCTAAGTTCTGCTTAGTGTAGTGACGTGGGGGAAGTAGCATGGTGTGGAATGTAGTGTTGTTATATGGTGTGTGTTGGTGGGATGCATGTGGGTAATTAGATTAATTATGCTTGTCTGCAAACTATTAAAAGGCAAAATGTGTAGAAAACCTGCCAGGGGATATTGCTCAACCAGGACATGCGGCCGGGCGACCAGGAAAAATCCTGTTCAACCACTGCGGCGTGAAATATGCCTGGTGTAAATAATAAAACTGCTTGAGCTTGAAGCTCTTGTTACTTGCAGTGTCCTTCACCTGGGAGCGGGCCCGCTTCCATTCCGCGTCTGAGAGGATCCCCCATATCCACAGACCAGCTAGCTCGGACATGTCTCACTTTTAAATCTTCTGTCAGCCTTCAGCGCATAGTTTGGAGAGTAGTCGCTTGCTTGTGCCTGAGTCCAGTATGATCTCAACGTACAGGATTCCTCCGGCTCCTCTGGAAAGGTCGACCTGATTCGCTGCCCCGTCCAGGGAAGCTTAGCAAACTGCAGGAACTGGCCCGGAACCACACTAAACAGGGCGGCAGCATCTGTCAAAGTAATGAAGGTGCTGTTCAAATACAGCCCTCCAGCCACTGCGTCCTATCCATCAAGGACTGCACCTGCTGGAAGTGTTTCAACCACCACAGAGGGAGAAGTTGCATGTAAGGGTGGGGAGGTGCGTTAAACCCTCTTAAACGCCTTCTCCCATGCAACCGCCTTCACTATGTGGGGGCAGTCTGCCGGCACACCGGTGCCACTCATCAGTAATTTGGGTAGGGTATTGTCATCCTCCAAGCCAGCAGGTGCTATTCCCAGTTGGGCCTTCGGGGCACCACAGAGCAGCATACTGCAGCATACTGCAGCAGTCCCACAATATGATAGAGCTGCATGCCCGGGAGACCCAGCCCGCACGTGGGGTCCAGTTTCAAGATATCTAACTTGACCCAGCTTCTCTTGCCCGCCCACATTAATGTTGCCAAAAGGCTGTTGATTTCCATGAGCATAGCCCTTGGTAAATCACAGAAAGAATTCTGCATCATATACAGACAGTGGGGCCGAAGCACCATCTTACTCAGGGCTACCCTACCCATCGCCAACATCGGAAGCTGGACTGATGCACGTAGACAAGCTATCACCTTTTTCACATTTAGGTCATATTGGAGTCCCTCCTCTTGGGCAATTTGCATGCCCAAGTACCAGAACTTCACTAGCTCCTAGGGCAGTCCAACTTTGGGAGTTCCAGCCTCAAGCGTCCCACCAGGCTCGCTAACAGGACTAGTACTGTCTTGGTTTGGTTAACTTGCAGCTGGAAGCCCTACCAAAATCCTCCAGCACTTACATCAGTGCCTGAATAGAGTCCCCTGGTCTGCACAAGTATAGGAAGGTATCATCGATGTACATTGTCATGGTGTGCACCATTGTCCCTACTCGTATACCCCATTCCGCCAGCTCATTACTAAGGCACTCCGCCAGGGGCTCCATTGCCAAGGCATAAAAGGGCTGAGGACATAGGGCATCTCTGACTCGTGCCTCTCTCCACACGAAAAGTCTCAGGCACTACCTCACCCGTCGGCATATAGGAGATGACCTAGGATAAAAATTCCAGCCCAACTCGCCGACGCCACAGGACCTCCCATAAATGCTCCCAACTCAGGGTGTTGAATGCCTTCTCAACGTCTAGTGCCACCAACACCACCTTCAGGTTCATTCCCTGCCTCCAATGCATCTCGTGCAACAAACAACGGAGATTCATGTGGGTGCCTCTCCCTGGCATAAACCCACATTGATTGTCTGCTACAGCCTCGACACCGTAGCCTCGTGGCCAATACCTTGGAGAGGAACTTGACATCCACATTGCACATGGAGAGCGGTCTATAAGAGCTCAGGTCTTTGTCGGTCTTGGGGAGCATCACTATGAGCTCCTTGCGCATAGGCCCTGTAGCGAGCCCTGGTGTTTAGCCTCCAGGAGCATCTCCCAGAGTTTGGGAACTAGTAGAGTGGAGTAGGTTTGGTGGAATTCCACCGGTAAATCATTGGGACCGGGGCATTCACCGCGGGCCATGTCACGTATCACCCTGCTGAGTTCCTCAGCTTAAAGGTCACCCTACAGGCTTTCCCTCTGCTAGTCAGTGAGTCGAGGCAGCTCTACCTTGTCCATGAAGGCACCCACCGCCTGGTGCGTGTCACGTGTGCCGGAGTGGCATACACCCCTGCCAGATTGTCACGCAGGAGAGCATTGATCCCCAACTGGCTGGCCATGGACGTGCAGTCCGTCCGGGACAAGGATAAAAAGAGCAGGAGGGGGTCGCTCTCGCTTATGAAGCCACACTAACAAGCGCCCTGATTTGTCCCCCCTCCGAAATGTAACTGTTGCCTGTATTCCTGCCTAGTGAAACAGTCCAATCTGTCCCAAATTGTCAGCTATGGTGCACCGAATCTCCAACCACTCTGCATCTAGCTCCTCCAGCCAACCCGGTCATTGCTGCAGGTCGGTCAGCGATCACTCCGCTTGCGTTAGGTACCTTTCCAGGCGTCGCAGAGTGCCACCCACTTAAGATAGGCTCTCCCTCCTCACCACTACTTTCAAGGAGTCCCGCTCTGTGCTCCTCTACTGGGTAGAATGCCACTTGTCCTCAAAATATGCCTGAAGGACCAGCTGGATCTCCTCCCTATAGTTCTGATCCCTGAGTGCCTCAGGGCATAGTAGCCGTAGTGGGATCCTGGGGCGCCGCCGCCCCATGCTCTAATAACTGCGGCGCAAGATCCGACAGGAATCGCACCGTGTAGTGGACTCCCAGCACATTAGCAGCGCAGTCACTCGACACCAGAAATCTATCCAAGAGGCTATATACACCGTGGGCAGGGGTAAAACAGGAGAACTCCTCCACACCTGGGTGAAGTTCCTGCCATATGTCCTTACAGGATAACCGGTCCATCAACTCCGAGTCCTGCCCTCATATGGGGTTTTGTCTCGTAGCGGGCAGGTCTGTCCAGACGCCCATCGAGTATGCAGTTAAAAATCGCCTGCCCAAATGATTGGCATCCCCATGTACAGAATCAGCTCCTTTTCCAGAGTGCTAAAGAATTCTTCATCATCTACGTTCGGGACATATACATTCATAAAACACACTTCTATGCCATCCAGCAGCCCATGGACCAAAACACACGTACCCTCAATATCTGCCAGAGACCCAAGGGGGCGCTAGGAGACCTGAGGGGCCATCCTAATCAAACCTCTCGGCATAAGTAGAGTAAGTTGTTCTCTCCACTTTTTCAATAACGTTTGCATCTCCCTATCCATCAAGTGCGTTTCCTGAAGCATTGCTATGTGCATCCCTGACTGTCTTAAGAAGGTATTCACCCTTAAACGTTTAATAAAAGTGTTAAGGCCCCGAACATTCCAGGTGATCACACAGACTTGTCCTGCCATGGCAATTCGCTTCCTACCACTCGACCGTGGGTCTCCGCCAGACTCCCCCCTATCCCCAGCACAGGGCACCGCAGACATCCCAACTCACTCGCATTCCCCAGAGTCCACTCCTGCATAGCAACCCGCTGTAAAATTAAAACTTTAACAACCTCCCTCCCCCCCACCCCCACCCCAGGTAAATGCAAACAAACGCTAACCATACCTCCCACCCATACCAAACCCACCCACAACCCACTATCTCAAGTGTGTGCTATAACACAATGGGAAGTAATGAAGCCCCTTGACTAAAGATGTAAACTCTATCATGGCGGCCAGTCGCGTCTTAGACCAGTCCCACAGAGCAGACCAGGGCACAGTCTGATCCCAAACAAGGGCCCTATTACACTTCCACAGACGCACCTGTTGAGACTAATACACTCAAGCCAAACCAGGAATCTGCACTGCCCACGTCTGCATGCAGGAGTCCCCCCAACAACGCAAAAGGGTAAAACACAAATGATAGAACACTAAAGATAGAAAGAAAGAAGAGAGAGAAATCAGGAAAGCGAGACAAGGGGGGGGAAGAGTCACAAAGTTCCACTGTGGGCCAAACAGTGGGCCACGGTGCCGTCTGCCATGCAGTCCAATGACTCTTGAACAGCGCATCGGGGGTCCGCGGGCGGGGGAGCAAATCCAGTCGACCTCCACAGTGGTCTGTATGTTCATCGAGGGAATCCGGGAGTTACACCAGGCACCAATCGCAGAGTCACCACACAGTCTCAGGGGCTACCGACCAGAATGGTCCAGTGTTTCCTCAACCACGTTTGAGCCGCTGACGTAGCTGATATAACTGCTTTAACTAGTTCTCTAGCCTCCTCTTTCTCCAGCCGCTGCTGTTCCACATCCAGCGCGCCGTCCTAACTGTCCACCACATGGACAGCCGAACGAGCGTCTCGCAGTGTGCTGCACTCCAGGCGCCCCACCACGACTAGACCCAGTCATCCCACCAGAAGTAGCGCCCAGGTCCAGGATCCTGCAATCTCCCCTGACAGTCCAGCCAGTCCCATGCCGTCTCTGGTGTTACAAAGTGAGTCCGGCCCTCATTGAAGACCTCTAAATTGGCAGGGAACATGTATTTCAGCCCAATGGCTTTTAATTTTTGTTTCACATCCCCAGATGTTTTCCGCATTCGTTGTACATGTTTTGTATAATTCGGGATAATTCGAATGGTGTGATTATCAAAGGACGGATCTCCCGGTCGGTGAACCGACTGCCGCACAACATCCTGGTCCCTATAATTGAGGAGTTTGGCCACAATAGTTTTGGGAAAGCCCCCTGTGGGTGGGCGAATGCACCTGGGCCCTTGTGAGAAAGTGCCCTCTTTCTGCATGGTTGCCCCCACATTTTGCTGAATTGCTGATGTACTTTGACTGAGTGCCCCCTGGGCTCCTGCTAATCAGGTACCCAGGGCCTATGTTCTTTCCCTAAAACTGCATTGAAGCCTAAACCCAATTGGCATCTCTGGCCACAGGTCAGCCCCTGGTAAATGGTACCACAGGTACCCAGGGCACTGTGACCAGAGTAGGCCTCTAAGGGCTGCAGCACTTATTGTGCCACCCTTAGAGGCCCTGTACCCTTACACACACTGCCTTTGCTGGCTGCATGCTTTGGTGCAAAACAAAGTGAAGTCGACATGGCACACATCCCTGTGTGCCATGCCTACAACCCACTGCCCTGGCATAGATCAGTCACTCCTCTAGCTGGGTGCACTATACCAGTGGTGAGGGTACAGGTGCATGAGCCCTGTACCCCTACAGTGTCGAAGTCCATTCTTAGACATTGTAAGTGCAGTGCTGCCATTAAGAGTATATGGTGCTGGGAACTCCACAGCACCATAATGGCTACACTGAAAACTGAGAAGTTTGGTATCAAACTTCTCAGCACATTAAACCCACACTGATGCCAGTGTGGGATTTAATGAAAAATGCACCCAGAGGGCATCTTAGAGATGCCCCCTGAAAACTAACCTACCACTAGTGTCCAGGCTGAGTGGCTGCTTTCAGCTGCCACCAGCAGACATGTTTCTGGCCCCCTGGGTCGAGAGCCTGCTGCTCTCTGGGGTCTGAAACAATGCACATCCTGGGACGAGGTGCCAAGCCTCCTCCCCAGGATGGGCAGGGTTCACGAAGGGGAAGCTTCAAAGGTTTGCCGCCTTTGTGAGCTTCCCCAGGCCCCTTGCTGCTCTCAGCAACTGGTCCCCACTGGTTCTCACCCCCACTTTGGGTGGGAGAACCGGCGGGAAAAACAAGTGAGGAAGAGAGGTGTGCCCACCTCTGCCAACTCCACCCCTCAGGTGGGGGAGGCGAGGTGAAGCACAACTCTCAGTCCACGCCATCTTGAAGATGGGAGGGACTCAGCCAACCAGGGACAGGCTCATGCCCCCCTCCCACTGGAGGGTGGCATAATAGGGGGTGTACCCACCCCAGGGAAGGGACCCATTGGTCCCTGCCTTTTAACCTACCTGTAACGCCCCTAAATCTAGTATTTAGGGGCACCCCTGAACCTTGCTTCCTCAGACAAGAACCTGCAAGAAGAAGGACCGAACAGCCGTGCAGCAGCTAACAAGAGGAAGACGCCCACTGACTTGGCCCCAGCCCTACCGCCCTGTCTCCCCCTCGAACCTGCTCCTACGAAATCCCTGTGTCCTGCAGCCAGCAACCTCGAAAACCCCGGAGGACCTGCCTTTTTAAGCACAAAGACTTTGTCTCCCGTGAACACCGGATTTGTTCATCTGCAACCTCTGGCTCTGGCCTGACAACGCGGATCCGCCCCACTCTGCACCTGCCGTCCACGGCCTGAGCTTGAGTGGGCAAACACCACGAGGTCACCCCGGCGATCCTGACCCGAGATCCGGCGACCCCTGACCTGCCTCAAGCCTCCAGCCGACGCCTGCAGCCTAAATCCAGAAGGCCCCCCCTAACTGTGACCAGGAGCTGGTAAGAAGATCCGACCCCAAAAGGCACCCCTGCACCCGACGCCCCACGACCTTGTGTGCCCAAACAGACGGTGCCTACCCAACCCCTAACTTCCCAACTTTCCTCTCGAAGTGGTGGTCGCACCCAGAAGACCTTCGTCCCCAAGCCTGCAGTGTCTTTCCAAACCAGAGGTTCTCCATTGAAAACAGGGCGTCCAACGTCGAAACAGCACTCTGCACCCGGCCGCCCTAGTTCCGCTGAGGGTGCACCTTTGGTGCTACTTTGTTTCCCCATTTGCCCTGAGCTAAAGTCCAGGAGCTTTGCTCCCACAACCTAGTGGCCTGCTCACCAGCAGCCACCAACCGGAGGCCCCCTATCCACCACTGGATAACATTGGGCCTCAGCACTCTGCACCCGGCTGCCCTAGTGCCGCTTAGGGTGTAACTAGAGTGCATCCTTGACCCTGGGGGACCCCTGAGTCTACTCCCAGAACCTCAACTCCCACTACCAAATACTTACCTCAAAACCGATAACACTATTTTCCTCCATAGGATAACATTGACTGTTTTTCTGTGAAAAGTTTCTAAGTGTGGAGTTTGAGAAACTAAAGAAATTCTTTAAAATTGCATAATCTAACAAAAACGATTTTACTTACCTGTTTTCAGGGAATGTCCCAGAGTAGTGTCTAGGTATACTACTCTGTGTAAGCCTAGTAATCTCAAAAGTTACTTACCTGCTATTTTACTAAAAAGCCTATTCAAGTCTATGTACTGCATTTACTAAGTATTGCATATCTCTGCATCCATACTGTAAATCAAACCAAAGTGCATATACAATTATCATTCAAACTGTATTTCAATTGCATTACTACTGTAAAGTACTTATTGCTTACCTGTGCCAGGCTTGCTTGGTTCTAGAAAATAAAATAATAAAAGAATATTTTTATACAAAAACAATTGGTCTGAAGTTCAGTCTGAGTGTGTGAATTCATTTGCTGACTTAGTGTGTACAACAAATGCTTAACACTGTCCTCCGATACTGCCTTACTGCTCGACCACACTACCACAAATAGAGAGTAAGGTTCTATCTAACTTTACCTCTGCCTACCTTTGGGGTTCCACTGGACTCTGTGCACACTATACCTCACTTTGGTATAGTATATACAGAGCCAGCTTCCTACAGCCCTGTGCTTACGTTCCATCTCAAAGACCTGTGAAAAGTCTACATCAGTTAGCCTCCGCCATAGCCATTGTTCGAGGAAAAAGTTCTGGGGTCGTTCCCTCCACGAATCGCAGATTGGAGCGGTGGAAGCGGCCCTCCGCGCACCTCTCAAGCCACTGTGTTTGGGACATCAGGGTAGCAACAGTGTGCTTAAGAGCCTTGACTTCCTCCTGGAGTCTCGAGACATGCTGCTCCGTCTCCAGCGACCTCTCAGCCACCTTATGCAGGTCGACGCACAGTAAATTCACATCCGTTAAAACTGAGTCTATCTTGGCCAGCACATTGGCGCTGGAGGCTTCAATCGCTTCCAAAACCTGTGCGCCCACCGATCCACGAGGGACACCAAGGCACCCCCACCCGTCGGCGGCGGGCCTCCCCCTGTACCTATGGCAGTGTATTGATCCATATTTATTTGCTGGGTCACCCTAGGGGCACAGGCTTTACCCATCTCCTGTCCAAAGTGGGCTCTGGTGGACTCTGCACCACGAAACGCTCACCCACAGGTCCACCCCTCAGTTCCACGAACAGACGTCAGCAGCATATCACCCCACTGCTCTGCCCCAGAGTTGTGCACCGCAACCCCAGTGGAAGGAGGGCCACTTCAAAATCGACAAATCACATTTTGCCCAGCACTGCCAAGGTACGTCTCACAAACACGTTTGTGCCCCGTAGTATCCAGGAAGGACCACTCCAATCGTCAGGACAGTAGGCTTGCAACAGCAGGGCAGTAGGCTGCTGCACAGGAGCCAGTGGCAGGGAACACCAGGCCGAGCTGAGCGAGGCAACTTAACACCCCCCCCGTATGCCGTACACCGTTACCCCTGCCAGAGGTGGCTGCCACTGCGCACAGGGCCATCAGCAGGGGGACCCTAGCTTAAGGAGTCACATGCTGGGCCCCAATTTCAAGCTCCATCTTCGTCCTTTGTGGCTCAAATGTGCAGTCTCGGCCTAATGCACCAGTCACCACTGTAGCAGCCCAGACAGCTACTCGGGATATTCCATGGCCCGTTCCGCAGACACACACTCCCTAAGGCAGAAGTGTCTAGGGCAGAGTCGGGTGCAATAGAGGAGTGTCACTGACCTTACCTCACGCTGCCTCCTAGCACAAACGGCACTCCCAGGTCATCCAAAATGACTAGAATGAGCCGAGCAAAACGACTCCCCGCTCCCAGGCCCTCGCCTCAATTAATATGGCCTCTGAAATGTCTCTCCCCTAACAGTCCCTATTGCCGTACTATTACCCCCATCCCCCCTGATATTATAAAAAGACATAGGAATTGCATCCTTTCTTGAATTTAGGATTTAAACAATTTAGAAGCCAGCAGTTTTAGAACTGTACATTATTTTATTTCAGATTGTTCATATCAGTGACCGTTAAGAGGAATAACACGATCCAGTAACTCTATTTTGAGGCTCTGCTGACATTTCACGCTGACATTTCACCATTTGCCTGGTGGCGTTCAGTTAAGTCACCACAACCCTGCGGTTATTTTATTGCATCCCAGTATATAGATATCACATATGCATCCATTGTGACTATCCAGATTCGTATTAAGCAGTTACGTTGTGATCAGCACATAAACATAAGCGGTCCTTTTATTACCCTCTGCTCCCTCTAGTAATAAATAACAGTTGTGTGACGCCATTTGCCCGTCTTTGGATGCTACTCAACCCATTCGCTGACGTTGAATACTTCATTGTGAAAAATTGTTGCATGTACCACAACATAATAGTCAAAATTCTACAGACTTACCTTTGTAAATATAATTGTGTTGAGTAATGGTTGTGCTCTGTTGTCCTTGTGTACACCTGCCTCCGCCTTCTAAATGGGCTTCTTACACACCTTTTTCAAGTTATATGTGGTATTTTTAAGCATGAATCTTGTATGGGGTCACACACGTGCATCAATCTCTCACTGTGTGTGTGTATATCTCCTACTGGCACTCGCTAGTAGGTAGTTATAGTTGGAACCTAGTTTCCATAGGGAAAGCGTTTTTTGTTTAGCTAATAAATTTGGTGCCGTTTTGGCGGATCTTCACAAAATTTTCAAAACAGGTTTGCCACTCACTTCAGCTGCTGTCTAGAAAGTGTTGGGGGGTCCCAAAACTTCAAATTACACCAAATTTGGCAGAATGCTAGCTCTTGCTCCAGAACGAGACTTTTGTGTAATTCGGTGTACATCCGTTCAGTAGTGTTGAAGTTATTGAAGAAAAAAGATTTATAGATATCTAGAGACGTGGAGCCTCCGTGGATCAGACAGATCTCATAGTGAGATCTGATTGGCTGACAACACTTCAAGGAAGTGTTGGCAGCCATCTTGCGCCTCTGACTCAGCCAAGTCCCAATAAATAAAATTAAGAAAATAAAGGGGGCAGGGTAGAAATACCCTTACCCCCTAAGACTGGTGGTGGGGGTCCCCAAAACTTTTTTTTGTTTGGAATTTCAACGCAAATTTGCATAAGTTGTAATTTTTTTTTTTTTTTTTTTTAAGACAATGCTGGCTGCAGTTTTTTTTTTCCTTCTGCCCCCTGAGTGGGCCATGTCCCAGGGGGGGTATTCATTAATATAATTCTGGGAGGAGGGGGCTGATTTTCAAAACTGGGAGGGGGTGCGCGTGGCCCCTCCTACTGGGCCGATGTCAGCTTAGCGTTCTGGCTGATTTGCAAAATAGGGAAGGCATTGCCCCCCCTCCCAAGCAGATTTTAACTCCAGGGACCCCATTCCCCGGGGACCAGCCATTAAATAAATGGGAGGCGGGGGGCTCTCCGGGTGGCATTCGACCCTGTGAACTCAATTCCCTGGGGCCAAGCCATGCAATCCAAGGGGGGGGGGGGCTTCCCGGAGCCATTATGGCCATGGGGACCCCATTACTCAAGGCCGGGCTCCTGCTGTGTCCCGAGGGGCATATCGTGTTTGCTCTTGCTTGGCAGTAGCAATTTTAAAGCTTCCCCCAAGCGAGAGCAATCACGAAGTCTGCTCCTAGCGGGCAGAAGCATTAAAAATGTTCTCGCCCGCTGATAGCAGACTTTTCATCTGTTTCCCTGCTCCCAATGAAGCATATTTTTATTTTTTAAGAAACCCTCCAGTCAATCATTCTTCCTTGTAGTAGTTTGAGTAGCGATAGTGTGACCTGTACTGACCTGTATCTTACAAACATTTCAGCACTTGTGGTCGACTATACTAGCTGTTTTAATAGTCTATTCTTCTTGAAGGCATCTTCTATGATTGTCCTATGAAGAGCCCTGCTCGTGTCCGAGATTCCAAAGTACTCTTTTCAATATATTAATCTTCAGCAAAGCCAATTTTGTTAAACACAAATTGGTTAATGTAGCTTTTCTCTAGGCAATATTGGCCACATTTTATTTCCATTTCTTGAAAAAGTGCATTCTAATTATGAAAAGTCTGCTTTTAATGAAAGTGAAAAGAAAAAAACTTGTCCATAACTGTTTAAAAAAAGAAAAATGAAAAGTTGGGGTTTGTGGCCTTTAAAGGCTGAAAAATGGATAGTGATTCTTCAACAAAGCTCATACCAATAGTATCCTGCGATGCCATACCAGAGGCAGTTGTATTCATTTCTTTTGTTGTGCTGCACTTTTCTTTTAGGCCTTTTTCTTCTATGAAACCATTTATACAAACATTTTCCTTTGGCCTAGGTGTGTTTTCCTGTGAATTCGATCAGGAAATAATTTTATGTTTTACTTTTCGATTCGTATTATTCCCTTTTGGCAGATGAAACCCGATCAGGACCCACATGACCTCTGTATCATGTGCTTTCCTGATTTTCAAATCCCAGGCAAGGCACACACTATCTGAAATCTTCTAAGAAAACCAAGGAGGACAGAGAACATTGAGTTCTGTGATCCACAAGAATGAGTGTAGTTGCCAAGAAGCTGCCTCTGAGAGGTCAGTAGAGTGAGAAGGAAGGGATTCCTACAACTACAGCTCATATCTCAATCTCCGACAACTCCACTACTAGGCAATGCAGAATAAAGTCTCATCACCAGCAACTCCTGTAGCCCTGGTGTTAATGTCTTCATCTGATAGAGACTTCTAGCCGCAGAATCCTTACCTTAAAATTCTCCCCACGTGTCAGACTGGATTCATAAATTATTTTGTGAGCAGTAACCTCGCGCCGGTAGGTGACTTCGATCAGCTCCGCGTGGCATAGCCGGCGTCCTTGTCTTATGTGACATTTGTGGTGTCTATAGAGGTGCCACCTCAGTGCACTCACATTAGTTCTTTTCTTTCCTCGACAGTCAGAGCAGATCCAGAGAGAGCTACCTCTTCAGTCACTTTTTTACTGTGCTTTTGCAACATTTTGTAAAAGATTTTTTGAGAGTTCGTCTCCTGGTTTGGAAGCAATGTACACTAGGAAGACCTGCTTCAAGCACTGCAGCGCATGTCCTCGACAGATGGCGGTGACGGACCTGCACCTTGTATGCCTCTGGTTCTTTGAACGCAACCACGATGCGAAGACCTGCACCGATTGCCACGCCATGCCCCTCAATCTTCTTGCCTCCCGACGAGCGACGCCACAATGCTCTCGATCCAGCTCGATAGAAAGGTCCCTGGATCTATCATGGAGTCCACGATCCTCGTCCACTCAGTCATCGGGCCACTCTGGTAAGTCCCACAAAGAAGTCGTAGGTCTTTGACTTCACCTCGTCCGAGACGAGGGAGCATTGACATTTGAGGCCTGGCTCCGCGGTTGAGCCAGCACCTGGACAGGCTCCACGTTTTCCCCTAGTTTACGGGAGCAGGAGCGACCCCTGCTCAACTCCACAAGTTTTGAAGCCATGCACCAAATATTTGAGCAGCCTGCTCCTGTCGGTGCGGCTTTCGTTTCGGGAAGGGTCCCTGCTGGTTCCACGCCGGTGGTTCCAGCCTCTGCTTCAGTCGGGACCCTTGGATCCAAAGATGAATCTGGACCAGTGCCGGTTGTACCACCTCTACCGTACCAGTACCGATGCAAACACTCTCAGCGCTGCTGGCGCCGTCCCCATTCTAATTGCCGACTCGGAGCCAAATGGGTGCCTTCTGAAGCCGACTGGAGCCATTCCTTCCAGGCTGGAGCTAGAGCCCTATTCCTATGGGCTAGGACTCAGCAAGGATTGGGAGGGGTCCCAGGACCCTCAGGAATACCAGCCCTTAGATCCTCAGATGATTGTTGTAAGGACTTGGCACAGGCCAGTGGACTGGGCACTTCTCCCCCTACCGTGGCTACGGAGGAGGGAGCATCCTTTGCAGTGATGGTGAGAAGGGCTGCCGAGGTCCTGGACCTTAGCCTGCTCTCGGTGGCAGTCAAGACAAATGTCTTGACTGAAGTGCCTCAACATGGTGTCCCCCCCACCCCTCCCCCCTCGAAACTGCTTCTCCCTTTTAATGAAGCCCGGACTGACGTCCTGCTTGGGACCTGATTCATGCCCTGTGCTGGGGCTCCTGTGCATAGGACAATTGCCCGCTGCCATCGCCTCGCCCCATGGGACCCCAGTTTCCTCACCCAGCACCCCACCCTGGAGAGCATTGTGGTCCAGGCTTTCACCTTCAAGGTACACCCTGTTGCGTTCCTTACCACTCCACCGAACAGGGAATAAAAAAGGCTGGATACATTCGGGAAGAGGATGCGGTTGTTGAACACAGCGTGCCTCTTGGGCCGATACTCCCATAATATCAGGGACTTGGTTGCGCAAGTGCTGCCAATGGTCTTGGAGGAGGCCCGAACCATACTCTCTCAAGCAATTGCTGATGGGAGGGACGCAGCCAAGTTAACCATCAGATTTGGACTGGAGACGACCGACTGGCTGGGCGGAGCGTTTTCGTCAGTGGCCCTTTGGATCCACACCTGGCTGAGGACCACTGGCTTTTCATGGGATTTCCAGGCACTCGGCGCTTGAGTGTTTTAAAGATAGCAGAGCTGTGGCCAGGTCCTTTGTCCTTTCCATGGCCCCTGTCAACCTCAGTCCACCTTCCGCCCCTTTCATGCTATGGAAGGGATTTCCAACCGCGTTTGTACACGTCCAGCCACCCCGGGCAACAAACCGCACAATCATTTTGTGGCGAGGGCTCAGTTCTTGGGGACCACATGGGACAGGCAGCCAGAGGTAGTCAATCCACCACCCCCCTTGGCAGCTGCAGCCTCCAAACCCCTTCAGTATGGCATCCGACCATCATGGGCATCCAGTGGGAGGCAGGATAAGCCATAACCTGCACCACGGGAGGTCAATAACATCCCACTGTTTGGTTTTGCAGCTAGTACAAAGGGGTACTCCCTCCCCTTTGTGACCACCTCACCACCCATGTCACCTACATGCGACAAGCTGACAGAGGACCACCTCTCCTTGCTTCATCAGGAGGTGTTGGCTCTCTTGGCCAGGAGGGCTGTAGAGAAGGTGCTGGCACCAGAAGTAGGTCGTGGTTGCTATTCCTGGTACTTTCTGGTTCCCAAAAAGGATGGAGGCCTTGCCCTATCCTGCACCCTCTCAATTTCTTCCTGAAGAAGGAGGAATTCAAAATGCTCATGTTCGCTCAAGTCCTGTCTGCCCTGGACCTGGGAGACTGGATGGTAGTGTTGGACTTGCAGGATGCATGCTTCCACATTCCCGTTCTGCTTGCCCACAGACGTTACCTGCGGTTCACAGATGACCAAGAGCACTTTCAGTTTGCAGTGCTGCCCTTTGGCCTTGCTAGTGCCACCTGGGTATGCACAAAAATGATGGCAGTGGTTGCAGCTCCTCAACGAAGGTCAGTGATTCCAGTTTTTCCCTACCTCGACGATTGGCTGTTGAAGGCATGCTCGCCCCAGGCAGTCATCTCCCACCTTCAGACTACGACGAACCTCCTGTATTCGCTGGGCTTCACCATCAACGTGCCGAAGTCACACCTGACTCCCTCTCAGGTGCTCCTTTTCATCAGAGCTGTTTTGAACACAGTACAGCTTCAGGATATGCAGGCTATGATACCAATGTTTCAGCCTCTATCATGGATTTTGGTGAGACTGAGGCTATTGGGCCTCATGGCATCCTGCATCCTTATCGTGACAAGTGCCTGCTGGCATATGAGGACTCTGCAGGGGGAGTTCAAGTTCCAGTGGGCACAGCATCATTGGAATCTCCAACATGGTCCAGCTCTCGCAGAGAACCTCAAAAGATCTGCACAGGTAGCTAACGAATTGGGACAGTAGCAGGCACCTCTCCCTTTCCCACCGAAGCTGACTATAGTGACAGATGCGTTACTTCTGGGACGGGGCGGCAATCTGGGACAGGTGGAGTTCAGAGGACTCTGGTCTCCAGTGGAATCCGGACTCCACATCAACCTGTTGGAGCTCCAGGCCATCTGGCTGCCATTGAAGGCCTTCCTTCCATCAATCAGAGGAAGGCTGGTACAAGTGTTCACGGACAACACCACCGCCATGTGGTATTGCAACAAACAGGGTGGGTTGTGGACCCTTCCCTTTGTCCAGATGCTCTGCGCCTTTGGACATGGCTGGAATGTTGGGGCATATCCCTGGTGTTTGAACACTTGGCGGGCACTTTTAACTCCAGGGCGGACAAACTCATTTGTCGATGCCTAGCGGCTCATAAATGGCATCTCCATCCGGAGGTGGTGCATGGTCTCTGCCAAGAATGGGGAAAGCCTTGGTTGGATCTGTTCGCCTCTGTCAAGCGCGTGCATTGTCAGCAGTTTTGCAGCGTGAATCTTTCTGGATTCACTATGCTGTGCATTATTCCGCCATCTCGTGGTTGGGTCCGGATTCGTAGTCTTTTCTTTGTTTTTGTCTTTTTTTTTTTTTTTTGTTGTTGGCCCAGGTGGGCGGCGACGCCCACCATTTGGTGTCTTCGGTGACGTCGTCGCGCTCCGGCGGAAGCTCCCACCTTTGGTAGCCATCTTCAGATTCTTTTTTCCGCCGTGGGGTCTGGATCGTTGCCGAGAAGTTCCAGAAAGTTGGACGAAGAATCTCGAAAAGTCGAAAATTCATCACAGAAGATATACTACTGAGACACCGGACGACAACACTAGTACCGGAGAAGAAGGACGACGAGGTAGAAGGTCCACGACCGAAATCTCGACGCCTACAGAGAATGCGCTCACAGGGGGCTCCCTAAGCGCGGTTATGGACAAGACTCCGTTCAAGTTCTGCAGAAATTGCCACCACAAATACGCCCAAAAGACCAGCACCCAGTCTGCAACCTCTGCTTGCCGCTCGACCACGCCAGCGAAGACTGCAACGCGTGCTCGGCGTTCACCCCGAGACCCTCCGGGTGAGAGACAGACAGAGAAGGGCGAATTACAGCATGCAGGGCCAGGGACCAGCACCATCTCTCCGAGACCTGGGTCTCTCGAGCGGAGAGGAGGACAACATCGCAGAGGGACCAGAGGACTGCGCTGTCGTCGAAATCGAAAAGAAAACGTCGAAGGAGGTAAGGAGTCGTCGACCCCAAAACACCAAAGCGACGCTCGAAAGAGTGAAGCCAGAATCCCTAGCGACACTGCCAGAAGTGTAGCAAAGTCCACCAAGGGAGCGTTGCCGCCGAAACACTCGACGAAAGCAACAGCACCAAGGGACAAACAGCCGAGCGGATCCTTGGACAAGGACTCTCAATCGGCGAAAGCCTCCGAAAACGAAGGCGTCGAAGGTCGTCCCCGAAAAGGAAACCTCGACACCGAGAAAGGAAGGCCCGGCGTCTGTTTCGACGACCGCGACCGCGAAGAGAGGCACTGCACCACTCGACGCCGAAAAGGCCCACGAGATGGCGAAAAAGAAGAGGAGGCTCGAGGCAGAGATGGCGAGCATCCTGCAACGCAAAAAGACTTCGACGAGAAGATGAAACAATACGCTATTCCGTCGAAGCAAGTCCACGAGGCAGTCGAGGAGTTCGAGGTCGAAGTCGACGAGGCCCCGGGGACACCCGAACAGCTCGAAGACCAGGACGAGGAATACTACTACTTCGAGGTCGAAGGCGAAGAAGAGATGCTGTCTTACAGGGACTCGGCGTCCTCTGAAGTACAAGACCTAGACTGGCAAGACCTCGACACAGAGTCACCAGAAGAAGGGGTAGACACTTACCCCTCGAGACCTTCGCCGCCAGACGACATCGGAGTCTACAATGAGGTCGTGCAGAAGGCTGCAAAGACTTATGGGGTCGAAATGCAGGAGGAAAAGACAAAAGCAGGTTTCCTCTTCGAAACCCTGCTCCCCCAACAGACAAGGAGTCAATTTCTACCCATGTTACCTGGCGTTCTCGACCAGGGAAGGGAGGCCTTCAGGGAACCAGCAATCTGCAAGGCGGTTACCCCTAGGAGCGAAAAGAAGTATAAGCACTCCACAAAAGATCCTGCATACATACAGGGGTCTGTACCAGCAGACTCCATTATCGCTGCAACAGCCAGGAAGAGGGCCGGTGTGCCCACCAACACAGGCCCACCTCCAGACAAGGAGAGCAAAAGAATAGACCTCACAGGACGTAAGGTGGAGAGGAACGCAGCCATACACTGGCGTATCGCCAACTCCAACGCCCTCATCAGCAGGCATGCATACCAGCATTGGGCAGAAATGAGCCAGCTCATTAAGCACCTGCCAGAAGAACACCAACAAAGGGCCAATTACCTAGCGGAAGAAGGCAAGGCCATCGCGAACACTTGCCTAAAGTCAGCCTTGGACGCAGCAGAGAACTCCAGCAGGCAAATGATGATAGGGATGACTGAGAGGAGACACGCATTGCTCAGGATCTCCGGCTTCAAACCAGAAGTACAGAGCAACATCATCAACACACCGTTCGACGGTGAGAAACTGTTTGGAGCAACAGTTGACAACAAATTAACACAACTAAAGACGGACAACGAAACTGCAAGGTCCATGGGAGCGCTGCAGTTCAGGGGGATGAGAAGAGGGAACCCCTCAAGGCGAGCCAGTGGTAGAGGAGGCAATGCACCTACCACTTCACATCAATCACAACAACAAGGGTACCAAGGGAACAACCAGGGCCAAAACCTGCAGGGACAACAGCAGCAGAATTGGCAGTACCAACCCAGAGGACGGTCCTTTCGAGGGCGCGGGTACGGACGGGGACAGGCCCGAAGAGGGGCCAGCAGCCCGCCTCAAAGTGACTCCACACACATAACAAGCCCCCACCGTTAACACCAAGGTTGAGGGGAAGTCCGCAAAAGGAAAATATAAAGAGCAGAAGCACACAGCAAATAACCACCGAGCATACGACACCAGTGGGAGGAAGAATAAGAAAATTTCTCACACAATGGAGGAAAATTACCACAGACAAATGGATACTAAACACCATACAGCACGGGTACTGCATAGACCTCCAAAAACACCCGCCAGGGAGAAGACCAAGACATCGGTCAATACCCGCAAGAGAACTAGCCCTCCTCCGCCTAGAAGCAGAGGAACTGCTACAAAAAGAGCAATAGAACCAGTTCCAAACAACGAAAGGAACAAGGGAATATACTCAACGTACTTCCTAGTGCCAAAGGTAGACGATACACTAAGACCTATACTGGACCTCAGATTCCTGAACAAGTTCGTAAAAACACAAAAATTCAAGATGACTTCACTTCAGGAAGTAATACCCCAAATCCAAGAAGGGGATTACATGGCGACCTTAGACCTAAAAGATGCATACCTGCACATACCCGTCAACCGCAAACACAAACGGCTATTAAGATTCGTGATAGGCCACAATCACTACCAGTTCACAGTGCTAGCCTTCGGACTAAAGTCCGCACCAAGAGTGTTCACGAAATGCCTAGCAGCAGCTGCAGCGCACCTTCGGAGGAGGAGCATACATGTATACCCCTACCTCGACGACTGGCTGGTAAAAGCAGGATCATACAGACTCTGCAAAAAACACATCAAACAAGTCATAGAAACACTGTCCACATTAGGTTTCTCAATACATTGGGAAAAATCGTCAACAGAACCCCAACAAATCAAGATATTCTTGGGGGCACAAATAGACAGCACACAGTCCAAGGTGTTCCCCAGCGACAAGAGAAGTATAGCGCTCCTGAGGGAAACACGTCATTACCGCAAGGGGCAAGTTCTGACAGTGAGGACGGTGAGCAGGCTAATGGGAATGATGGCATCATGCATCCACCTTGTCCCGCATATCAGACTGCACATGAGACCGTTCCAGGAATGGATACAACAGCAATGGTCACAAGCCACAGGGAGTTGGGAAGATCTAGTGGTTGTCACACACGCAGTGCAGAAAGAAATAGCGTGGTGGAAAGAAGAGAACATATTACAAGGGAAGCCATTCACACAGCCAACTCCAACAGTGACCATCACAACAGACGCCTCACAGCAGGGCTGGGGCGCGCACATGACCAGACTCCGCGTCAGGGGGCTCTGGTCACAACAAGATGCAGTGAAACACATCAACTACCTAGAACTCAAAACTGTGTTCCTAGCCTTAAAAGCCTTTCAAAAGCAGCTTTACGGCCAGCGAGTGCTGATACAAACAGACAACACAACTGCAATGTTCTACATCAACAAGCAAGGTGGGACACAATCAGCACCGCTGTCAAGTCTGGCACAACAGATCTGGAGATGGGCCATCCCTCTAAGGATAGACCTGCTAGCAATACACCTCCCAGGAATAGACAATGTAGAAGCAGACCGACTCAGCAGGCAGACGTCTGCATCCCACGAATGGGAACTGAACCAACAGGAGGTGCAGCAACTGTTCCAAAAGTGGGGAACACCACGGATAGACCTCTTTGCAACACCCCACAATGCAAAATGCCAACATTACGCATCCAGACAGCCGGACCAAAGGTCCCTAGGGAATGCCCTATGGATAAGTTGGTCGAACGAATTTGCTTACGCTTTTCCCCGATACCACTGTTACACAAAGTACTCAGCAAATGCAGGAGCAGCAGCATGACACTCATACTGGTGGCACCTCAGTGGGCCAGACAAACATGGTTCTCACAGATTATGGAAATGGCGCAGGAACCAGCACACAGGTTCAGCAGAAGGAAAGACCTCCTCACAATGCAAGACGGAAAAGTGCTCCACCCAGAACCAGACAGCCTCAGCCTAGCAGCATGGCTCCTGAGGACCTAGAATTCGCACACCTCAAACTACCTCCAAGCACCATGGCAGTACTCAGAGAAGCAAGGAGACCCACTACAAGAAAATGCTACATTGCAAAGTGGAAAAGGTTCTCACAATGGTGCATTACAGAGGGACTGCAACGAAAAGTCACAAAAGAATCAACAGTACTGCGATATTTAACACACCTACTACAAAGCGGGCTGAGCTACTCGTCACTAAGGGTTCACCTAGCAGCCATAGTGGCCTACACCAGGGAGAAGCGGTGAAAAGCTTCTTCACCTCCCAAGTGGTCAAAAGATTCCTGGAAGGGGCTAAAAGAATAGCCCCCTAAAAGGATGCCAGCCCCAAGCTGGAACCTCAACACTGTACTGACACAGTTGATGAAATCACCATTTGAACCCATACACAAGAGCACACTGCACATGCTCACACTAAAAACGGCTTTCTTAGTGGCTATCACGTCACTGCGAAGAGTCAGTGAACTACAGGCTCTCACACTACAAGAGCCCTACTTGCAAATACACAAGGACAGAATTGTCATGAGGACGGACCCACACTTCCTGCCAAAGGTGGTGTCGCGGTTCCATATCAATCAAACAATACAGATACCAAGTTTCTTCCAGAAACCTTCAACACCCTCAGAAAAGGCGCTACACACGCTAGACGCCAGAAGGGCAGTGATGCACTACATAGAAAGGACGAAGGAATGCAGGAAAACAAAACAACTCTTCGTTTCCTTCGCAAGCAGTTTCCTGGGACGACCAGTAACAAAAAATACCATTGCACGGTGGATTGCACAAGCAATACAACTCTGCCACAAGCAGGCAGGACAAGAGTTACAAGGGGCCGCCCAGGCTCACTCAACAAGGAAAAGGGAGCAACGGTTTGCGTTCCTAGCGAACACACCTATACAAGACATTTGCCAAGCGGCAACATGGTCTTCCGTGCACACGTTCACCAAACACTACTGTGTTGATATCCAAATGAACAAAGAGGCACAAGTAGGACAGAAGGTCTTACAGCACATTTTCAGCAACCAATGCTCATCTTCCACCCAACCACCGCAATAACAAAACCGCTACTAAGTCTATGCACAGCATAGTGAATCCAGAAAGATTCACGCTGCAAAACGAATAGTTTCTTACCTGTCGGTGTAGTTTTGCAGCTTGAAGACTTTCTGGATTCACTAGCGATCCCACCCGCCTCCGCCAGGAAGATAACATAGGAGGTTAAGGGTACAACTAAACTACATACAAGGTTTTAAAGGGATCAAAGAATAATTGAAGGATTAAAGGTTAAAGACATAGACAACAAAAAACTGTAAGAGGAAAAGAAAAAAGAATCCGAAGATGGCTACCAAAGGTGGGAGCTTCCGCCGGAAGCGCGACGACGTCACCGAAGACACCAAATGGTGGGCGTCGCCGCCCACCTGGGCCAACAAAAAAAAAAAAAAAAAAAGACAAAAACAAAGAAAAGACTACGAATCCGGACCCAACCACGAGATGGCGGAATAATGCACAGCATAGTGAATCCAGAAAGTCTTCAAGCTGCAAAACTACACCGACAGGTAAACTATTCGTTTTGCGCACTGGAATTTCCAAGGCAGCTCTCATTCGGAGGTGCGTTTCGTCTTGAGTGGGGCTCAGTCCTCCTGTATGCGTTTTCCCCAGTACCACTCCTGCCCGGATTTCTCAAGAAGATCAGGAATGACCGGGCCCAAGTAATCCTTGTGGCCCTGGATTAGGTACGTAGATTCTGGTATCCTGAGCTGTTGAGCATGAGCACGGGTCCTCCAATCCGGCTGCCTCTTTGGGAGGATCTTCTGTCACAGCAATAGGGCACGGTTCTCTACCCTCTGCGTCTTTATGCATGGAGATTAAGCGGCAGCAGTTTACATTTTTTGACCTTCCGCACGAAGTCTGTCATGTTCTCTTGGCAGCCAGGTGCCCCTCCACCAAAACGGTATACGCCCGAGTTCGTGGCATGGTGTACAGACAGACAAGTTGACCCTCTTTCTGCACCCCTTTCCCAGGTTCCTTTATGTATTCTTTCCTTTGCCCAGCATGTTTCTGCTTTGGGAAATTTGAAAGGCTACCTTCCTGCCACCTCACATTTCTGCAGTTGCCAGATCAGCCATTCCATTTTAAGTCGCCTATTGTACAAAGGTGTTTGGAAGATCTCCAACACATAGTACCACCTGCACCCTTCATTCGTTCAGTGGGACCTTCATTTAGTCCTCACATTCCTAACTTGTGCTCCTTTTGAGCCATTACACAGCTGCTCTATCAGGCTCCTTACCATCAAAACGGCCTTCTTAGTGGCAATATGTGTCCAGAGGGTCAGTGAGCTGCAGGTCTGGTCATCTCAGCCACTGTACCTCACTGTCTACCAAGACAAACTGGTACTTTGGACTAGAGCATCCTTCCTACCAAAGGTGGTAACTCCTTTTCATGTAGGCCAGTCCATCACCGTGCCTACCTTTTACTCTCCGCCTCACCCCTCTAAAGAAGAGGACAGACTCCATTGGCTGGACCCCAAAAGAGCGTAGTTCTACCTTCACCCCACAAAAGAGTTCCAGGTGGATGATCAACTCTTTGTGGGGTATGTCCGAGCCAAAAAAGGGTAGGTGGTACAGAGGCGGACTATTTCACTATAGATAGTGCTCTACATCGAAATCTGCTACGCATTGGCCAGAAAGCAACAATATGAAGTATTTTGAGCTCACTCCACCAAAGCCTTGGCTGCAACCACTGCGTTAGCTCAATGAGTACCTATCCTGAATGTCAGGCAGGAACGTGGGCCTCACTGCACATGTTTACGAAGCACTACTACCTGGACTGTCTGGTCCGGCGAGACAGGCATACTGGGAAGGTATTGCTAAGTATCTAGGCTATGGTAAGGAATCTGCAGCTAGAAATCTGTATCAGATGAACAAGTTACTTACTTTCGGTAATGCTTTATCTGGTAGAGAGTCTATCTAGCTGCAGATTCCTTACCGACCCACCCATCCTCCCTGCTCTGCGAACGGATTTCAGAGTATGGTACTGTTCCCTTTTCAAGGGCCCTAGTTTCACACACCAGTGATCAGTGTTCTTCGTGGCTCTGCACGTCTGGCATGGAAAGTTTTGAAAAAAACCTGACTTCAGCGTCCTCAGGTGGCGTGTATATAGGCACTGCGCACATCACTTCTGGTGCTGACGACGGTACCTACTGGCGCGCAGGGGTACTTCTCACGAACAAAAAAAATCCAGATCCAGTCTGATGCCTGGGGATGATACTAGGGTAAGGAATCTGCGACTAGATCATTTCTATCGGATAAGGCGTTACAGAATGTGGTTTCTTCTTTCCACCTCAACGAAACTATTGAACTCCCAGTGTTCTTCCCTCTTCCAGACCTTGTGGCAAAGAGGTCTCTTTTCACACTAGATGTAAAAAGAGCCCTCATGTATTTCATTGATTCGGCAAAACCCTTCCATAAGACACAGCAGCTCTTGGTCTTCTTTGCTAAGCCACACAGGGACCATGCTCTCTCCAAAGCAGGGATAGCACATTGGTTGGTCATTCAATCAAAATTCTTTATTTGGTTAAAATATGTATAACCATAAAAGATACGTAAAGATACTATAAAATCCTAAAATCCAATCATACTATAATTTAAATACACGATCATGGCATGGTGTATAAAATAGTAATGCATGTTAAGTTGCTACATGTTCAGTAGTTGAATCAGAGTACCAAATGTTAAGGCCAGGCCCCTCGGATTTTAACCACTCTACTTAAACAAGCATTTGCAATGCAATAGGTCTCGCAATTGTGGGATTTTGACCTATTGGCATTGTAAATGAAAATGCCATTTATTGATGTGTTTAAAAAACACCTGCAATAATAAAAGGCATTGTCATTTACAATACCAATAGGTCAAAGAAATACAGCAAGAAGGCAGTCTGGAGGTGGAACACACTACCAGGCTTGTATGTCACGGACTGGCAAGCTGCATAAGGTGAAACATGGCTGGAATGCTCAATTTAATGGTAGTCACTATACCTTACGATCGGACGCGTTCTAGACCACTGGTTTTGTTTATTGTGCCACATCTGATGGGGATTAGGTCTAAGCAAACCAGCCTTCGTTCTGCTCCAATCTGAACTGTCAAGCAATTACTGCCCATCCACAGCCCCTCTGAATGGGAACACAAGCAAACACAGGTCAGCTGCAGCCAATATGGGCCTCAACAGTGTTTTTCCCTATGGATTGAAGCACAGCATGGCTCATTAACACCCACCTATGTACCGGTGAGCAGGTGGCGGTTGTAATGCTTTCAACAGGTGACAGCACCAGGGGACTGTAACTCCGCTCCTGGATCAGGGGACAGTAAGAGACATGCATGTGGATCGGTGAGATTAGACCCTTTAATAACAGCCCATGGACCGAAGCACATACGGGTTCTGCAGTTCCTGTCCATGAAACGGAGGACATGGGAAGCTGCATGGTACCTGCCGTTGGACAGAGTAGGGCGAACGCTGTATAGAACTTCGTGTGGACCAGGGGGTAGGACGAATGACTGCCTGTAGACAGAAGCACAGCGTATTATGTAGTATTCAGCAATGGGCCACAAAGCAGGTATTTGTAATACCTGCCCACTGCTATATGATCTGCCCAGGGACACGGACACAGTAGGGACCCTGTCATTACATGTGCTTGGACTAGAGGAGAGATGGTGCCATGCACCACATGTGTTTGGACTGATATTAGCAGGGAACCAATCACAGCAGAGAATCCAGCACAGCAATGTTTTACCTGCCACTGGCTCTGCTGACAGCAGCACGGGGGGCCGCAGAGGAGACTTGCTTCCCCAGCCTAGAAAGGCAGAGCGAAGAGTGCAGTTGTGGGAGCCTAACAGCCGCCGGACCCTCACCAGCTGCCCAGCGCAGGAATTAACCCCTCTCCAGGACAAGCTCTTTGGTGAGCAGATCTGGATTATCAGCTCGAGTCTGGAAGGATCAAACTGTAGCCTAAGGGTACAAGATTCAGGAAGAACCACATATCAAATAATGGAAAAACAAGTTGCAGCACCGAGACCCACGTACCGCACGAGCTAAAGGGATCCAGCAGTACCAGTCCCACATTCCATGGGATCTTTAGGCCTGTCAGAGCACGTCCAGTCCCACAGAATCAGGCCTTTGGCCTCCTCTAACGCTGTGACATGCCCGGGCAGAAGAACTGATGCATCAGATTGTGTAACACAACAGCATCCCAAACTCACAAACCACACCTGTGGCATTAATGCGTTCAAGTCAACCTCACAAACGGTTCCCGGATAAATAGGTATGAAGCCCTAAACTCAAGCCTTGTACAGTGTATACGGCTCCACCCATCCCAATTCATGGTTCAAGTACAACATATCTGTATTCCAACCTCACAAACTACAGTGACAGTATGAGGCGTGTGCCGCACAAACTCCAGCCATACCAACTGTAAATGTATTTCTGTTCCCCCAATCTGACGCTTTCCTACAAGAACAGCACACCCCGCAACAAATTAAAGTAGTGTTTAGTACACTCCCACTGCACCATCTTTTCAATCCATAATCCGCTGCTCGCCTCAGTACAACATGCTCGTACTTCATCCTGATCCAACCTATCTGGACACTGCTCATGCCCCACAAACACAATTAAGGATCATCGTGACTCATGGGCAACATGGCTTCCCCTCCGCACCCCCTAACACTGGGCACGCCAGAGTACAGCATAACTGCCAGTCAGCAGCCACGCCACTTACAGAATGAATACTGTGCCTCCCTAATAGTGACCACACCTTGGCCCTGTGCTTCTAGCACACACTAAACTTGCCAAGTAGGTATAACAGCCGTTGGCATAGCGTGGGGCATTACAGGGCTCTGAAAATTAAACACGCACTGGTCCCTCAGAGCAGCAGCTTCACTCATGACACTTGGCCTTCGGAGTAAGGTTCCCCCCAAAAGAGCAACATTTTAAGGAACAAACCGGTGAGCAGGCTCCAGGCCGCCATTCGCACGTGAAACGTAAACATTGGGAGAAGCGTTACCTATGTGCCTCGGGAGCGCTTCCTCCGGTTCACGCTTCTACAAAAAAAAATATATTTGCACTGGGGCACAGCACTCCCCAGCAGGCTCTCTACATTGATGGGGGACTTGGGGTCCCTGATGATGGCCTCCAGCTTCTCTGTCGGTTCACCATACACTCCGCGGTCGAGGCAGACATCTTCCCGGTCCGGGAGGGGCGGGCTCTCCCCGGGTTGGCTGGCCCTTCCTGCCCAGGCCTAGCGGCGGACGCGCCCTCCCTCTCCCAGGGGCGCATGGCGGGGAGAACGGCTCTCCTGCCTCATAGGGGCTCTGCGGGCGCCTCTGACACATCGATCCCCGCGGCGTGGAGGTCCCCGCGCTCCTCTGCCTAGGCTCTGGGGTAAGAGCCCCGGCTGCATGGCAGAGCCCGCCTCTCGCTTCCTGCAGCGGGCAGAGCGTTGCTGGAGCGGCGGCTGCCTGTTCCTTCGAGCCCGGCCCTTCCGCTTCAAAGTTGGGGATCCTGCTCCTGCAGATTGACCCGCCCGGATCCTGTCCGCTCACTCCTCCATGCCGCTGCGGGCGGCGGGGAAGCGCTGCTGCTGGTGCGGCCTGCTGCCCTCTTCCTCCATGCTCAGAGATCGTCTAACATCAGCCTGACTCTGCCCTCTTTACCCACAGCCCTCCTCTGCCCTGCGCACAGGCAGACTGGTATGAACAGGAGCCAGTGCCCCTCCGCTGTCACGGGGCCACCGCCGAGGCTGTCCTGCAACACACCTTGCCTGCAGCGTGCAAAACACTGACGTGTGATACACCACGCGGCAGCAGACGACGCATGACTCTCTTAATATCGTGTGCCACTACACACCCTGTCACATTAACTTGAGTGATTCTCATTCGGAGGGTCTGACCTTAGTTGTATCCAAATTCGAGTTTAAAAAACATGTGGCCGCCATGGTCCAGGCTCAATAAAGAGAAAGTTCATGTACCGGGTAACAAGCAAGTAAAGGGGCCAGTAGCCATGGGAGGATACAAATGACGACATGGCCGTAATAAGGAGGGACTAACAAGCCTATTAAGGAATCAGACGCCAGCATGTACGAAGGACAAAGAGACAAGCCAATGAAAAATGTGGGCGGGGCTTCTCTCACGCACTGAACTACAGCAGATCTTCACCAGAGCAGCGCTTGCGGGCTGACTCTAGGCTTGACCTAAAAATGACCCATGTTTATACAGGTATGACTCTCCCCCAGCATAGATAGAAAAGGCATATCTGGTCTTACTTGCTTAAAATCTGCTGCTCTTAAAATAGGTACCAAAAGCTTTCTTCTCAGGAAGGTGTATAAAGATCAAAACAATAGCAACATGTGTAATGGTCTGTGAGCTGAAGTTTTGTCACACTCACAAGGGCCTAGGGTGCCTTCGGCAGCCCAGCCTTTAGGGAACCTGATTAAAGAGAGAGAAGAATTCAACCTGAACCTGGATAAGAGCTGGCGATGGTAAACATTGTTTACCCAGGTCAGGTGCGGTTCGATGGAATTAAGTCTTTATCAGAGAGTGAGCCCGAGCGACTGGTTTCTGCATTTGATGCCCTTCCCTGGCATCTGAATAGTGTGCTAAAAAGTTCTGTTTGACCCACAAATTGCCTTTAACAGTTTATTCGGGTTGCATAAATAAGTTAGGGTGACCCAAAGCTGTAAATTCAGACTTGATGTATCTCAGCCAGGGAGTCACTTTCGAGTTGTCCAGAGAAAGGCAATCCCTGGTTATTAACCTATTAAGGTCTAGCTTGCTCTTGTACCAGATTGAGAGCCAGTGTAATAGGGGCCAGAGTTTGATGGTATCTGGGATGCATCTAAGATCAAGTTCCTCATGCATGGTTTAGGAAAGTGGGTTTCTGTTGCAGTGCCCCCCCGCGCCTGACTCTGATGCATCTTTGACCGAATGTGCACTGGGTTCCTGCTAACCAGGTTCCCAGTGCCTCTGTTCTTTGCCAAAACTGTACCTTTGTGTCCTCGATTGGCACACCTCTGGCCAACATGTAAGCCCGTTGTAAAAGGTACAGGTGGTACCAAGGGCATTGTGACCAGACAGGGTGTCTAAGGGCTGCAGCATGTATTATGCCACCCTAAGAGACCCCTCACATGCATACTGCCACTGCAGCCTGCATGTTTTGGTGCAGCTAAAAGTGAAGGGTTGACCTGGCGCACATCCCTGTGTTTCAGGCCTACCAACACTGCAAGAGGCATAGGTAAGTCACCCCTACAGCAGGCTTTACAGCGCTGAGGCAGGGTGCACTATACCTCTTGTGAGGACATAACTGCCTGAGCAAGTATGCCCCTATAGTGTCTGAGTACCTGGACTGGGAGCTTGTCATTAGGAGTTCCACAGCTCCATGATGGCTTCACTGAATCCCAAGGTGTTTGGTATCAAACATCTCAGATTAATGAGCTCACACAGATGCCAGTGTTGAATTCATTAATGAATGCACTCGGAGGGCACCTCAGAGGTGCCCCCTGAAAACCTACCAAACCTCTAGTGTGTATAGTTGACTGGTCTGCACCAGCCTGCCACTTACAGACATGTTTCTGACCTGCTGAGGTGAAAGCATTGTTCTCTCAAGGTCAGAAACAAAGCTTGCCATGGGTGGAAGTGCTTCACACCTACCCTCAAGCAGGAACAGCATTCAAGGGCGGTGAACCTCAAAGGCTTCCTGCCCTTTATTATGCTAGCCAGGGCCTCTCTAGCTAGTGGTGATGCCATCCCCTCTGACCCAACCCCACCTTTGCTAAAAAGGTCAGCGGGAAAATTAGCAAACGGGAGAGGTGTGTCCCCTCTCAGCCAGGACCACCCATAAGGTTTCCTGAGCTGAAGTGACACCCCCCCCACCCCTCCCCTTTGAAATCCTCCATATTGGTTGTGAGAATTTCAGCCAATAGGATTTAGGGGTATGCCCCTTCGCCAAACGGAGTGGACATACAAAGGGTGTAGTCACCTTAAAGGGAAGTAGCCCATTGGCTACTATCTGCCAGCACCTGTAATGCCCCTAAATTGAGTATTTAGGGGCACCCCTGAACCTTAATCCTTAGTTCCTGACGACCTACAAAGGAAGAGGATAAAGAAGAGCTGTGCAGCAGAAAAAGCCTGAAGACACCCACTTAATTGGCCACAGCTCTACCAGCCTGTCTGCAGCTGTTGAGATCCTGCGAAAACAGACGACTCGTCCCGCAGCCCAGCAGCCTCCAAAAACCTCTGCGTGGACTGCTGCCTCAGCAAAGACCAGAACTACCTAGAACAGCACCCCTGTTCAAGAAGAAACTCCAAGGAAGACCTATGTGACCTGAGGAACCGTGAAAACCTGCTTCAGGATTCATCAGTGCACCTGACACCTCTGGCCCGAGTCCAGGTGGCCCACCGGTCCCTGCGAGGTCCCCCAGCGATCAAGAGCCCAAGTCCACTGTGGTTCTTAGAATTAGTGCAGAAATAACTTTTGGTCTTGGCAGGTTTAAAACTAGTAGCCATCACAAAAGATTTTTAAATGTTCAGAGATCCAGCCCCCCCCCATAAACTCAACAAAGGAATCCAAGAGCAGTAAAGGCCTAGTACCATCGTAGACATAAGGACGTCGTCATCTGCGTGTAAGAGAACTGGCAGTGGCCGGGGAGCCCACCCAAAGGGGGGGTCACATTGTGCTCTCAACAGTGCTGCCTCTAAATCGTTTGACGTAGATAGTGAATAAGGCGGAGGCCAGGATACTCCCCCGTCTAACTCCTCTGGTTTTGGGGAAACGTTTGGTGCAGGAGCCATCCTCCCCGAATCTGACTGAGGCAGACATAGCTTTGTGGATCTCTGCCAGAAAAGACACCAGTGCTGGCTCGACTCCTTGGGACAGCAACAGTGACCACAGCTTTGAGCGATTCACCCGATCAAAAGCTGATGAGAAATGCATGAAGCCCAAAAAGTGGGTGGCCCTTTTGGCCACTGTGTATTTCTGAATCAAAAGATGCAGATTCAAACATTGGTCAATGGTGCCCAGACCAGGCCTGAACCGATACTGAAAGTCAGTGATGATCTTCTCTTTTGCCCACCTGGACAGCCTTTTTAAGACCACCTGACTCAGGACCTTGACAGTGGTGTCAATGAGGGATATAGGCCTGTAACATTTTGGGTCCACCCGGTCACCCTTTTAAACAAGCATTGGAAATACAATAGGTCTCGCATTTGGTTGAGTTAGAGCTATTTGTGTTGTAAATGGCCATGTCTTTTAACCATGTGTTATGGAGTGTATGTATGTGGTGTGTAGTGTCATTATGTGAGCTGGATTGGAATTGTTAGCTGTGGAGTGGGTTTGTGTAGTGAAATTATGCAGCATGGTGTGCAGTGGAAGTATGTGGAAAGTAATTATGTGGTGTTGAGTGTTTTGGAATCATGTGGAGTGGGATTGTGTGTTATGGAGTGTAATTATGTGGAAGGTTTTGTTGTTGTTGTGGAGTGGTATGTAGTGGAGTTTAATTATGTGGTGTGCTGTTGAATTTTGTGGCATGATGTGGAATTCTGTGGTGTGGTTTGGATGTATGTGGTGTGTTGTATAATTGTGACGGAAAAAAACAAATAGGTAGGAGCTAAGCTCCAGATCTGTGTTTTTGGGTGTTAAAAAACAAGTTTTGGTAAATGCATTACGTTTCGCATATGTGATTAATACGTTTTTTTGGGGGTTGTAAATTTTAGCTTGGTGAGCAGTTGTGCAATATAAATGACAAACTTCATAAGTGTTATGACTTGTTTATTGAGAAAGGTAATATGAGCAGTAATAGCGTTTTTCACACAGTTATGGATTTGCCACATAATCCATTATCCGATGCATAATCTGCAGATAAAAAAATGGAATTCTAGCCCAAACGGTTCAAAAGTTACTGAAAACGCAGTGGCGTGTTGCCGCGCAGTGGAATGCCCTTTACATAGGTTGACTGGTCAACTTACTGTTGCTTATTGCTATATTTGGGTGTTGAACTGTACTAATGAGCTGCGACCTATGCCCAGACAGTGCTAACAAGTGCTGGAGGTCAGCGCAGGTTTAGAGACTGACACCTCCCCAGCAGGCACATGCATCCTTGCCTCACCTCTGCATGATGTGCTTAAAGCACCCTCCGTCAGACAGCTGAAGAAATCAAGGCTCAAAGTAAGAGTGTAATGGCTCAGACGTGGCATAATGAACAGAGCTGCCAACTTTGGAGTTGGTAAACCAGGTATGAATCTTCGCTTCGGCTCAGCATCCTGATATTCTGGACAAATCACTTGATCTTCCTATGCCTAGCAAAAAAATGTGTTGTCGTGTAATGTAACTGGTGCTCAAATAAAGCACTTGAATACCTTCAAATAAAAAGAAGCTCCAGCAATAAAAACAAGTCTGTCACGCTGAGACTTCCCGGTTTGGGGATTCACAGTAGACACCTCCAGCAACCATAGGTGACAGTTCCAATGAGAGGGGGGCCGCGTTGAGGGGGTTTGCGAGGTGCGGTTAAGGAAAGATCTTCAGACTTGCACCCGATTGTATTGGACTGTAAATGCTGGGAATACAGTGGACTCAATGTTACCAAACAACTCCAGCACTATACGCTGTACAAAAACGAAAGCAAATCGTTTGAAGGCACGATAGCTTACCCATTCAGTTCTATGCAGTTACTCTGTAGTTTATGCAATACCTTTGTGGGACATAACACTCAGAAGTATGGGAATTACAGGATGGTGCATTTTACAGTCCACCCGCTCATCGTACCACTTGCAAAACTATAGCAAGAGCCCTCTAAAAGGTTTATTCTTGCACACATCAGCAGCCATACCCTGTTATTTTAAGTGCTGGAGGTCAGCACAAGTTTAGAGATGGATACCTCCCCCAGCATGCGCTTGCATTCTTGCTACACCTCTGCATGATGTGCTTTAACCGCCCTCCGTCAGGCAGCTGAAGAAAGCAAGGCTCGGAGTAAAAGTGTAGTGGCTCAGACGTGGCGTAACGGCTGGGAACCAGATTCAAGTCTCGGCGCCTCAACATCCTGTGATTATGGGAAAATCACTTAATCTCCCCATGCCTACAAAAAAAAATTGTCGTCATGTAATATAGTTGGTGCTCAATTAAAGCGCTCCAATACCTTCAAGTCCATCGTGCTGTTTAAAAAAACAAGCAAAAAAAACTGCAAAACAAGCTGTGTGGGGCAGGAGGTGGTGTTGGGGGAATGGCTCAGGGAGATTAAGTGACCTAGGAGCAGCGCTGTGCGCCAGCTATCTGAGAGAACAGAAAGAAAAAGTAGTACACTCAAACTAAAACATATGGCCAATAGTGAAAGGATCCATGTAGCAGGGGCAGTCTGCACGGCGGAACAAAACACTAAAAGGCGGGATAAATGTATACTATTAACCAATGAAAACGAAGGAATTTGTAAAGGCAGGCGAAAGAACCAATTTAATGCGCTGGGCGTGTTCAAAGCCTAAAGAACTGTATACCACATGTCTCGAAGACCACGCATGCACTGCCAAAGCGAGACCTACAAACTGGCACAATGATGTATTGATACCAAGAGCTTGGAGCGCCGATTTGACACAGCAGCATTTAAGATGTTCATCAACAAAGGTGCCCAGATAACGTAATCGTGCTTAAAGAGGTCCGCTGGAACACCATCGGGCCTGGAAACTTATTACAGGCTAGACATCTTCTTGCACATGTAACTTCAGGGATAGAGAAGGAAAGGCAGGTAGAGCTCAGGGCCTTAGTATAAGTTTTTGGAGTAGCTAACTCCGTCCTGTCCTCAAAAAGAATACGTTTGGGAGAAGTGCTCATACCCTTTAACTTCAGGTATTACAGTGGATAAGGTAGGTGTGCTTCAACTAAAATTGGATGATTTAGTGCTCAGTGGCACGAACTAACTGGTTCCAGCCATAATCCCCAAGAGATTCCTTTCTCTCCTTCAGGACCATTTTGTAGTGGGTTCTTAGGCCCTGGATCTCCCCCCTATTTATTGGGCAACATTTAAGAGCTGTCTTTGGGCCATTCCTCGTCAAACCACCGATGTCTACTTAAGGCAGAAGGACCTTGCCTGGGAGCAGTGAGGGCACATCTCACCCCTGAGCAAAGGGCAGAGTAAGCTATTAAAATGTCTTTAGGGCAAGGATCAGGGTTGAGACAACGTTGTTACTCAGGACGCAGTTGTCATAAAGTCCCACAGAATTCCTCCGAATTATATTGGGCCACCTTAGACGTCTAGCCTGATCAGATGGAATCAAATGTTGCAGAGGGATTGCCATTGGAGGGGGTCGCTGGTACTGATATTTCAAAACTAACACCAGGGGGTTATGATCACTCCAGCACACAGAAGCACTTCACCTCCTTGGGCATCAGAATGTGGCTCCTCCCCTCCCATGCCCTAAACACCACCTAACATCCAACACCGAGGACACCACGGCACGCCCTCTCCAAGAGACAACAACCCCCCCCCCCACACTTGTTTCAAGACTCCCAACAAGTCCACGTGTATAAAGTGAGAAAACCAACAAGGGGTAGGGAAGTGGGGGGGGGGGAGAACAGAGGGACGAAGAATAATGATGAGGGAAGGCGGAAGGAGGGTGAGAAAAAGAGGCAGGGAAGAACGAAAGAAAACTATGATGGAAAGGGAGGAAGGGGGCAGGGAAGGGGACTAGGAGGGAGGATAGATACCAACGTGGACAGGATAGCAAGCCAGATTTTAAAGTACATTAGTAGAAGGAGAGAAAGATAGACGTGACAGCCAGGGGCAGAGATGTACAAAGCCGGGAACGATGAAAAGAAAAAGCGTTTGGGGGAAGAAGATAAACTAAAGACTAGGAGGCAATGAGGGAGATTGAGATGACGAGTAAGTCGAGATAAAAAGAATGTGGGAATGGACTGGTGAGTCTGCAAATTATAAGTATACGGGTCAGGAAAAATATGGGTGCAGAGGTTATAGAAACGAGTGGTGCGTGCGCGCACTTCCAGTAATGTAAAGAATGCATCTGGCACCCGGCCGCGCTGCTGCTCGCTCCCGAGACCCCTAGGCCATGGGAGTCAACGTTTAGAGAGAAGGCGGGACATGCACCCGCCTTTGGCCAATTGCGGGCTTTCAATTTTTGAAAGCCACACGCAATGGCCAATCACTTCAGCTTTTCAGCAAACTCGTGTGTGGCTTTTTTTAGCCACACGCACGAGTTTGCTGAAAAGCTGAAGTGATTCCAAGAGGTCATTTTCTAGAGCAGCGCATGCGCGCTGCGCTAGGCTCGACCTACAAAGGAGTGGTTTTAAGTGACCAAGTTTCCTGGAGTGACATGATATGAAAAGGTTTAATGAAATCCAGCCAATTTAGATCCCTTAGCTTCTAACCCGGCTATGTTCAATGAGAGGAGCCCAAGCTGATCACAAGTGTGGGGCACTGTGGGATGACCCATGGCCTCCTTGTCCGTCTGTCAGGTCATCCCCAAGCCTAGAGGGTGGTAGTCAATCCACCCCCTCAAGAGCATCAAGGATCTCAAACCTATTAGAGGAGGTAAAAGGGACCGTGTACTCCCTAGATTATTTGCAATGGAGCTCGGGAGAGCCTTGAGACTCCTGGCAATGGTGGTAACTACTCACCCCGGGACCAGAAGGGATAAAAGGTGTAGACTGCCACCTGGTAGGAATTCCATAAGTGGTCTGAAACGCTTGGGGCACCCAGGGCTAATGGGGACCAATCACCCCAGAGCCAGTCCTTTGCTTGTAGAGAAACCCCAGCAGGTGCAACACCATGCATGATTCCTCTATAACTTAGGAATAAGATAAAATTCTGGCAGCAGCCCATCTGTTAATATTCACCACGATGCAGTCACCCGTAAACATCTTGGGGCGTCTGCCAACCCACCCCACTCTTCGAGCCATATTTATCTGTGTATGGATACTGGCATCGCCCCCACCCTAGAGGAAAACCAGTGTGATACTTTATGTTCGAGGCATATGAGCTGTGGATCGTATACTTGTGCATATATCGCCATCTGGTGTTGGGCTCGGATGTTTGCACTTTGTTTTTGTCTTGGAAGAAGTCTTTGTAGTCACGAGGTAGGTGACTCCTCCTTAGGATGATAGTGCACATGGGCATCGACTCCATCTCCAGATTGTTTTTTTCCGCCATCGGGTTCGGATGTAATTTGCTGCGCTCCGGGTCGGTGTCGTTTTCGAACCCCCTTCGACGCGCAATCCCTCTCCACTCAACGGTATTGTCTCGATCGTGTTTCCTTTTCGACGCGTATCTTCAAAATATATAAAATCCTTGACCTCGATCTTCGACGCGGGCCGTTGGGCCTATCCGCGCCGACCACGCCAGCAGTCAATGGAAAGGACTCCTTTCAAAAAATGCCCCGGGTGTGTTGCCAAGTTCCCACACACAGACTTACATGAGGTTTGTAACCTCTGCCTCTCCCCGGAGCACGAAGATAAGAACTGCGAGGCCTGTTCATCCTTCAGGTCGAAGAAAACCATTCGTGACCGTCGGGCTCGACGTCACGAAATGTCTAGCGGAAGCAGCTCGATTCCGGACATCTTCGGAGCAGATCCCAATCTCCAACCGGAACAACAAGCGGATGAAGGAGAGATCTCTGTCTCCGAAGCCGACGACTCCGTCGAAGACCAGGCAGTCACCCCGGCTCAGCGGTCCGTGAGTACCGAAACCCCTCTCCCAACCAAAACCAAACCTAAGGCTCCGGTAACACCTTCGCCCTCTGGCTCAGGTCGACACCGACAACACACTTCAGACGCCCCGCCCTCGGGCCCGGTGATGAAACAAAAAGAAAAGCCTTCCGGCTCGGGATCGAGCCAACCCCATTCCGGCACCAAAATCCATAACCAAGGAGTTGCCACACCCTTCTTCGTCGGCGCCGAAGCCCTCGGCATAGAAACGAACTAAGGACAAACATTCGGAGCAGAGCCGAACGAGTCTTCGGAGCCGAACGAAACTTCGGAACCGAAAAAACACTCAGAGCCACAAATTCCTATATAAAAAGCTAAAGAGTCCAAGACACCACAGAAAGCGAGACACGGGCTAAACAACATTCTGACCCTAAATCTTCGGCACCGACGAAGGACATTGTACCCGTACAACAACTTTCAACAGATATTTCGGATCCGAAACAAGACTCTCTGCATTGACCCAGAGACTGGCAAAGTTGTCGCCAAGCCTCCTAAAAAGAGAAAATTGGACACTTCAGAAGACCCTGAAATACCCATGAAGCGAAAAGAGATGGGCACTAACACTACTCCACCTCTCTCTCTCTCCTTCTCCAGATGATCCAAATCTACTAATTTCTCCAGCACACTCCCCACAACATACATTTTCACCTCAACCACAGGATGATGAAGATGACTATAGTGATCAGGGTGGGAATGGAGACCCAGATAATGATGACGATACCATTCCACACAATCCAGATCCTTGGGATGATTACAACACAGATCCCGACCCACACAATGACCCGGACCTGTATCCCTCTAGGCCATCACCACCCGATGACCATATTGGGTTTGCGCAACTCATTAATAGAGCTGCTCAGTAGCACGGGGTACAGTTACACTCTGACCCTTTAGAGGAAGACTTTTTACTGGAAACATTTACACCCACACAAAAGTCCACACACACCCTGCCAATGTTAAAAGGCATGTTGAAACATGCACCAGACGTTTTTAAGGACCCCGTCAGAGCCAGGATTCTTAACAACAGAATAGACATAAAATACAATGCAGCTCCCAATGACCCAGTATACGTTAAGGGTCAGGTCCCTCTAGATTCTCTTGTAGTGTCTAATGCACGCAAGAGATCAAATTCACAAAGCACAGGCGACACCCCTCCTCCTGATAAGGAATCCAAACTTCTAGATGCATCTGGAAAACGCATCGCATCACAAGCTGCCAATGCCCAAGCTTTGTTGGCCAGATATGACAGAGCTCACTATGATCTATGATGAGCTTGAAAAGCTAATGCAACATCTTCCTGACCAATTTAAAGACAAAGCTAATGACCTTATACAGGAGGGAAAATTAATAACAAGTCCATCAAATGTGCGCTTGATGCAGCCGACACTGCCT
Organism: Calotriton arnoldi; assembly: GCA_963921515.1. Taxonomy (NCBI): domain Eukaryota; kingdom Metazoa; phylum Chordata; class Amphibia; order Caudata; family Salamandridae; genus Calotriton; species Calotriton arnoldi. The sequence goes on from CAWUFW010000369.1 coordinate 1,924,024, forward strand.
CTCGTGCTATTAATACCAGCATTTTGTTACGCAGGCACGCTTGGCTCCGAATCTCCGGATTCAAACAGGAAGTGCAGTCTGCTATTCTTAATCAGCCTTTTGAACAAGAGCATCTTTTTGGGCCCACAGTAGCTACATCTTTAGAGAAGATAAAAAAGGATACAGAGACTGCCAAGGCCATGGGGGCCTTGCAAGCCCCTAGAGGTTCTTTTTGTCGCTCCTTTTACAGGGCTGGCTCCAAAACTATTGGCTCGGAGCATCCCTCTTCTTCCTATAAAAGCCCCAATCAAAACAATTCCTCCAGAGGATACTTTTGCGGAGGGTACTGAGGCAACAATGGTAAGGGAAGAGGTCGCAGTAACAATACCCGCACCTCCCCTACCACTAAGCAGTGACTTCCCTTCACTTCCCCCCGATCATCCCACTCCTGTCGGGGGACGCCTCACAGTTCCTACCTGTCTGGAATTCTATCACAACAGACAAGTAGGTAAGACAAATTTATCCAGTATGGTTATTGCCTGGAACTCACCTCTACACCCCGAAATATCCCTCCCAGACAACGTCCAATGTCTTCAGAGCATCTGACTCTTCTAAAACAAGAGGTTCTCTCTCTATTACAAAAACATGCAGTAGAACCAGTCCCCTTGCCTCATCAAGGCACAGGGGTTTACTCCCTCTACTTTCTAATCCCAAAAAAGGATGGCTCTCTCAGACCAATTCTGGACCTCAGACCGTTAAACCTCTACATTCAGTCAGACCACTTCCACATGGTCACTCTCCAACAGGTGCTCCCACTGCTTCAACAAGGCGACTTTCTCTCCACTCTAGATCTAAAGGACGCCTACTTTCATATTCCCATTCACCCCGCTCACAGGAAATATCTCAGGTTCGTGGTGGACGGTCAACACTATCAATTCAAAGTCCTTCCCTTCGGAGTGACTACAGCACCCAGAGTCTTCACCAAGTGCCTCGCAGTAGTAGCAGCTCACTTACGAAGACAACACATTCACGTGTTCCCTTATCTGGACGATTGGCTCATAAAAGTCAAGTCACACAGCAGCTGTGTCCAACACACACACACAAAACAATTCAGCTGCTTCACAACTTGGGATTCACGGTGAATCTCACCAAATCCCACCTCCAACCGTCCAACACACAACAATACCTAGGTGCTACAATAGACACTTCAAAAGCTTTAGCATACCCCAAACCTCTCAGGATAAGCAGTATGCAAGCTCTAATATCCAAATTTCAGCCTCAACAGCTCGAGTGTTCATGCAGTTGATTGGGATGATGGCCTCTTGCATTCTCATCGTCCCTTATGCAAGACTCCAAATGCGTCCCTTACAAGAGTGTTTGGCACGCCATTGGAACCAGGCTCTAGGTCAGCTAACAGATCTGGTGTTGGTGGACAGCCGCACACATCGCTCTCTGCAGTGGTGGAACACACAAAACCTTTCCAAAGGGCGGCCATTCCTCGACCCAGTTCCACAGATAGTGCTAACAGCAGACGCATCGCTCACCGGCTGGGGAGCTCATCTTCACAACCATATCATCCAGGGTATATGGACCCCTCGACAAAAACAGCACCACATAAATTACCTAGAACTACTGGCAATTTTTCTCGCACTAAAATCCTTTCAACTCCATCTAGTAGGCAAAGCTGTCCTAGTCCGTACAGACAACATGACAGCAATGTACTACATACAGAAACAAGGCGGGACACACTCTACAGCTTTCACACCTAGCTCAATGCATATGGAGATGAGCCATTCTGCAAAACATATATCTTCTTGCAGAACACCTCCCAGGGGTACACAATCGGATGGCAGATCTGCTCAGTCATCAAACACAGCAGATCTGCGAATGGGAACTTCATCCTCAAGTTCTTCTTCCATTCTTTCATATGTGGGGCCAGCCAGAAATAGATCTGTTCACCACACATCAAAACACAAAATGCCCAAGCTTCGCGTCCAGGTATCCACACCCATTGTCCAAAGGCAATTCTCTATGGATGAACTGGTCAAACAAATTTGCTTACTTTTTTCCGCCTCTCCCACTAATTCAGTTAGTGGTTCGGAAGCTCAAACCGCATTCCCTCACAATGATCCTGGTTGCTCCAACATGGGCTCGACAACCATGGTTCACAACCCTCTTGGAACTATCAGTAGTTCCTCATCAAAAACTGCGCCTCTCACCCATGCTTCTCACTCAGAACCATGGAGAAATAAGGCATCCAGATCCCAATCAACTCAATCTTGCGATCTGGCTCCTGAAGTCTTAGAGTTCGGTTACCTCAATCTCCCACCAGACTGCATGAACATCATTAAAGAAGCTAGACGTCCTACCACCAGAGCATGTTATGCTGCAAAGTGGAAACACTTTTGTAATTTACTGTACTAATAACAAAATCGACCCACTAGATGCTTCTATTCAAAACATCATATGCTATCTCCTACACCTACAACAATGTAACCTAGCATATACATCCATAAGACTACATCTTGCTGCAATAGCAGCTTATCTCCAAAACAGACAACACTTGTCCTTGTTTAGAGTACCCGCTATTAAAGCATTTATAGAAGGACTTAAAAGAATAATTCCTCCTAGAGCTCCACCCTCTCCAGTATGGAATTTAAATATTGTTCTTACGAGACTCATGGGTCCCTCTTTTGAACCTCTGCACAAATGCGAACTACAGTACCTCACTTGGAAACTAGACTTCCTAGTCGCTATCACATCTCTCAGAAGAGTTGGTGAACTCCAGGCATTAACCATACAAGAACCATTTTTACAAATCCATCATAACAAAGTGGTTCTTAGGCCTAACCCAAAACTTTTACCTAAAGTCGTTTCTGCCTTCCATCTTAACCAGTCTGTTGAACGCCCAGTTTTTCCCCCACAACCAGACTCCGTGGCAGAACGGGCTCTTCACACAGACGTTAAAAGAGCAATACTTTACTACATTGAAAGGACAAAATCCTTTAGGAAAACTAAACAACTCTTTGTGGCTTTCTCCCCACCTCATAAGGGCAATCCCATTTCCAAAGCGGGTATTGCAAGGTGGATTGTTAAATGCATCCAAATATGCTATCTTAAAGCCAAACGCACACTAACCATTCCCCCCTAGAGCTCATTCCACACGCAAACTAGGGGCTTCTATGGCATTCTTAGGTAACATTCCCCTAGATGATATCTGCAAAGCAGCAACTTGGTCTACGCCACACACTTTCACAAAACACTATTGTATAGATGTGCAAGCAAAACAACAAGCTAGTGTGGGCCAGGCTGTATTAAGAACACTTTTTCAAACCACTGCAACAGATACAGGTAGCCACCGCTAAGGAGGTAACTGCTGTATAGTCTATGCACAAGTATACGATCTACAGCTCATATGCCTCGGACGGAAAATGCTACTTACCAGTATGCATCTGTTCTTGGCATGTAGAGCTGTAGATTCGTATACGCCCACACACCTCCCCGGATACCTCTATCTGTTCCAGTACTATCTTACTTAGATACATTACACATGGACATCTTTTATATTTCTTACTAACTCCATCATAACCCTCCATGGCAAAACAATCTGGAGATGGAGTCGATGCCCATGCGCACTATCGTCCTAAGGAGGAGTCACCTACCTCGTGACTACAAAGACTTCTTCCAAGACAAAAACAAAGTGCAAACATCCGAGCCCAGCACCAGATGGCGATCTATGCACAAGTATACAAATCTACAGCTCTACGTGCCAAGAACAGATGCATACTGGTAAGTAGCATTTTCCTTTTGAGCTGTGAAAAACCCTCGTAAGTGGTTAATTCAGTTGGGGGCACATCCACTAAGATCGCCACATAGAGAGTGCAATCAGTCAGAAGATCCAAGATATCATCCCTGGGAGAAAAAAACCACCATGCTTGTCCTGGACAAGAGTTTGGGATGAGCCCCAGGGTGGGTATGCAAAGCGGGGGCATGTCTTGACATCAACGTATGAGACAATGAGTTATTAGAATTGCCAATATTAAATTTATTCACACTGGTGTTCCTAGCCAGTTGGGAATCCCCTTGTCTCGTGGATAGAAGGGTTGAGGCAGGACAGTTGGCGGTCATCTGTGAGGGCATAGGAGACAAGGCTGGACGGGGGCAGGCGGTTTTCATTAACATGAACATCAGGCACTAAGGACCCAGGAGCAGAGGAACCTGTCGAGCGAGAAGCCTGGGCATTTACAGAGGCATGGTTGATACAAGACTCTGTCCCAAAGTTGTTTTCATTAAACCAATAATAATTACAGTAAGAGTCAATACTCTTGAATTTAAAAACAGGACAACATCCTTAACACTCTTAAGTTCAGTTCTAAGGTGCTCAACCAGGCTCTTAATATCATCCAAAAAATCTGAATTGATGTTAACAGGTTCCAGGCCACCTTTTGGCCGCACTGTTGAGCTTGTTGGGTCTGTTGATAGTGTTACATGGTTAGCTGGCGGTAAGGGAATAGCCAGTGAGTCATAATCTGAAGGAGCCTTATCCAGTAAAGGGCCATTGGCGGTGGTGGGAGGAATTGGGATAGACGTTGCAACAGAGTCCGAGGGCCCAGGCTCTTTCTCAAAGTTGATGTCAACACTGGAAGGACCTTTGTCACAAAGGCGCGTACTCTTCCCCTTATAGAACTGAGTAATCTTAGTTGTTGCAGTCCTGGGTGCGGGCGTGGGGGAGATGGGTGTCCCCCTGTTAAGCATGTCCTCGACCTCAACAATCGGGTCATCTATTATTTGAAGGGCACAGTTCTCTGCTGCATGACGACTTGCCGATTTAGGTTCCTTCTCAACACCCATGGAGTTATCCGTCTCTTTCCATTTGCCCATGGCACTTGAGGGAGACGCCGTTAAAAAAGGAGACAAAGCCGAGTTGCAAGGCACCAATCAGTCTCTCAGGCGAGCTAAGGTCACAAGAGATACCAGCGGAAACTAGATAGGGGGACAATGCCACAATAAAGTGAGCTTACCAGACAAAGTCCAGACGATATAACAAGCAAAGCCAATAGGGGTGGCCCTGCCCTGACTGGCGCAGGACGGGCCCACCCTTGGCCTGAGCTTTGCCCATGCACGTCCCGTGCGATGGGGTAAAACAATGCGCTGTATAGTGCCAGCTGCATTGTGGCCTTGCCCCCAGCAACAGGCAGCAGCTGACAGGGCAGTGAATTGTGGGGCAGGTAGTCCCCCCCCGGCCCCCCTCTCCTGCTCCTCGCGTCCCGCACAGCGAGGTAAAATAATTTCACATATAGCACCAGCAGCGTCGTGGCCTCGCTCCCAACAGGCAGCGGCTGACAAGGTAAGTAATTGTGGGGCAGGTAGTCCCCATGCTCCTCACGTCAAATGTATCCAGACCTGTTACGCAAAGCAAAAATGTTTACCTATTCCTCCCAGACCCCACTCTACCCACAAAAACTGGGGTTTCTGTGGCTGTCTTGGGTAACATTCCAGTAGCGGACATCTGCAAGGCAGCTACCTTGTCTACTCTACACACAAGCTAACATTGGCCAAGCTATCCTTCTGACACTTTTTCAATCTTCTGCAACTCTCTCTGGCTATCCACTGCTTTGGGGCAAACTGCTTTTCAGTCAATGCCCAGCTTGTGTGCCTACAGCTGCACATGCCTCGAACGGAAAATGTTACTTACCCTGTAAGCATCTGTTCGTGGTATGTACTGCTGTAGATTCACATGCACCCACGCTCCTTCCAGGAAGCTTTTGTCGTGCGGAAAACACAATCTATGGAGTGGATGCCCATGAACATTCCCAGCAACAAGTGGAGTCACTATACTTTGTGTCTCAAAGACTTCTTTGAAGAAAAACAAGTTGCACTCATTAGAGTCCAACACTAGATAGCAGGAGTATGCACAGCATGTGAATCTACAGCACTACATGCCGCAAACAGATGCTTACAGGATAAGAAACGTTTTCTTTATGCCTTAAGCAGTGTTTAATTTGTTGGTTAAGGACCTCGCTTTTGTTTCTTAAGTAATAACCATAGGGTGCACCTTGTCATGGCTGAATAATGGTGATATTATTTGTAGACTACAAATCGGTATCTTATTTTCTTGCTAAGTAAAAGTCAGCTTGACATTTTGGTGCTAGGATGTTACATGGGTAAGTCTTTTCTTAATTTATGTATTTGGACTCTTCTCTATGGTGGTTATTCCTTGATTTGTTAGTTGATGAGCACTACCTGTTTTGTGTCAACATTTTTGAAACATTTAAGAACTTTTTCCTTGCAGTAGCAAAGAATACTGCTGAGCTGTTTATCTGGACAGCATGTTCTTTGGTACCTGCTCTCACACAGCTAAGCAGCTAGTTGCACTGTTGAATACTTGCCTCCCACATAGACTGCTTTGTGACTGGCGTTATTGATTTGAGTCTGATATCTCAAGTTTTAGATGAATGCTACTATGTACTGTGAAGTGGTGTTTCCCTTCACAGAGGAACATGTTCACAGAGGAACATAATTTGGTGTTGAGAGTGAATTCTGCGATCTTAGTTGAACACGTTTGTATGTACGTATTGTTTTGTTGTTTTATTGCCCATCAGTTGTCACCTGCTTCCAAAATGATACTGACTGAGACTTTCATTTGTTTGCTTTCGTTAAGTAATATTCTGGAGATTCATAGCAATGAAAACTTGCATGTTTCCCAGCTTGCCGCTCCAACCCAGCATTCTTTGCCATTCATTTTCCTCTAAATTAACATTAGTCATGCATTCATTCTCATCCAGATGTTATATATTTTGCTGTACCTTTTCAAAGTGAAAGAAGGGTGTGGCATATGGCATACTGTAGATCATATTTTGTTCAGGGATGCGTTTGTGTTTATGAATGCTTCTTTTGAGATGAAACATTTTGGAATAAAATAATTTTCTAAGATTATTTCCCGATGCAAATGAGTTTTAGAACTATTGATTAACGAAAAATTTGAATTTAATATCATAATTGTTTTCCTTTTGCTCATTATCAGATAGTCTTAGATTAGCCTATGTGCGGGGTTCAGGAATTAATAAAAGAAAATTGTTTTCAGAAATGAAATCCATCTCTTAAGAAAAACCTTCCTCTGTAAGGTAACGTTTTCTATATATATTTAAAAGAAATATTCTGAATTAAATTTAAACTATGAAATACAGTTGACTTTTCCAAGAAAGGAAAGGGCATGGAATATTTCCTAGAGTCATCACCCTTTAAATGTATCAATTTGTCGCATTGGAAGTTGGGCAGGTCATTTGTTTGCTCTGTAGTTTAAAGATATCTGAATACAGTTGTTTTTTGGGCCTATTTGTCATTCAGGTCAGCTTAGTGTGTTTTTATCACTCAGCCACTTAGTGCTTTGCTATCAATTTCACTCTTTTTCTGCTGCATGTAGGGGTGTGCTTTTTCTCCCTCCTGAAGAGAATCTCCTCTCCTCTTTCACAAATGTGTCAGCTCATTTTTGTAAATGTTTATCCTGTGGTTGAAAAAGGTATTGGAAGGACAATTACTCAGTTTGAATGATTTGCCTTTTGCACTCCCACACCATTGAGGAGTTTAGCATATGTCTATAGATGTCATTTGGGAGGTTAAAGGACAGTAATGGGGGGCGGAGCTTGCCAGCGCCGAAGATGGCCGCCTGACCGAGGAGCTCCGTACAACCATCAAGCTATCCTTCATTAATCCGGCATCTGCAGACATATAAAGGCTTCCCTGGTGCCGCTTTCGGTCCCGGTGGAGATCCGGAGCGCGAAGAGCTGACTCCGGCCCCTGTGCTCACCCGGACAGCTGAGAGGGAGACCTCCGCTGAGCTGTGCAGGCCCCGGCCTGCCGCACCTCCCCGTGGCAGCCGGAAGCAAAGCAGCTCTGCGGCGCTCGGAGCCCTTGTGAAGACGGTGGGGACGCGTTGGCTGTGGCGAGTTCTGGCACATCGTTACCTGCCTCGGCACGCAATAAAAAAAGTCTCGCACCACACAGTCCTCCTGGGAGGGGACACCAGAAGCTGGGGACGTGCAAAGACGCTCCGAGACTAGCAGGCGCTCCACCGGCTGGTACCCGTAGCTGCTGGCGCATCGGCGCGGGTGGTGTGGAGAAGTGCCGCGACCCACTACTGAGTTCCCTTGGCCTGCATACAAGGTTTGGAGATCGGGAGTGCAGGGGGGTCTGGCCCGCGAGTGCCTGGGCGCGGGGCCCGCCATTTTGTGTAGTCTGAACTGCGGCGGTAACGGGCCTATCGGACCGCTTCTGGACCATTGGATTTCATGCCCCCTGTTGCAGGGCTGTCCCAGGACGGCGTGTGGAAGCCTACATTAGCCTTGACCTGCTCCCGTGCTACAGAGAGACGCCGAAACGGCTGATGCTAGCGCTGGGGGCCGCTGTTTCTGCGCGGCGCTGCCACCCCTGGCTGTCTGATCCAGTGCACCAGGTACTGTGCCCCCCCCCCCTTTAAGGCACTGGGGATGAAGTTGATCTGCTGAAGCCCATGTCTGCGGGGCTGCGTGGGGCCCGTCCCAGCCGGTGTGTCAGCGTGGTAGGGAGTACATTGTGCCATCTGAGTTCTGGGCCCTTGATACTGCAGGGATTGGCGCACCCTCGATTGTTGCGGTGCTGACCTAGCGAAGTACCCGGTCAGTGGTGGCTGGCTTGGGTGGCTTGACCCCGACTCTGCGCTGCTGGCTCGCCCATCTGGACGGCGAATACTGCCTGTACACTAGCATGTCTTGGACCTCAGTACCCTCAATGGCAGGTGAAGATGGGCAGAGTTGACAAAACACAGCCGAAACTAACGTTTGATCAACGGAAGCCCAGGGGGCGAGAGGCGACCGTGGATGAGGGAGACAATGGGCAGGATTTGCCTCGGGAAGAACCAGAGGGTGAAATAAGATCCATGCTCACGGCGATGGAGAAAGGCCTACAGAATTCTCTCTCAGTCCTGGGCACTAAGATGGACTCTCTCTCTTACCGCATGGATAGAATGTCCGAGAGACTCGACTAGCACGCAGAAAGCATTGACATGGCGGAGCACCGTATCACGGAAGTGGAAGAGTCGCAGCAACGTTGGATACGGACCATAAACAGCTGGGCAAGGTGATACAGGTGCTACAGGACAAAGCGGAAGACCTTGAAGCGAGGTCCCAACGCAGTAACCTGCGAATAACGGGCCTGCTGGGGTCGACATCGACTGGCAACATGGAGCAATTTGTCAAAGTTGCTGGTAACACTCCTCAGCAGTGACACCTTCTCACCCATGTTTGTTGTTGAGAGAGCACATCGCTCCCTTGGCCCGCGCCCGCCGCGCCCCCCTCAAGGCCGATTATTGCAAAATTGTTGAACTATCGCGACAGAGACGCGGCGCTGACAGTGGCCAGGGAGAAACAGACCCTGCATTATGAAGGTTCCATACTTTCGTTGTTTCTGGACTTTACCTTGAGGGTCCAAGAGGCGCAGCGACAGTTTGCGCCGTTGAAGAGGCAGCTAAAAGAATACAACATAGACTACGCCATGCTGTACCCGGCTCGACTTCGTGTTAATCGCCAGGGCCATTCGCAAATCTTCACTGACCCAAAGGCTTTACAGAAAGCCCTGAAAGACTGGGCTAAAGAACAGCGTCGCAGCCCGGACAGGGGCTCCTTGGTTGATGCGGAAGGCGGTCGCTTAGATGAGCAGGACTGAACTCGAGCCCGCCCACATAGCAGATAAGATTATTATTTTGGGGGTGGTATGGAATAACCTATTGTGCTAATGTCAGAATTCATCGGCTCCATGGGACACTGATTGACTCATTGGGTCTCAGACTGACTATGCGAGACATTTAGATGTTGATGCCCAGCCCCCCTAGGTTTTCAGTTCCGGGTGGAGGTACTGTTGGGACTTTGTCTGACCCTACTCTACGTGTACACTGTGGGGGTTGGAAATTCACTCCTTATTGCAGATGCTTTATATTAGTTTGATGGTGTGCAGGGTGGTTAGCTGCATAAGCTTTGAAATTTTGCTTGACCAGTTTGGCAACCTCTGCCCACGCGTGAAGCTCACACTTGGGGTATTGTTTTTTGGGTGGTGAGGGTGGGGGATCCCTCTTGTTTGCAGTTGAGCAGCCTTTCTGTTTGTTGGTTTTCCTAATATGAGGCAAGTGGGTTGTTTATTGGGATTTCGCCGCGGCACAGTTGGGGTAGCCATGGTGTGGGTGGGGGTGGGAGGGGTTGCAGAATTCGCTGGATAGACACTTTTACTGGACACTGCACGCTACACAACATGATGATACTTGTTAAGTTCCCTGATGACTAACACAGACAGGTCGACAACAGATGCTCATAGGGAAGCAGGCAGAGATCCCGCTAGCAGGACAGCACGAGGTAATCTTCGCGCGCTCACATGGAATGTGAGAGGTCTCACTGACCACAGAAAGTTGCGTAAGGTCTTGGCCTACTTGATGAGACACGGGGTAGATATCGCGCTGCTGCAGGAGACACACCTTCCCCTGGATAGCCCCATTCTTACCCGTAGAGGTCTGCAGGGCTGCATTCACGCTGCCGGCTTCACCACACATGCCCGAGGCGTCCTCACTTGGGTTAACCCCAAGGCCTCCTACACGCTTGATCCCATAACCACTGACAGTGATGGGCAGTATGTCATATCCAGGTTCCGGGGTAATGGGCTTGACATGCTTATAATTAACATATATGGCCCCAATTATGACAATCCAAATTTTTATGCTGCTCTGACCGAGAAAGTCCGCTCCTACGGTGTGGAGCACCAACTTTGGGGGGTGACCTGAACTTAGTCTTACAACCGGGTCAGGATAGATTGGGTGGGCCGGAGCGCCAAGTCACTGCGGCGGCCCGGATGGTATCTGCTGCTTTGGTGCAGCTTGGCTTGTACGATGTCTGGAGGCGGAGATTCCCGGACAAAGGGCGTTATACTCATTACTCCGCTTTTCACGACCTCCACACACGAATAGACTATTGGTTCGCTTCCGGGCAGTTGTTTGAGAACGTCCTGTCCTGTGAGGTGCTTCCTAGTACACTCTCAGACCATTCCCCGATACTATTAGAACTGCGGGTGCCACGGAAGACTGTCCCCCCCCCTTCACTTGGAGGTTCCCTCTGTATTCCCTGCTAGATGCAGTTTTTAGGGAGGAGCTTGCAGTAGCCATCGAAACTTATTTTACCATCAATGTCGGTTCTGTGGATAGCTTCCAAGTGGTATGGGAAGCGTTTAAAGTTTACATTCGCGGGGAGACCATGTCCAAACACTCTAGTGTCCTCCGTGCTATACGCCATAGACTTAACGCTCTGGAAACGAGCTTAGCTGGATTGGAGGCGCGCCTCTAGGTTGGTGCGGATGATGTCCTAAAAGACTTTAAGACCCAACTAGAGGAATACCATGAATCTGCTGATGCGGAAATTAAGCACCTTGGCAAATATGCTACAGCCCACACCTACGGAGAGTGCGAGCGGCCGGGAGCGGTGCTGGCCCGGCTCTTGAAAAAGCGCAGAGAAAAAACTAATCGCTGAAATTAAATCGGCTGACGGCGCTCCACTATCTGACGAAACAGACATCGCTGATGGATTTAAACAATATTACTCGCAGCTCTATTCAGCTCGTGGGGGTGGTACAGACGAGGAAATTTTAGACTACCTCGCGCACATTAAGCTGCCCTGGTTAACGAACACGCACCGTGAATTTTTGATGCGCCCTCTGGAGAGAGAGGAAATTACACTGGCCTTATCCTGCATGAAGCCTGCCTGTGCACCGGGCACTGACGGGTTGACCGTCGCTTTTTACAAGACCTACTTAGACCTTCTGTTACCACACCTAGCCACTCTCTTTGACGACATGTGTGTATCGGGCACGATGCCACAATCGCTGAGGGAGGCGGTCATTGTTGTCATCCTGAAACCAGGCAAGCCCCCCGAGGATTGTGCATCGTATAGACCACTCTCTTTGCTTAACGTTGACACGAAAATATTCGCAAAGATCCTGGCAAACAGGCTGGTCCCTCTGGTCCCAGCCCTAGTAGCCCCGGAGCAGGCGGGGTTTGTCCTGGGCCACAACCTTACCTACAATCTCCGCACTGTGTTCGGAGCGATGCAGCACACTAAACCAGATATCTCGGCAGTGGCGGTCTTTCTCAATATGGAAAAAGCCTCCGACTCGGTCGAATGGCCGTTTATGAGACAGGTGCTGTCGAGGATGGGACTGGGGAAGTCTTCCTGCAGCTTATAGGGGTACTATACAGCTCGCCCACTGCTAGGGTCAAAATCGGAAATCTGGTAACTGAACCTTTTCGCATTTTTAGGGGCACGCGACAGGGCTGCCCGCTGTCACCTATACTGTATGCTTCGGTGGCAGAGCCGTTGGCTTGTGCATTGCGAGAATACCATAGATTCAAAGGCATTAGATTTCCTGGCTATGAACTCATCGTCTCCACGTATGTGGATGACACGCTCCTCTATATTCGTGATCCTGAGCGCAACCTCTCCTCTATACTGCGAGAAGTGGTGCGCTTTGGAGGGCTGTCGGGGCTTCGCGTCAACTGGCCAAAGTCTATCATATTCCCTCTTACTCCAGCCACAACCCGGTTTGAGCCTGACTACCCGCTGCAGTGGACATCGGACTCGGTCCGATACCTGGGTATCCAAGTACATACAGACTCAGATGTTGTGTTCAGGGAAAACTATGGCGTGGCTGTCAGGCTGGAGGATGAGGTGGAGAGCTGGATCCGACTTCCGCTCTCTCTACTGGGCAGAGTCTCAATAATGAAAATGGTAGTACTGCCCCGCTTGCTTTTTCTATTCGCCAATATCCCATTGGTACTTCCGAGTAGATTTTTTAAGCGACTTACAACGCTGATGGTCAGGCTGGCGTGGGCCGGCAAGCAACCAAGGGTCAAATGGCACATTCTCACTCTCCCGTACCACATGGGAGGGCTGGGAGCGCCTGATTTTGACTTGTACTATAGGGCTGCGCAGTGTGCACATGCTCACTACTGGATACATGGTCCGCCGGACACTCCCCATCTGTTCATTGAGAGAGTTGTGACCTCCCCTTGCCTGTTACCGTCGTTGCTTTTTTCCCCTCCTGATTGCAGAACGGGAATACTGGATGCAATTAACGCAACCGTGCATGCATGGCACTATCTATTAAAGCTACAAGCAGGTGCCATTCTGTATTCGCCACTGGCCCCACTAGATTGGTGCCGCTGGCTGCCCACATGTAGGGACGGTGGAGTAGTAAGGGCGCTTAATTCCTTAGAGCTCCGAACTATTGGCCACTTGTTCAATGATGGAGTAGCGAAAAACTGGGAAGACTTGGACTCGGGAGATACTGGGCACACGCTGCTCACCAAATTCCAATTTTACAGAACATGACGGGCCTTACTACAGATTCTAGGGGGGTGACTTGGTAGAACCGCCAGAGCTGACTGCCCTGACTTACGTCATAGGAAATGATGATCCATCGCGTACAGTGTCCAAAATGTATAAGCAGTCCATCTCCTATAGAGGGAACTACTTCACTAAGGCTCGACTGGCTTGGCAAAGAGACCTAGGCAGGGTTATTGACGACGAAATGTGGACATACTGCTGCACCAGCACGAAGCGCATTTCCCTTAACGGCAGACACAGATTGATTCATTTCAAATACCTCAAGAGGGTATACTACACTCCAGAGAGGTTGTGTAGATATGGCCTCAGAGAAGACGCGCAATGTGGGCGCTGCAGTGAACAGACAGCTGATTTTATACACCTAGCATGGTTTTGCCCGGGGATTGCCAGATTTTGGGTGCGAGTGTTCAGTGAATTGGCGGCAGTGATTGGGCAGGAGCTGGAGCCGGAACCAGCACTGGCCCTACTGGGATATTCTAAATTGGTGCCCAAGGGGATGAGGCGTCTGGTCGATATGGGCCTATTGCTGGCCAAACGCAGAGTGGCTGTTTGCTGGTCGAAGGGACCGCTTCCCACCACAGCACAATGGGCTAATGATATGCTATACTGTAGTACCCAAACAGAGAACTATAGCGAACTCCTCCCCCCACGCAACATGCCTAAGAATTTCTGGGCATTGTACAGAACTTACATGGCCACTCAGGAAGGGGGCGTGGCGTCCACAGAGGAGGCACACCAAGATCTGCCGGTAGCCAGTCATGACGACTAGGTCCGGGGGGTTGGGATACAGTTACCACAAAGGGACAAGGGAATAGCGCGCAACTACACAGTGCAAAGTGTCCTTCGGCTTACAGCAGGGTGTTCACGCCGCTGTATCCCGCACCAGATATACATGGGGGTCAAGGGGAGGTGTTGATCGACAGTGCATGATACGGGAATGTCTGGCTTGCTAATTGTTTTGAAATATTTTGATGTGTACTTACTGGACCTATTTGTCAGTGGTAACGTCCTGAGAAAGAAGATGTGTCCTTTGTTTATTGTACTTTCCTTAATAAAAGTTTTCACACAAAAAAAAAAAAGACAGTAATGAGAGTTGGTTGAGTGTCACAGAAAGCTTTCTTGGGAAGAAAGAAGACCCCCATCCCTCCCCTCTTCCCGGCAGAAGGGCCAAGGAACTTTTGAATTTGGTGGGTCGCACTCCTACACCTTCTTGGGTCTCTTAACCCCTTCCATGCTCATGACGAGCTGGACTCGTCATGGCACACAGTGCTCGTGTGCTCATGACGAGTCCAGCTCGTCATGGAACCCAGGGCAGGAAATCCCTCTGGTGCGGGCACCAGAGGGATTCCCTTTAATCCCTAAAGCCTCGGGAGCTGGGGAAGAGCTTCCCAGCTCCCGAGGCCCCCTGGTTTCCCTGAAATGACGATCGGCGCGCACGTCGCGCTGATGTCATTTCAGTGAAACTGAAACTGAAATGAGCCAAGAGGCTCATTTCAGTTTCAGTTTCTACGTGCTCAGGGGGCTATCTCAGCCCCCTGAGCACGTAGAAACTCAGGAGAGGTATCGTTGGAAAGGGGAGAATCTCCCTTTCCAATGGTACCCCTGCCTAGTGGATCTCTGCTTGGGGATCGCCCCAGGAGGGCGATCCCCAAGCAGGGATCCATCCACTAGGCACCAGGGAGGGGAGCGGCCCCTTGGGCAAGGGCCTTTGCTCCCCCCATAAAATATTTGCCAGGATTAGTCTTTCTGCCCCCCTGGGGGTAGATGGGGGCAGTAGCCCCAATCTGCCCCCGGGGGTAGAAAGCCCACTAGACACCAGGGATTTTTATTTAAATTATAGTTAGGGGTGGGGGCTGCCCAAAACGGGCATGCCGATTGCCCCCCGGCCACAAAATTAGTCTTTCTGCCCCCTGGGGGCAGATGGGGCAGTAGCCCCCAATCTGCCCCGGGGGCAGAAAGCCCACTAGATACCAGGGATTTTTTTAAATTATAGTTGGGGGTGGGGCTGCCCAATATGGGCATGCCAATGCCCCCACCCCGCCGTAAAGGTACAGTCTTTCTGCCCCTCCTGGGGGCAGATGGGGGCAGTAGCCCCCAATCTGCTCCCCCGGGGGGGCAGAAAGCCCACTAGACACCAGGGTTTTTTTCCCCTCGATACATTTAGGGGTGGGGGTTGCCCAAGATGGGCATGCCAATGCCCCCACCCCTCCCCCACGAAATTCCAGTCTTTCTGCCCCCCCGGGGGGGCAGATGGTGGCAGTGGCCACCAATCTGCCCCCACCCGGGGGTTCAGAAATACCCTAGATGCCAGGGATTATTTTTTTATAGGCCCGGGGTGGGGGCTGCCCAGAATGGGCATGCAAATGCCCCCACCCTACCCCCCAAAGAAAAGAAAAAAACTTTCTGCCCCCCAGGAGGCAGATGGGGGCAATAGCCCCTGATCTGCCCCCCGGGAGGGGGCAGAAAGCCCACTAAGCGCCAGGGATTTTTTTATATATAGGTAGGGGTGGGGGCTGCCCAGAATGGGCATGTCAATGCCCCCACCCCAAAAAAAATGCTACAGTCTTTCTGCCCCCCTGGGAGGCAGATGGGGCAATAGCACCTTATCTGCCCCCGGGGGCAGAAAGCCCACTAGCCACCAGGGATTTTTTTTTTTTTTACAAAGTTCGGGGTGGGGCTGCCAAGAATGGACATGCCAATGCCCCCACCCACCCCAAAAAGATGTCACTGTCTTTCTGCCCCTCCCAGGAGGCAGATGGGGGCAGTAGCCCCTGATCTGCCCCCGGGGGCAGAAAGCCCACTATGTGCCAGCGATTATGCTGGCTTTTTATACGGAGGGGTGGGGGCTGCCCAGAATAGGCATCCCAATGCCCCCGACCCCCCAAAAGAATAGCCACAGTCTTTCTGCCCCCCTCGGGGGCATATCGGGGCAATAGCCCCTGATTTCCCCCCTCCCCAGGGCGGCAGAAAGCCCACTAGGCACTGACTTTTTTTTGCAAAGTGCCTAGCTGTAGATTTTGAACCCTAACTCTGCCGGAAACCTAGCAAACCTATACATTTTTGAAGACTAGATACCCAGGGGAATCCAGGATTGGGTGACTTGACTGGCTCTCACCAGGTTCTGTTACCCAGAATCCCTTGCAAACCGAAACATTTGTAAAAAAAAACACATTTTCCTCACATTTCTGTGGTGGAAAGTTCTGGAATCTGCCTGGATCCACAAATTTCCACCCATCCCGCGTCCCCCAAAGTCTTCCGAGAAAAATGGCACCTCGCATGTGTGGGTAGGCCTAGTGCCCGCGACAGGAAACGGCCCAAACGCAACGTGGACACACCACATTTTCACAGTGAAAACGGACCCTTTTTTTGCAAAGTGCTTAGCTGTAGATTTTGAACCCTAACACTGCCAGCACCTAGGGAAACCTAGCAAACCTATACATTTTTGAAAACTAGACACCCAGGGGAATCCAGGATGGGGTGACTTGACTGGCTCTCACCAGGATCTGCTACCCAGAATCCCTTGCAAACCTAAAAATATGTCCAAAAAAATACATTTTCCTCACATTTCTGTGGTGGAAAGTTCTGGAATCTGCGTGGATGTACAAAATTCCACCCACCCCGCGTCCCCCAAAGTCTTCCGTGAAAAATGGTACCTCACTTGTGTGGATGGGTCAAGTACCCGCGACAGGCAAGAGCCCAAAACCTATTGAGGCGACATCAAAATTACCTATCACAAACCAACCTGGTTTTGCAAGGGGGGTCCCATGAGTTTTTGGCCCCGGGCTCAACGGCCATCTAGGGAAACCTACCCAACCCACACATTTCTGAAAACTAGACACCCGGAGGAGTCCAGCGAGGTATGGCTTGCGTGGGTCCTCCAAAAGTTTCTTACCCAGAATACCCTGCAAACCTCAAATTTAGCTGAAAAAATCACGTTTTTCTCCAATTTTTGTGTGGGAAAGTCCTGGAATCTACGTGGATCCACAAATTTCCTACCACCCAGCTTTCCCAGGTCTCCCGATAAAAATGATACCTCACTCGCGTGGGTGGGTCAAGTACCCGCGACAGGCAAGGGCCCAGAACGTATTGAGGAGACATCAAAATTATCTATCACAAAACAACCTGGTTTTGCAAGGGGGGTCACCTGGGTTATTGGCCCCGGCCTCAGCGGCCATCTTGGGAACCTACCAAACCCACACATTTCTGAAAACTAGACACCTGGGGAGTCCAGCGAGGTATGGCTTGCATGGGTCCCCAAACGTTTTCCTACCCAGAATGCCCTGCAAACCTCAAATTTAGCAGAAAAAAATCACTTTTTACTCAAATTTCTGTGTGGGAAAGTTCTGGAATCTGCGTGGATCCACAAATTTCCTACCACCCTGTGTTCCCCCAGGGCTCCCGATAAAAATGGTACCTCACTTGTGTGGGTAGGCATAGTGGCTGAAACAGGAAATGGCCCAAATCAGTATTGTGGAGAATTCAAAACTACCTGGTTTTGGGGGGCACCTGGTTTTGGCCCCGGCTCGCCGCCATCTAGGGAAACCTACCAATCCCACACATTTCTGAAAACTAGACACCCTGGGGAGTCCAATGAGGTATGGCTTGCGTGGATCCCCCAACGTTTCCCTACCCAGAATCCCCTGCAACCCTCAAATTTAGCTGAAAAACCATATTTTCCACATATTTTTGCGTGGAATCACCGTGCTGGCACAAATGTCCTACCACCCAGCGTTGCCCTTGTTCCCCGAGTAAAATGATACCTCACTTGTGTGGGTGTCCAAAGCAGAACTGGCTAAAAACGTATTTTTAAAAAAAATATAGCGCTTAGAATTCTCGGTGCTATACCCTAAATCCCTATGTTTCGGTCTCTTCCCAGTCACAGGCCTTTGGCCCACCCACACAAGTGAGGTATCATTTTACTCGGGAGAACAAGGGGAACGCTGGGTGGTAGGACATTTGTGCCGGCACGGTGATCCCACGCAAAAATGTATGGAAAAAGTGATTTTTTTCAGCTAAATTTGAGGTTTGCAGGGGATTCTGGGTAGGAAAAGGTTGTGGGACCCACGCAAGCCATACCTCGCTGGACTCCCCCGGGTGTCTAGCTTTCAGAAATGTTTGGGTTTGGTAGTTTCCCAAGATGGCCGCCGAGCCCAGGGCCAAAAACTCCTGGGACCCCCTTGCAAAACTAGGTTGTTTTGTGATAAGTAATTTTGATGTCGCCTCAATAGGTTTTGGGCCCTTTTCTGTCGCTGGGTACTTGACCCACCCACGCAAGTGAGGTATCATTTTTATGAGGAGACCTGGGGGAACGCTGGGTGGGAGGAAATTTGTGGATCCACGTAGATTCCAGAACTTTCCCACATAGAAATTTGAGAAAAAAGTGATTTTTTTTTCAGCTAAATTTGAGGTTTGCAGGGGATTCTGGGTAGGAAAAGTTGGGGGACCCACGCAAGCCATACCTTGCTGGACTCCCCAGGTGTCTAGTTTTCAGAAATGTGTGGGTTTGGTAGGTTTCCCTAGATGGCCACCGAGCCCAGGGCCAAAAACTCATGGGACCCCTCTTGCAAAACCAGGTTGTTTTGTGATAGGTAATTTTGATGTCGCCTCAATAGGTTTTGGGCCCTTTCCTGTCGTGGATACTTGACCCACCCATGCGAGTGAGGTATCATTTTTATCGGGAGACATGGGGGAACACTGTGTGGTAGGAAATTCGTGGATCCACGTAGATTCCATAACTTTCCCACACAGAAATTGGAGAGAAAAGTGATTTTTTTCAGCTAAATTTGAGGTTTGCAGGGCATTCTGGGTAGGAAAACGTTGGGGGATCCACGCAAGCCATACCTCGCTGGACTCCCCCGGGTGTCTAGTTTTCAGAAATGTGTGGGTTTGGTAGGTTTCCCAAGATGGCCGCCGAGCCTGGGGCCAAAAACCCAGGTGACTCCCTTGCAAAACCAGCTTGTTTTGTGATGGATCATTTTGATGTCTCCTCAATACGTTTTGGGCCCTTGCCTGTTGAGGGTACTTGAACCACCCACACCAGTGAGGTTTTGGCTCTGGGCTCGGCGGCCATCTTAGGAAACCTACCAAACCCACACATTTCTGAAACCTAGACACTCTGGGAGTCCAGCGAGGTATGGCTTGCGTGGGTCCCCCAATGTTTTCCTACCCAGAATCCCCTGCAAACCTGAAATTTTGCTGAAAAATTCACTTTTTCGCACATTTTGTGTGGTAAAGTTGTGGAATCATGGGATTGACACAAATTTCCTACCACCCAGCGTTCCTCAGGTCTCCCGATAAAAATGGTGCCTCACTCGGGTGGGAGGCCCAAGTACCGCAACAGGCAGGGCCCACAACGTATTGAGGCGACCTCAAAATGGCCTATCACAAAACTACCTGGTTTTGCAAGGGGGTCCCATGACGCTTTGGCTCGGGGCTCGGCGGCCACCTAGGGAAACCTACCAATCTACACATTTCTGAAAAGTAGACACCTGGGATTCCAGGAGGTATGGCTTGCGTGGATCCACCAACGTTTCACCCAGAATCCCTGCAAACCTGATATTTTGCTCCAAAAATCACTTTTTCGCACATTTTTGTGTGGTAAAGTTGTGGAATCATGGGGCTGACACAAATTTCCTACCACCCAGCGTTCCCCAGGTCTCCCGATAAAAATGGTGCCTCACTCGGGTGGGAGGCCCAAGTACCTGCGACAGGCAAGGGCCCACAACGTATTGAGGCGACCTCAAAATGGCCTATCACAAAACGACCTGGTTTTGCAAGGGGGTCCCATGACGTTTTGGCCCGGGGCTCAGCGGCCACCTAGGGAAACCTACCAAACCCACACATTTCTGAAAAGTAGACACCTGGGATTCCAGGGAGGTATGGCTTGCGTGGATCCCCCAATGTTTTCTTACCCAGAATCCCCTGCAAACCTGAAATTTGGCTGAAAAATCACTTTTTCACACATTTTTGTGTGGTAAAGCTGTGGCATCACGGGGCTGACACAAATTCCCTACCACCCAGCGTTCCCCAGGTCTCCCGATAAAAATGGTGCCTCACTCGGGTGGGAGGCCCAAGTACCCGCGACAGGCAAGGGCCCAAAACATTTTGTGATAGGCAATTTTGATGTCGCCTCAATACGTTGTGGGCCCTTGCCTGTCGCGGGTACTTGGGCCTCCCACACAAGTGAGGCACCATTTTTATCGGGAGACCTGGGGGAACGCTGGGTGGTAGGAAATTTGTGTGAGGCCAGTGATGCCACACTTTCCCACACAAAAATGTGTGAAAAAAGTGATTTTTTCAGCTAAAATTGAGGTTTGCAGGGGATTGTGGGTAAGGAAACGTTGGGGGATCCACGCAAGCCATACCTCCCTGGAAGCCCCGGGTGTCTACTTTTAGAAATGTGTGGGTTTGGTAGGTTTCCTAGATGGCCACCGAGCACGGGGCCAAAAACCCAGGTGACCCCCTTGCAAAACCAGGTCGTTTTGTGAAAGGCCATTTTGAGGTCGCCTCACTACGCTGTGGGCCCTTGCCTGTCGCGGGTACTTGGGCCTCCCACACAAGTGAGGCACCATTTTTATCGGGAGACCTGGGGGAACGCTGGGTGGTAGGAAATTTGTGTGAGGCCAGTGATGCCACACTTTCCCACACAAAAATTTGTGAAAAAAGTGATTTTTTTCAGCTAAAATTGAGGTTTGCAGGGGATTCTGGGTAAGGAAACGTTGGGGGATCCACGCAAGCCATACCTCCCTGGAAGCCCCCGGGTGTCTACTTTTCAGAAATGTGTGGGTTTGGTAGGTTTCCCTAGATGGCCACCGAGCACGGGGCCAAAACCCAGGTGACCCCCTTGCAAAACCAGGTCGTTTTGTGAAAGGCCATTTTGAGGTCGCCTCACTACGTTGTGGGCCCTTGCCTGTCGCGGGTACTTGGGCCTCCCACACAAGTGAGGAACCATTTTTATCGGGAGACCTGGGGGAACGCTGGGTGGTAGGAAATTTGTGTGAGGCCAGTGATGCCACACTTTCCCACACAAAAATGTGTGAAAAAAGTGATTTTTTTCAGCTAAAATTGAGGTTTGCAGGGGATTCTGGGTAAGGAAACGTTGGTGGATCCACGCAAGCCATACCTCCCTGGAAGCCCCCGGGTGTCTACTTTTCAGAAATGTGTGGGTTTGGTAGGTTTCCCTAGATGGCCACCGAGCACGGGGCCAAAACCCAGGTGACCCCCTTGCAAAACCAGGTCGTTTTGTGAAAGGCCATTTTGAGGTCGCCTCACTACGTTGTGGGCCCTTGCCTGTCGCGGGTACTTGGGCCTCCCACACAAGTGAGGCACCATTTTTATCGGGAGACCTGGGGGAACGCTGGGTGGTAGGAAATTTGTGTGAGGCCAGTGATGCCACACTTTCCCACACAAAAATGTGTGAAAAAAGTGATTTTTTTCAGCTAAAATTGAGGTTTGCAGGGGATTCTGGGTAAGGAAACGTTGGGGGATCCACGCAAGCCATACCTCCCTGGAAGCCCCCGGGTGTCTACTTTTCAGAAATGTGTGGGTTTGGTAGGTTTCCCTAGATGGCCGCCGAGCACGGGGCCAAAAACCCAGGTGACCCCCTTGCAAAACCAGGTAGTTTTGTGAAAGGCCATTTTGAGGTCGCCTCACTACGTTGTGGGCCCTTGCCTGTCGCGGGTACTTGGGCCTCCCACACAAGTGAGGCACCATTTTTATCGGGAGACCTGGGGGAACGCTGGGTGGTAGGACATTTGTGTGAGGCCAGTGATGCCACACTTTCCCACACACAAATGTGTGAAAAAAGTGATGTTCGAGGCATATGAGCTGCAGATCGTACACTGTGCATGAGATCGCCATCTGGTGTTGGGCTCGGATGCTTGCACTTTGTTGTTGTCTTGGAAGAGTCTTTTGTAGTCACGAGATAGGTGACTCCTCCTTTGGACGATAGTGCGCATGGGCATCGACTCCATGGTTAGATTGTTTTTTCCGCCATCGGGTTCGGATGTACCTTGCTGCGCTCCGGATCCACATCGATCGGTTCCCTCTCGACGCGCAGAAGAACCTCCTACCGTTCGACGGTATTGTTTTCGATCGCGATCCCCTCATCGCGTCTCCACTCCAAC
This sequence comes from Calotriton arnoldi, assembly GCA_963921515.1. Classification (NCBI taxonomy): domain Eukaryota; kingdom Metazoa; phylum Chordata; class Amphibia; order Caudata; family Salamandridae; genus Calotriton; species Calotriton arnoldi. The sequence continues at coordinate 1,946,540 of CAWUFW010000369.1, forward strand.
ACTGTTTCGAGTCCGGTCGCCGACGTTGGTCCGTTGGGCGTGTCGGCGCCATCATCCAGCATATGGAAAGGACTCCATTTAAAAAATGCAGGTGTGGGGCTAACTTCCACACACAGATCTCCACGAGATCTGTAATCTTTGCCTCTCTCCAGAACACGAGAGCCAACACTGCCAAGCCTGTGACTCCTTTCGGTCCAAAAGACCATCCGTGATCGCCGGGCCCGACGACACGAAATGTCCAGGTCAGCCGCTCCCGCACCGGACGACATCTTTGACACAGGCTCCGACAACCCGGACACCGGAGATTTACAAATCGACACCTCCGGAGCCGAAGACTCAGGGTCCGACGACCAACTCATCACACCACACCAACGTACTGTGAGTACTGACGTCGATGCCCCTGCCCCCAAGAAACAAAAGGCTTCGGTCACACCTTCGCCTTCGGGCCTAGGTCTGCACCATCACAAAGCTTCAGGAGCCCCGCCTTCCGGCTCGACTCCCAAGCACCTAAAGCCTTCTGGCAGCTCGGGACCGAGCCAGCCACGTCCCGGAGCCGAAAAACACTCATCGGCACCGAAACACAAGACTAAGGTCTCGGCACCAACAGACCCTTCGGCGCCAAAGTCCAAGGTCCCAGACACCTCGACACCGAAGCATACCAAACCTTCGGCGTCGACAAAAACCCTCGGTGTCGAAAACTTCACCAAAGGACACCAAACAACCTCGCAAGCCCAAACAACACTCGGAGCCGAAATCTTCGATGCCGACCAAACACGCCAGCTCAGAAGAACTCTTGGGTCCCATCGACCCAAAGCAGAAAACTCTGCACATTGACCCTATTACCGGACAGGTACAATCAGTAATACCTCACAAGAGGAAGATACAGGAACCAACCACACCTGAGCCACCTCATAAGAAGAAAGACTCTTCCACATCACCTATAAGGTCTTTCTCTCCACCTCCACAACACCTCAGCCCTCTACACTCCCCGCCTCACTCTCCTCCACCTTGTTTTTCACCACAAGGGGATACAGACAGGGAGGATCATGATGATGACATGCAGTCACCTCACAACACCTACACTGATGACGACCTTCACAGTATCCCACCACAAGACCCCTGGGACAGTTATGACCTCCCAGATATACCTGTCCCTGAACCATACCCATCAAAAGCCTCACCTCCAGATGATGCTATAGGGTTTTCACAGGTGATAAACAGGGCAGCACAATACCATGGTGTCAAGTTACACTCAGACCCCCTGGAAGAAGACTTTTACTAGAAACTTTTAGCCAGCCTCAAAAGTCTACCCATACTCTACCTATGCTTAAAGGCATTATTAAACATGCCCCTGAGGTCTTCAAAGACCCAGTTAGGGCTAGGGTTCTTAACCCAAGGATCGAGAAAAAATATAAACCTGCCCCTTCTGACCCAGCTTATATTAAAGGCCAACTCCCTCTAGACTCATTAGTAGTTGCTAATGCACGGAAAAGGGCAAACTCCCAGACTACTGGTGAGACACCACCACCAGACAAGGAGTCCAAATTACTCGACGCATCGGGAAAAAGAGTTGCGTCTCAAGCAGCAAACATGTGGCGCATCGCCAATTCCCAAGCCTTACTGGCGAGATATGACAGAGCCCATTACGACGAGCTTGAAAAGCTCATTGAGCACCTTCCAGATCAGTATAAGACCAAGGCCAATGATCTAATACAAGAAGGCAAGATTGTCACAAACACCTCAATAAAGTGCGCCCTTGACGCAGCAGATACAGCAGCACGCACAGTAAACTCAAGCGTTTTGCTGCGCAGACACGCATGGCTACGAATATCTGGCTTCAAGCAGGAGGTACAATCTACCATCCTCAATCAACCCTTAGACCAGGAACACCTGTTTGGGCCTAATGTGGACACTTCTCTAGAAAAAATGAAGAAGGACACAGACACAGCCAAAGCTATGGGAGCTCTACAAGCCACACCTAGCAGAGGTTCCTTTCGTCGCTCCTTATATAGAGGCGGCTCCAAAACTACAGCCACAGACACCACCTCTGCTAACTACAAAAACACCACTCAAACCTCCTCTAATAGAGGTTACTCCAGAGGTAATTACAGAGGTAATAACAACAGGGGTAGAGGACGCGGGTTTAACACACGCACCTCCCCTACCACCAAACAGTGACTTCCCTCCGTTTCCCCCGATCATTCCACTCCCGTCGGGGAAGACTGTCAAAGTTCCTACCTGCGTGGAATTCCATCACCACCGACAGGTGGGTAATACAAATTATCCAGTATGGTTACTGCCTCGAACTCACTTCTACTCCCCCAACATACCACCCAGACAGCGTCCCATGTCCACGGAACATCTAACGCTCCTCAATCAAGAGGTTCTCTCTATGCTCCAAAAGCACGCAATAGAACCAGTCCCTCTACAACATCAGGGCACAGGGGTTTACTCACTATACTTTCTAATCCCCAAAAAGGACGGTTCCCTCAGGCCCATACTGGACCTCAGACCCCTCAACTATTACATTCACTCAGATCATTTTCACATGATCACTCTTCAACAAATACTTCCACTACTCCAACAAGGCAACTTCCTTGCCACACTAGATCTCAAGGACGCCTATTTCCATATTCCCATTCACCCTGCGCACAGGAAATACCTAAGGTTCATAGTGGACGGACAACATTATCAGTTCAAAGTCCTCCCATTCGGGGTGGCAACAGCACCAAGGGTTTTCACCAAGTGCCTAGCAGTAGTAGCTGCGCACTTACGAACAACACATTCACGTGTTTCCGTATCTAGACGACTGGCTAATAAAAGCCAAGTCACACAACCAATGTGTACAACACACACTCCAAACAGTTCGGCTACTACACAATTTGGGGTTCACAATAAACCATACCAAATCGCATCTCCATCCCTCCTACATACATCAGTACCTAGGAGCCACAATCGATACCTCCAGGGCCCTTGCATACCCCAATCCTTCCAGGATAACAAGTATGCAAGCCCTCATCAACAAATTCCTACCTCAACACTACCTTCCAGCTCGAGTGTTTATGCAACTCGTAGGAATGATGGCCTCGTGCATCTTTATTGTCCCTCACGCACGACTTCAAATGCGGCCCCTGCAAGAATGCTTAGCACGTCAGTGGAACCAAGCTCAGGGCCAGCTTACAGATCTGGTGTTGGTAGACAGCCGCACTCATCGCTCTCTGCAATGGTGGAACATACAAAACATTTCCAAAGGGCGGCCGTTCCTAGAGCCAGTTCCACAAATAGTGCTCACAACAGACGCATCTCTCACCGGGTGGGGAGCTCACCTCCTTACCCACACAACGCAGGGCAGCTGGACCAAGTCACAAAAACTGCTCCACATCAACCACCTAGAATTATTAGCAATATTTCTAGCGCTAAAGTCATTCCAACCGCATCTTACTCACAAGACTGTCTTAGTCAAAACAGACAACATGACAGCAATGTACTATGTACAAAAACAGGGGGGACACACTCTCTACAGCTGTCTCGCCTGGCGCAAGCCATATGGAGATGGGCCATTCCTCAAAACATTTACCTCCTTGCAGAACACCTTCCAGGAGTTCACAATCACATTGCGGATCTGTTAAGTCGACAGACACAACAGATTCACGAATGGGAACTGCATCCGCAAGTTCTACAACCTTTTTTCCAAATGTGGGGCCATCCACAAATAGACCTGTTCGCCACACAAGAAAACACAAAATGCCCGACCTTCGCCGCCAGGTTCCCACACCCGTCGTCCAAGGGCAATGCAATATGGATGAACTGGTCAGGCAGATTTGCATACGCTTTTCCGCCTCTCCCACTCATTCCCTAGTAGTACGCAAACTCAGACAACAGTCTCTAACAATGATCCTAGTTGCTCCCACATGGGCAAGACAACCATGGTTCACAACACTTCTCGAACTCTCAGTAGTTCCACACCACAAACTGCACCTCTCTCCACACCTCTTAACTCAGAACCATGGAGAGATCAGACACCCCGATCCAGGTCAACTGAATCTGGCAATATGGCTCCTGAAGTCCTAGAGTTCGGTTACCTTAACCTTCCACCTGAGTGTATGCAGGTCATTAAAGAAGCCAGACGTCCCACTACCAGGGCTTGTTATGCAGCAAAATGGAAAAGGTTTGCTATTTATTGCAATAACAACAATATCAACCCACTAGATGCCTCCATACAAAACATTATCTGTTACTTGCTGCATCTGCAAACATGTAACCTAGCATACTCATCCATAAGATTACATCTTGCCGCTCTAGCCGCATACTTACAAAACAGACAGCATTTGTCACTGTTTCGAGTACCTGCAATTAAAGCCTTTATGGAAGGCCTTAAAAGAATCATTCCCCCTAGATTGCCACCCTCTCCAGCATGGAATCTAAATATTGTCCTCACCAGGCTCATGGGTCCCCCATTTGAACCTCTGCACAAATGTGAGTTACAATTTCTTACATGGAAAGTAGCCTTCCTAATTGCAATAACCTCTCTCAGAAGAGTGAGTGAGATTCAGGCTTTAACCATACAAGAACCTTTTTACAAATCCATCGTAATAAAGTAGTTCTCAGACCAAACCCCAAATTCCTACCTAAAGTAATTTCTGCTTTTCACCTTAACCAATCAATAGAGTTACCCGTCTTTTTCCAAGACCCAGACTCTGTAGCAGAAAGAGCTCTACACACACTAGATGTCAAAAGAGCCCTACTTTACTACATTGACAGGACCAAACCTTTCAGAAAGACAAAACAATTATTTGTAGCTTTCTCCCCACCACATAAAGGTAATCCCATCTCAAAGGCTGGCATTGCTACATGGATAGTCAAATGCATTCAAATTTGCTACCAAAAGGCTAAACGCACCTTAATAATTCCCCTAGGGCACATTCCACACGTAAACTAGGGGCTTCTATGGCATTTTTAGGGAACATCCCCTAAATGACATATGTAAGGCAGCAACATGGTCTACGCCACATACCTTTACCAAACACTACTGTGTTGATGTACACGCAAAGCAGCAAGCTGCTGTGGGCCAAGCTGTTCTTAAAACACTTTTTCAGACTACTGCAACTGATACAGGTGACCACCGCTAGGGGAGACACTGCTATACAGTCTATGCACAGTGTACGATCTGCAGCTCATATGCCTCGAACGGTAAATGCTACTTACCAGTATGCATCTGTTCTTGGCATGTAGAGCTGCAGAGTCGTACACGCCCACCCACCTCCCCGGAACCTGTATCTGTTCCAGTATAATCTTAATTAGATATATTCACATGGACATCTTTTTCTTCTTACTGACTCCATCTTTTCCCATCATGGCGAAAAACAATCTAACCATGGAGTCGATGCCCATGCGCACTATCGTCCAAAGGAGGAGTCACCTATCTCGTGACTACAAAAGACTCTTCCAAGACAACAACAAAGTGCAAGCATCCGAGCCCAACACCAGATGGCGATCTCATGCACAGTGTACGACTCTGCAGCTCTACATGCCAAGAACAGATGCATACTGGTAAGTAGCATTTACCTTTTTCAGCTAAAATTGAGGTTTGCAGGGGATTCTGGGTAAGGAAACGTTGGGGGATCCACGCAAGCCATACCTCCCTGGAAGCCCCCGGGTGTCTACCTTTCAGAAATGTGTGTGTTTGGTAGGTTTCCCTAGGTGCCGGCAGAGCTAGGGTTCACAAACTACAGCTAGGCACTTTGCCAAAAGATGGTCATTTTTCACTGCGAAATTGAGGTGTGACCACGTTGCGTTTTGCGCCGTTTCCTGTCGCGGGCACTAGGCCGACCCACACAAGTGAGGTACCATTTTTCTCAGAAGACTTTGGGGAACGCGGGGTGGGTGGAAATTTGTGGATCCACGCAAATTCCAGAACTTTCCACCACAGAAATGTGGGAAAAATGTGGTTTTTTTGACAGTTTTTAGGTTTGCAAGGGATTCTGGGTAACAGAACCTGGTGGGAGGCAGTCCAGTCACCCCATCCTGGATTCCCCTGGGTGTCTAGTTTTCAAAAATGTATAGGTTTGCTAGGTTTCCCTAGGTGCCGGCAGAGCTAGGGTTCAAAAACTACAGCTAGGCACTTTGCCAAAAAGGGTCATTTTTCACTGCGAAATTGAGGTGTGACCACATTGCGTTTTGCGCCGTTTCCTGTCGCAGGCACTATGCCGACCCACACAAGTGAGGTACCATTTTTCTCGGAAGACTTTGGGGAACGCGGGGTGGGTGGAAATTTGTGGATCCACGCAGATTCCAGAACTTTCCACCATAGAAATGTGGGGAAAATGTGGTTTTTTTGGACAATTTTTTATGTTTGCAAGGGATTCTGGGTAACAGAACCTGGTGGGAGGCAGTCAAGTCACCCCATCCTGGATTCCCCTGGGTGTCTAGTTTTCAAAAATGTATAGGTTTGCTAGGTGCCGGCAGAGGTAGGGTTCAAAAACTACAGCTAGGCACTTTGCAAAAAAAGGGTCATTTTTCACTGCAAAATTGAGGTGTGACCACGTTGCGTTTTGCGCCGTTTCCTGTCGCAGGCACTAGGCCAACCCACACAAGTGAGGTACCATTTTTCTCGTAAGACTTTGGGGAACGCGGGGTGGGTGGAAATTTGTGGACCCACGCAGATTCCAGAACTTTCCACCACAGAAATGTGGGGGAAATGTGGTTTTTTTGACAATTTTTTATGTTTGCAAGGGATTCTGGGTAACAGAACCTGGTGGGAGGAAGTCAAGTCACCCCATCCTGGATTCCCTGGGTGTCTAGTTTTCAAAAATGTATAGGTTTGCTAGGTTTCCCTAGGTTCCGGCAGTGCTAGGGTTCAAAAACTACACCTAGGCACTTTGTAAAAAAGGGTAATTTTTCATTGAGAAAATGTGGTACGTCCACGTTGCATTTTGAGCCATTTCCTGTTGTGGGCACAAGGGCTACCCACACAAGTGAGGTACCATTTTTATCGGGAGACTTTGGGTAACACAGAATTGTAGAGCAACTGTTATTACCTATTGACTTTCGATGCATTTCTGCCTTCCAAATCAAAGACAATGTGTAAAAATAAGTCATTTTGAAAAATGACCTATAATTCTCATGCTAGTATGGGTACTCCCAATTTCGGAAATGTGCAAATATCTACTGTTTCTAAAATCTACATTTTGTTCCCATTTCAGAAATACATAGGTGTCTTTCATAACAATTTTTCCATGTATACATTTTCCCAAAATAATTGCTATATACCCGGTACATAATAAAAAACCATTGCAAGATGCTGCTCAATTATTGGCTCTGGGTTCGTCGGGTTCTTGGTGAACCTACAAGTCCTATATATCCCCACAACCAGAAAGGTCCAGCGGATATAACGGTATATTGCCTTCAAATAGCTGTCATAATTAGAAGAAGTTACAGGTGAAAACGTTGACACAAATGGCTGTTTTTTTCAACTAATTTTCAATTTTTCCTTTATTTAACTGTTAGTTTCTATAAGGAAAACTTTAAGGATCTACACAAATGACCCCTTGCTGAATTCAGAATTTTGTCTACTTTTCAGAAATGTATGGCTTTCCAGGATCCATTATTGGTTTCATACCCATTTCTACCATTAACTGGAAGGAGGTTGAAAGCACAAAAAATAGCAAAAATAGGCTATGTCCCAGAAAAATGCCAAAACTGTGTAAAAAAAGTTGGTTTTCTGACAAAAGTCTGCTTGTCCCTGAAAGCTGGGAAGATGGTGATTTCAGCACCACAACCCCTTTTTTGATGCCATTTGCAGGGAAAAATCAAGACGCTTTCATCTGTTGCCCTTTTTTCGCATTTTTCCCCAAAAAAACAAAATTTAGCTGTACTTTGACTAATTTCTGGGTCCCCTCCAGGGGAATCCACAAACCCTGGGTACCTTTACAATCCCCATGATAGAAAAAAAGGACGCAAATTTGGCATGGATACCTTATGTGGTCAAAAAGTTACAGGGGCCTAAGCGCGCACTACCCCAAATAGCCAAAAAAAGGCTTAGCACAGGAGGGGAAAAGGCCTAGCAGCGAAGGGGTTAAAGGAACTGTGCTATTGTTTTCATCCTTGCTCCTTGTTGATATCCTGGCATATGAATATGAAAGCTGTTTCAGTGGCAAGTTAGATATCCATGTTTCTTTTGCTGTCAAGGGCTTTGAAGTCACCCCTAGCTGTGCTTTCAAAGCATCATATTTGTAGCATGTTAGGCTGCTGATAAACATACTAAGCACACTCCTGCCATCTAGTGTCGAGCCCAGACTCTGCAAGTTATTTTTGTTGAGGAAGTTATATAGTTGGCGTTGTGCGTCGTCTCTACTTGTTCAATGGCTCCTTTGTTAGATAGTTTTTTTCCGTCATCGGGCGGACATCATTGGAGCTCTTCAGGTTTCAATGCCTACGCGGCCTACGGAGAAGAAAAACCTGACCAACACGCTCCAGAATCGGCATCTCAGATTTGATACGCTGAGGATTAACTATCCAGCGACCGACGCGCACACTTGTCGAGAATGTCTGTCACCAGGGGATGGAGATGAAAAAAGAGACTCTTACAAAGGTGCCCTCAGTGCAGTGCCAAGTGCGCACATTTAGACAAGCACAGGTTACACACCTGGTGAGTATCTCCTGAGCACAAGGAGGAAGAGTGTGCAGCGTGTGCTTTATTTAAGAACAAGAAAACGCCTCGAACTAGTAGAGATCAATGCCTGGTACACACCATGGAGCTAGCAGCCGAGGCAGACTTCTTTCATGATAGTGAAGAAGACATTGAGACCAGTGCACCAACAGTAAGTGAGGTAGTCCTCGCCAGCCCCTATTATGTCGCCCTCGATTCATCCTCAGGTGATGATGATGCTCCGGTGCTGGTCGAGGACCCCACACGAAAACTACAGTCCCTGCGTTGGGACCTAAGACCAAGACAATGCCATGCACCGTGAGTACTGTTGAACCACCACATGCCAAGATAATCTTGAACACACCTCCGCCATGCCACAGCCCTCTGAGGCCGACACTGCGAGGATACCTCGTAGCCGAGAAGGGACGAGAATGTTCTCGATCCCAATCGGGCGACGAGACAAAAACAAGGGGACGGCTCTAGCACCACACCAGCACCAAAGCACAAATATGCACCGAGGGATACTTTGGCACCAACACTTCCAAACAGGCTTCAACCCCCGAAAAAGGATTGAGCATCTCTGAATCCAACAGACTTTGACTTCAAGAAAGAACATGGACATGCGTCTGGACAGAAGAAAAGCCATTCTTCAGGGGTAATTAAGCCACAAACGGTTTCAACTGCCATTCCACTGGCTCCGAAGAAACATAAGACTCCGACACAAATGCCACCAGAGGAAAAGGTCAAGGTCTTTGAGGAACTGCACAAATACATGCAGAAAAAATACTCTGCCAAAAGGCAGGCGAAGGACCAAGATATGCCACAGCCTCCACCAAAGAGAGTGGCAATTGAGCACAGGGCCCAATGACTTTTAGTCCACCTGACTCCCCTGAAACACACTCACCCTCACCAACACAGTAGGAGGTAGAGGGAGATATATACCGATGCAAGAGAATGAGTCAGAGGCGAACATTAAAACACCCACCTCAGCCCACACCCATGGGATGACAGATGTGGTTCTGCCAGACGCTGACATGGAGCCACCAGTGCCGACAAAGGCATCACCACCAGATGACGCCTTATCCTATCACAGTGTCATCCAAAGGGCAGCAGAGTAGCACACACTTCCAATGCATACCACACAGGAAGAGACTTATTTCTTAGTAGAGACACTATTGTGCACCGAACGCACAGTGCAATACCTCCATATTGTCGGCTCAATCTTAAATGTCTCCAAAGACATATTCAAGGACTCAGTGAGTCCAGGGTGCTGACACCTCATGTTGAGCGAAAATATGTCTTCACCAGCTGACACCATATGCATCAGTGGTCACCCTGAGCAGACTCCCTAGTCGTCACCACTACCAGAAAAAGAGCGATATCTCAAGGCACTGGAGAGGTGCCTCCTTACAAGGAGCGTAGGTAGATTGATGCCACAGGCAAAAGGGTGGCAAAAGGGCACGCCAACGTCTGGAAAATTGCCATCTCGGTGTGGCTACTCCCTCAATACAACAGAGCAACCTTGGATGGAATGCAGGACCTTGTGCAACATCTTCCAGAGTAGTATAAAAAATGTGGCGAAGAGTTGGCCAATGAAGGAAGGCAAATAGTCAATGCCACAGTCAGATGTGCACTAGATGGTGCAGACACTACTGCTAGAGGCATGAGTAGTTCAATCATGCTACGTAGACAGGCATGGTTGCGCATCTCTGGGTTGAAGCTGGAAGTGCAGCTGCACATTCTGAATGTTCTCTTTGATGGGGAACACCTCTTTGTCCCAGCTGTGGATATGCAGCTTAGAAATTAAAGAAAGACACAGAAATCGCAAAATCCATGGGTGCCTTAAAGACAACACCTCAGAAGCAGCATCCCTTTCGGCACTACCAAGGAAGAAGGGCTGCCAAACCTTCTACCAGTGACAGCACCTCATACCTACGCCAACAACAGCCAGTACCACAGCAAAACCGTAGGTACTACAGCAGCAGATTTAAAAATAGAGGACAAGGTAAAGAAACGCCCATTAAGAGTCTCTACACCCAAACAGTGATTTAAAGAAGGTAGACGAGAGGCAATACACAAAATTGGCAAAATTCAAGGTACATAAAGTAATGTTCATTCCAACAGTCGTTTGTAGGTTTTGTTGTATGTTCTTTATTTAACACAAGCTCTGTGTATAGCTGTAGAGACAGCCAACGCCTTTCACCCTGGCAAGGGCTTCTTCAGGGCAAGAAATGAGAGTAATGACGTATATTTACTAGTCAGTTCAGTCCGGATAGTGTATCTTTAGTGCAAAAACGTCCTTCATGTGGACGTGTTCTCCAAACCATGCCTTTGGGCCGGTAAAGGGTGCCCATATATTGTCTGCAAAGTTGTAAAATATGTAGTATCCTAAGCAGCAGGAGTGTAATCCCTCAAAGTACTTGATCTAGTCTGTGTGTGTGTTCGATCTAGACCTCTGTCCGGCAAGTATAGCAGTAGCTGTGAGTGACTTACCTGAACTTCCCCCCCCCCGATCACAAGTCACCAGTCGGGGCAAGGCTGCAACAATTTCACCAGTTGTGGCCATACATAACATCAGACCAATGGTTACTACAAATCGTCAGGCAGGGATATTTCCTAGAACTAGCACAACAACCACCAAATATCCTGCCAAGAAAACGCATACTAATTCCACAGCATCTGCTTCTACTACTGCTTAAGGAGTAAGTAAAAGCATTACTACTAAAAGGAGCCATAGCACCTGTTCCATACAAACATCGCAAAAAAGGAATGCTTTCTACGTCCCATATTAGACTTGCATCCACTCAATCAATACATACTATCAGAACACTTCCATATAGTGACGTTACAGGGCACAATACCATTGCTACAAAAAGGAGACTTTATGACTGCGCACTGCAAGTATCTACGGTTTGTGTTAAGTGGATGTCACTATCAATTCAAAGTGCTGCCATTCGAGGTAACAGACCTAACGGTGTTCACAAAATGCCTCACAGTAGTAGCAGCAAAGTTCAGAAGGGAATCATACATGTCTTCCCCTGTCTAGACGATTGACTAATCAAGAGTCCAACCAAAGCCAAATGTCTACAATACATGCAAAGCACTATCAATCTGTTACACAGATTGGGATTTACATTCACTGCCACAAAATCCCATCTACAACCGCTCCAGATACAACCCTATCTCGGAGCCATACTCATTTCAATCTCTGGGACAGCATACCCCAAACCACAAAGGGTTCACAATCTCTAAAACCACCTGGATCTTTTTGAGCAGCATCGCCGCCTACCAGTCAAAACAGTGATGATCTTATCTGATAGAGACATCTAGCCGCAGATTCCTTAACTTAGAATATCCCCAGGCGTCAGACTGGATCCGGAAATTTTTTTGCAGCAGTACCTCTGCGCGCCGGGGGGCGGCGCCGCCTGGCTTTGTCCTGACGTTGTCCCCGGACATGACGTCAGTGGAGCCATATAGGACCCCCCCCCGGCGCGCTGACGTCAGTTTCCTTCTTTTCCACGTTCCAAAGCGGATCCGGGATTCAGCTGTTCCTCTGGCCTGTTTTTCTTCAGGCCCTTTTTCGACGTCCTTTGGCGTCGGGGAACAGTGTGCGATGCCTTCGGGCTTTAAATTGTGCAAGACTTGTTCGCTCCAGATGTCGGCGTCGGACCCGCACGCCATTTGCATGTGGTGTCTTGGGTCGCACCACGACTCCGTGGAGTGTACCGCCTGCCGGCAGATGCGCCCAAAGTCCCTACGGGAGCGCCGGATGAAGCTCTTGGCCGCCCGGATATCCCGCACAGCGTCTCCCCGACGTTCTCCGGTTGGTTCTTCTCTCCGCGTCCGCTCCCGGAGTCGCTCCCGCGAACGTTGCTCGTCTGCAGGTAAGTTAAAGCACAAGTCACGGAAGTCGAAGTCCTCGCTTCCACGTGACGATGGGGGCCATGGTTCCCGTTCCCTCACGGAGCCATGCCCCCCGGAGTCGGCCTCCATTTACCCGCCCTTTCCGGGTACTTGTGCGACTCGGCCCCAGATGGAAGCCTACTACAAGGCTCTGCACTCCATCTTCGGGTCACCTCCTCTCCCTGGCGCGCCTTCGGGTCCCACAGTGGAGGTAGGCATTCAGGTCGGATTTCCGCTGGCGGGTTCGCCCTCGGCGCCGACCGAGTGCCTCGACTCCGGCGTCGGGTCCCAACCCTGATGGGCGTTCCAGCCCCACGCTGTGCCATTCTGCCTTGTCTCCGTATAGCCCCTGGCGGCTCCCTGCGTCGACATCGGCATCAGCGGCGCCATGCCTGTCGCCTCCTGGTCCTCAGGCTCTTTCCCCGCACCTCTCAGTGGTGGGGACGTCGCCGCCGGCTCGTCCGGCCGGGTCGCCCCTCGTGGAGGTTGACGTCGGTTCGACGCCATTTCGACGTCGTTCGACGCCGGAACGGTTGCCGGCACCTGTTGGTTCTCCGCTTCCAGAGGACACAGACCCGGTGTGCCCGGACTTGTCTCCACGCCGGTTGGCTCCAATGCCATGGGGGCAGTGGGCCCTTGTTCCTCCTGCTGTGGGACGTGTCAGCTTGCAGCCGTCCCCTACAGATGGGCTATTGTCGCCCCCCAGGACGCCCACTGAAACTGGTGCTTTGTTTTTAAGGGGTGTTCGCAGGGCTGCAGCTGTTTTACACTTGCACCCCCCTTCTGTCTCCTTGTCCTCCGATCCGTTATTGGATCTCCTCCACCAGGGTGCGGTGGATATTGAGCCCTTGCTGCCTTTTAGCGGCTTGTTGTTCAACGCCTTTCTCGGGACGTGGGCACGGCCCTCTTCAGGAGATGCTGTCGACAGGGCCATGGCGCATAGGCATCGTCCGGCCCCTGGGAGCCCAGCCTGTTTGTCCCTTCAGCCTGGGGCTCACGGCCTCGTAGTGCAGGTGTCTTTGGCCACGCAGCCTTCCTCTCCACCTCTGTTGCAGCCTCCTACTCGGGAGTCTCGTTGGTTGGAGACATGTGGACACGGCATTTTTGCGTCCGCTAGTTCAGCCTTACGTGCTCTGAACGCCGCTTGCGTCTTTGCCCGGGCTTCTTGTGCCCTTTGGGACTCTGTGGAGTGTCTTTTGCCTACCCTCCCTGAGTGTACTCGCGCTGACATGGCTCGTCTACTTCACGACGGCCGAGAGATGGCGCGCTTTACCATTCGGTCCGCCGTTGACTCTACCGATTCGGTGGGTCGGGCAATGGCGAGGTCCGTTTCTTTGCGCCGCCATGCTTTGCTGCGCGACGGGGGTTTCCCCGAAAATGTCCGTGACAGTCTCCGGGATTTGCCATTTGATGGTGTGTCCCTGTTTGACGCACATGCGGACTCTGCGGTTCACCGCCTTCTGTCTACCCTTCCGTAGTTTTTGTTCTGGTTGCGGTCCTTGTCCTCACCCTCTGCTCTGTTGTCTTTGCTTCATGTTGGCCCTGGGTTCATGCTGTAATCCTGAACGGCCTGGGCGGCTTCTCGCCGTATTTGCTTTCTTTCATGCAGCAGGTCAGCTGCTTATCTTTGTGAGTCACTATGGCCTAGTGGTTCATGTTGCACACCCTTACTCCAAGGGTTATGTGTTCAGAACCTGTGGTTTCTGAGTTACAACTTTACGTCCTCTGTCTATGGGCTCACGCTCAAGAGGTGCCCCTTGTTGGGGTTGATACTTACCCTATGTGGGATATTTGTTAGCTATTGTATAGCTGCCTTCTTCCCACAGCAGTCTTTGTACGCTTCTGTGGGGTCCTTTTCACTAGGTTGTCCTGCGGCTGTGCCTGTACACTTTTACTGCTGCTGCGGGCCCTCCCGGGGCCTTCTTGCGGTCCATTTGTTGGGCTCTCTCATAGTGGCTGCTGCTGGTCTGTGGCACTCCCCTGCATCTCACTGATCCATTTCTTGAGGCCGGGTAGGACTTTCAGGTCCCATTGTCTCGTCGTGGTTCTTTCTCTGCGGCCGTTCCATCTGTGGACTGCCTACCAGAGGACCCTGTCGCTGTGTTCTATAAGCGTACGGTGACTGCTCCCTAGTATGCTCGCTGTCACAGGCTGGTGCGTTTTCCGGCAACTTTCCGTTGCCTAGTTCTACTCTCCTATATCCATGCTGCGTAGTCCTTTCATGGTTGGACTTCGCTTTCCATGGTGGCGTTCTGGCCCCAGACGTTGATGCTGTTCATGGTCTTGTGCCTTGCTTTTTTGGCCACTTCCCCTGCCAGAGCTTCCCATTTCCCTGCTGCATTCCGCGCAGGTGTTGTCGTGCTTCCTTCGGGCTGCGGTTGCTGCTCTCAACGGGACTGTTCCCCTCGGAACATTGTTTGTCTGGTGGGCTATTGTGCGTATATCCACTCTTGTTCCTCCGGTGCGTTTCGTACTGTCTCCTTCCAGTACTGCCCGGCCTCCCTGTCTGTCTCACGATAGACAGTGGATCTTCCCTACCGCCTGTGGCTGTTGCGTCCGGCTCTGGTCCAGTACCGCTGCTACATAGCTTTTGGTGCTATGATGTTTTTTCTTTCTCAACTCATCCACCGGGCTGGGCCCTGTCTTCTTTTCTCCTGTCCGGCGTACTACACACACCCAGACCTCCCGCAGGCATAGTCCTCCTTGCGGTGGCCGTGGTTTTGTTCCTCACTTTTCGTGAGCGCAACTCTTCTACGTGTGTTAGTTTTGCCGGCTATCTTTCTCGCGATACACCTGGTGGTGCGTCTCTCGTGTCTCAGCTTTTGCTCGTGGCGCTTCATGGGGCCTTCTCCTTTCCATGGTGTGGTTCTGGCGGTACATACGGTTTCTCTTGTGTACTTCTGTTCCCCACGTGCGTGGCACTGGTTGTGGCCATTATTCTGTGCCCTTCTGCCGCCCGCCCTTTCACATGTCCGGTGCATGGGCGATGGTGCATTAGCAGGTCTTGTGTTTCCTGTAACACTAACTCATCCTGGGCATCCTCCGCATCCTTCCGCTGCTGTTCCCACTTCCACAGTGCTTCTTTCCCTGTCATGCATGTCCGTCCTGCCTGCTCGGACTCGGTCCGTTCTTGTGCCCTAGCTAGACCTTTCTCCTTTGAAGGTCCATCAGATCCTGTGGATCCCTCACATCATACATTTGGTTCCTCTCCTTTTATGGGAGGTATCCACTTTCATTCCGCACTGTGCTCACTTTCTCATCTGTTTAAACGTCAGGGCGGAGCCAGGCGGCGCCGCCCCCCGGCGCGCAGAGGTACTGCTGCGCAAAATTTTCCGGATCCAGTCTGACGCCTGGGGATATTCTAAGTTAAGGAATCTGCGGCTAGACAACGTCTCTACCAGATACATCGTTACCGAATGTAAGTAACTCGTACTTTAGGGATGATGGCTTCTTGCAGAGCAATAGCTTCTCATGCACGACTACATATGAGACCCCTCCAAGAGTGCTTAGCGTCACAACGGTCGCAGCGGGGGCCGACATGGAGGATGTAGTGTTGGTTTCACCCAAAGTCCATCATGCACTACAATGGTGGAACACCAGGAACACCCGCATGTGACAATCACAACCAATGCATCACTCATGGGTTTGGGTGCTCATATGGAGGGCATTGTGGTTCAGGGACAATGGTCCACCCAACCGACATTACACATCAGCATGTTGGAACTCATAGCCATTCACATGGCTCTCAAAGCATTCCTACTCAACATAGCTGGGAAGAATTCTACAAACAGACAACATGACAGCAGTGAACTACTTTTAAAAACAAGGAGGGAACCATTCCATACAACTATCACAACTAGCCCTGGCCATATGGAAATGGGCAAACCATCACAAAATCCATCTCTTAGCACAATACATACCAGGGAAGAACAACTCCATAACAGACTTGTTAAGCAGGACACAACAACAAGTTCAAGTGGGTGATCCACACTCCGCTACTACAACAATACAACAATATTTCCAAAGATGGGGAACTCCAACAATAGATCTCTTTACCACCTTTGAAAACTCCAAATGTCAAAACTGTGCATCCAGGCACCCACACCCACAATCCAAGGGGAATGCACTATGGATGAACTGGTTAGGGACCTTTGCATACACTTTTCCGCCTCTCCCACTCATTCCTTATGTGGTCAGGAAATTTAGACAGACTTCCTCTACCATGATACTCATAGCTCATGGGCTCGACAACCATGGTACACGACCCTACTAGAGCTATCCCTAGTACCTCATGAGAAACTACCAAACTATCCAAACCTTCTCACTCACAGTAGGGGCAGTCAGACACCCCAGTGCTCAACAACTCAATCTTGCGATCTGGCTTCTGAAGTCAGAGTTTGGATACTTAAATGTACCTCCTGAATGCATGACTATTTTAAAGGAGGGCAGGAGACCAATGGCATGTTATGTCACTTAATAGAAATTTATTGTTCACTATTGTGCTTCCAATAACATTAATCCTTCCGCCCCAACAGAACTAATTTGTTACTTATTGCATCTGCAAAAAGCACATTTAACATGTACTTCTATACGTCTACATTTAGCAGCCATTGCAGCATACCAACAAAACGGGAAGCATCAATCTCTTTTCAGCATACCCCTTATTAAAGCATTCATGGAAGGTTTAAAAAGAGACATTCCACCTCATACACCACCTGTACCTACATGGAACTCTAACATTGTGTTTAACGAGACTCAGGGCCACCATTGGCGCCACTACACAAATGCCAAGTACAATGTTTAACATGGAAGGTTTCTTTCCTGGTAGCAATAACTTCCCTAGGAAGGGTCAGCGAAATGCGTGCACTCACCACCGAGGAACCATCTTTTCAAGTGTTCCAAGTGTGTGTTTACTCAAAGTTCGTACCAAAGGTCATAGTGCCTTTTCATTTGAATCTTTGGATTTACCAGTTTTCTTTCCAAAACCAGAAACAGTAGCAGAACGAGCATTATAGACCGTTGATGTCAAACGTGCTGCTATGAACTATTTGGAACGAACAAAACCCTTCAGAAAAACACCAACTGTTTGTATCTTTCGCAAATCCATGTAAAGGTATTACTAATTCTAAATCAGGAATAGCACGATGAATAGTCAAGTGTATACAGATTTGCCACACCGAAGCAAGACAAACACTAACAACTATGCCTAAAGCCCATTCAACAAGGAAAATAGGAGCAACTGTGGCCTTCCTAGGGATTATCCCTCTAGTTGACATTTGCAAAGCAGCTGCATGGATAAACCCACACGCTTTTATCAAACACTATTGTGTAGATGTGCAAGCCAGAGAACAGGCTCTAGTTGGACAAACAGTCCTACGCACATTATTTCAAGCAAATGCACCATCTCATGCTTAAAGCCACTGCGAGAGCCGTACTGCTTTACAGTCTATGCATAGCATGTGTATCTTCAGCCAACACATGCTACGAATGGAGTAGGTTACTTAAGCTCAAAACACCACCATTGCACGCAACCACGCCGCACCCCAACAGACCGTTCTCTGCTGGACCCTGCTCAACAGAGGACACGCTCAAGACCATGAAGAGCATCCACTCGGGAGCCCCTTCGGATCCTTGCCCACACCACATTATCCACAGAGCAGCACCGCCATCGTCTCCAGCTTCGCTGCACCACCAACTGCTCCATCGAAACCGCCACCTTCCTCGACGACTGGAAACACGCTGAGATCAACCCCCTGTTGAAGAAGCAGTCCTCCGACCAGACTGACCTCAAGAACTTCAGACCTATCTCCCTCCTCCCCTTCCCAGCCAAGGTTATCGAGAAGGCCATCAACGCCCAACTCTCCACGTTCCTAGAAGTAAACCACGTTCTGGACACCTCCCAAACTGGCTTCCGAAGCAACCACAGCACGGAGACAGCACTCCTCGCTGCCCTTACGACATTTGCTTCCTCCTCGACCGGTGCGAGACCGCAGCCCTCATCCTACTGGACCTCTCGGCCACCTTACACACAGTCTCCCACCGCACCCTAATCACGAGACTCCACAACGCCAGTGTCTGCGACAAGGCACTGGACTGGATCCACTCCTTCCTCACTGGCCGGACTCAGCGAGTCAGACTACCCCGTTCCTCTCAGAACCTACAGACATCAGCTGTGGAGTGCCCCAGGTTTCCTCCCTGAGTCCCACCCTCTTCAAAGTCTATATGGCTCCCCTCACAGCCATCGTCAGATGCCACAGACTCAACATAGTCACCTACGCCGACAACACCCAACTGATCCTCTCCCTCACCAACTAACCCAAAACAGCCAGAACCAACTCCACAGCGGAATGAAGGGCGTTGCTACCTGGATGAAAGATGGCTGACTCCAGCTCAACTCGAACAAGACTAAAGTACTCATCCTGGGACCCACCCCTTCAGCCTGGAACGACTCTTGGTGGCCAGCTGCTCTGTGGTCTCCCACTCAGATGGACCGCTACGCAACCTCGGCATCATACTGGACTCATCACTCACAATGAACCGCCAAATCAACGCAGTTTCCTCAGCATGCTTTCACGCTCTCCGCCTGCTTCGAAAGACATTCAAATGGCTCCTCACAGAATCCAGGAAGACGGTCACCCACGCACTTAACACCAGCAGACTCAACTACGGCAATTCACTCTACGCCGGCGTCACCCAGAAACAGCTCAAGAAACTACAGAACGTCCAAAAAGCCTCAGCCAGATTGGTCCGCCAAGACATGGAACACCCTGCTCCTCCACCTCAGGCAATCCGCGTCGCTGACCCAATTCAAGAAGGACCTCAAGACCTGGCTCTTCCAATGATCCTACACCCAGAAGGACCAGCAGTCCCCCAAATCCCCCCCCCCTCCCTTCCTTCCCAGCACCTTGAGACCCTCATAGGTGAGTAGCTGTGCTATGCAAGCCCCTGATTGATTGATTGCAGCATCTATTTATAGCGTGTAGTGCTGCAGATTCACATGCACCCTCCTGCCACCCCGGCAGGTATTAGGTGGTGACACATATACACCACCTAATACCAGCATGTTCAACAGCAAAGCTAACCTAGCAGACTATATCCTCACTTCCTATATGGCAGGGGGGAAAAACATTATCTAACAAAGGAGTTGTTGAACATGCACAATACCTCAAGGGGGAGGAGAGATGACGCCGACCATAAAACTTCCTAGAGAAAAACAACTTGCAGAGTCCGGGCCAAACACTCGATGGCAGGAGTGTGCATAGCATGTGAATCTGCAGCACTACACGCTATGAATAGATGCTTACAGCGTAAGTAACCTACTCCTTACTTGAGATTTTGAGTTTATTTGTTATGTGCCACTCTCACCTTCAGGACCAACAAAAGTATATAGCACTCTGTCAAGAAAAACGGTTTCCATATTTTGGCAATGGGTATTCTACTCTAGAGAGCTTAGTTACCCAGTCTCAGGGAAATTGCTTTCTCCTTCCATCCTATAGAGTTCCTCTTTATCGCAACCCACAACAATGCCTTCACCACAAGGACAATTCTGAGAAGAGTTCCCATAACAGTGCAGATGTTGCTCCATGCATAGCTCTTGACACACTCTGGTCACTACTAACTTGTAGATCTGAATATTGCTGTAATAATGATGTGGAACCCACTAGTCCCTTATCGTGTCAACTGTGTTGAACAGTCCAAGACTATGCTCAGCATTGAGAGGGTAGAAGTGGGATAGGAATATGAGAGAAGGCACGCAAGAGCAATCCTTGGTTTGTGGTCACACTGTCCATTTGTTCAGATAGAGGTTGTCTGAGATCTTCTGCAAACACATCTTTTTTATATTAAACAGAACACATGACTACTGTTACTCTCTGCCCTTGTGCCAGCTTAAAATACATGCAGTTAACAGGATATGAGGCATACACAAGATGTACTCTAATAATCGATGCAATGTGGTTAACATTCAACATATCAGTGGTACAGTTCCTTTAATCTTGCTAAAGCCAAAAGAATAGTCATGAGGCTGGTCGTGTGCAGATGTCCTGTATAGCAAGTGTTAATGCTCCACAGCTTGAAACACCAATTGGAGACAAATGTTGACACAGGATCTGCATATAACACTGCGGAGGATAGACACCCCAAATCTCTCTCTGTATGTTATGTTAAATATATTTAAAGAGCGCTCGATTACCCGAAGGTGTCCTGGCGCTAGCTCTGTTATGGAACATAAAGAGGATAGGACTAGTTCTTAAAAAGCCAGGTTTTCACTCTTTCCTGAAAGCAAGCAGATTAGGAGATGATCTGATCTAAAAGGGCTAGAGATTCCAGGCTTTTTGTCGTGCACATGATTTTTTTTTTAAATATATTTTTATTGATTTAATACAAACAACACATATAGATTCAATATACAAATAAGTATGCAATCGGGTTAGCATGCAATGAGGCGTGGCATGAGCAAGGACAATTAATAACATCAGGCAAATGCTCATACCGCTATAAATCACAGTCCCAGGAAACTGCTATCCATATGTCCTCGTCACCCAACCTGTTGGTTCAAGTGCAATTATCTCTCGTCAAAATGTCAAAAAGAAAATATATATGCCCTCTTATCATGAACCTGGCATTGCTGAAATGTAGACTCCCGCCCCTCCCTTGTATCCCACCCCCCACCCTATTGGCGTAACAACTATATACATTTATTTGTAATTACGTGGTTCAGCTGCATTGGCATTAATCAAAAGTACAACATCAAGCGTTGACACAGTTCTCGTCTGTCGGAGGTAGCCCCCAAGCAAGACAGCAGAGTGCCCATCTCCCCAAGCTAGGGCAACCCCTCAAGGCAACGCATCTAAAGCTGGCGCGTCTGAATCCAGGTCAGAGTTCGTGTCCGGAATTTTTAATAATACCACCAATGCCTCCCAGGCCCTCGCCATCTCTAGTGCCTTTTCGCTGTTGGTGCGGGTCGCCAGCTGCAGTCTCGTAGTCCCTTCGCATTCCGCCCACTTAAGAAATTCGGCTTGCCATCTCCGATAACTAGGACCCTTCCTGGCCTTCCATTGAGTTGTGATTTCCCTCTTTGCTAGCAAAAGCCCTAAATCTATGAATTTGCTCGTTACCTTGTTCTTAGAGGTGTGAGGAAACCAGTGTAACAAACAGAGGCCTATGGTGGGTTCTATGTCTCTAGTCGTGACATCCTGCAGAAGTGTTACCACCTCCTCCCAATACGTTCCCAGCTGAGGGCACCCCCACATCATGTGGGAGAAGTCTGCTCCCACTGTACTGCAGCGCGGACACATTGCCGAATTCACTTTAAAATGCTGGTTAATTTTTGCTGGTGTAAGATGAGCCCTGTGGAGTATAAAAAAATGTACCAGTTGGAAGCGTGCGTTCCTCGTGCTTTTCCATGCTCGTTCCATTAAACCCGCCCATGCTTTCTCAGGGATTTCCACACCCAAGTCTTCCTCCCATTTTTGTCGAAGTGAACACAGAGGGGTGAGTCTCTCGTGCGTCATTCGACGGTACAGACACGTAACCGCCTTAATGGTGCCCGCTGCCATAACTACGTATTGACAAGCCATTGAGGTTGGAGGTTCTCTCAGCCCCTCCTTCCAATGTGCTTGAATGGCCGTCATGAGCGCCATATGCATTAAGTAGTCCCCCCGGGCCAGTTCAAACCTGTCTTGTAATACCTCATAAGGAAGTACAACTCCATCCTCGTATAAATCCCCCACGGTGGTCAGGCCCCTCGCCGCCCAGTCATTCAACGCCCCCCGGTCGCCCCCATGTGGTAGGGCAGCGCACATTACTAGCGGGATCTCGGGGGCATATGGCCGCGCAATGTGTGCTCGGCATTGGCTTCTGTTCCAGCAGAGTTTAAAAGTCCCCATTTCTCGAGTGAGAGAGGAGGTCGGGAGCGGCAATTGCAATATCAATCTTGACAGCGTCTGTCTAGGAACCTGATTCCCATCTATATCAGGTGGGTACCGAAATGTCCGTGCAATCGTCTGAGTAAGCCACTGCAACTGCGCCGCTAAATAGTACGTTTCATAGTCTGGGACTGCCAAGCCGCCCTCCGATCTTGGTCTCAGCAGTGTGTTAAGTGCCACCCTCCGCCTGCCCGAGGCCCAGAGGAACCCAACCATCATTGATCGAAGCTGCTTAAAAACAGAGGCCGGGATCCAAATAGGCAGCGTTCTAAAATAATACAACAGCCGGGGGAGTGCTATCATCTTAAGAAGGGCCACCCGCCCAGCTACCGAGAGAGGAAGTGTGCCCCAAAATTCGATACAGCCCTTGAGTCCCCTAATGGCCCTGCCCACGTTACCCTCCAATAAGTCGGGTTGGGTATAATGAATACGGGTACCGAGGTACGTCCGGCATTGATGCTCCCATTGTATTCCCTGCGTTGTCAGTGGACCTTCAGTCGTAGGCGCTGTAGGAAACAAAGAAGTCTTTACCCAGTTTACTTTAAGACCAGCAATGGCGCCAAGGTCAGCCAACAGAGTCTTAGCACCCCGAAGAGCGTCCTCCGTGTCCGCCAAAAACATAAGATCGTCAGCATAAAGTGCGATGTGGTGGACGTGTGCGCGCACTTGAAGTCCCTGATAGGGTAAACCCGTCCTGGCCCGGGCCGCCAGCGGCTCCATGGCCAGGGCGAACAGCAGTGGGGATAGGGGGCAACCCTGTCTCGTTCCCCGGCCCACAACACAGGCATCCGAAATTATCCCACCCGTTTTAACCCGCGCTGTAGACTGGCGATATAAGAGAGCTGTACAGTCCACAAAATCATCCCCCAGGCCAAACCGCCGCATCACTTGGAACTAATATGACCATTCCAAGCTGTCAAAAGCCTTCTCAATATCTATTGCCAACACAGCAGCGTAGGGCTTGGGATACGTATCAGCATCCAAAATATTAAGAAGGCGCCGCACATTCTGGGCTGTATTCCGGGACGGTATAAACCCCGCTTGATCCGTATGTATTAATTGCACCATATACGGAAGCAGACGGGTCGCCAATATCCGGCTTAAAATCTTATAGTCCGTAGTCTGCATTGACAACGGGCGACAGGCCGTCTTGTCATGGGGAGGTTTTCCCGGTTTTAAAAGTGGTATAATTACTGCTTTGCGAGTAGTAGCAGGTAAAAGGCGCTCCTTTCGTGCGGTATTATATAATGTTACTAGCCGAGGAGCCAGAAGATCGATATATGTACTATAAAACTCCACAGGCAGGCCATCCACCCCAGGTGTCTTTTTTCGGGCCAAATGCTTAATCGCTCCACGAACCTCCCCTATAGTGATGTCCTGTCCCAGCAACTCAGCCCGCTCCCTATCTAATGCCGGAAAATCTACCCTCTCCAAAAAGTCTTGAATGGCCTCCCCACTAGGTGCCACTTTGCTCTGGTACAAATCAGTGTAGTAGGCCAAGAACTGATCATTGATCCCCCGCTGCGTGTAGTGGATTTCCCTGTCGGGCCATGAAGCTCCAGGATGACCGTGCCCCTTCTTGCTGGGTTGGCCAACCATGCCAGCAACGCCCCGGGCTTATCCCGCTCCGCATGAGCACGTGCTACATATCTTTTATAATCAAAGCAGTGCAGCCTTTCATCCCGTACGGCAACCTCCTCCCTCGCTTCCACTAAGTCCTGGTGACGATCGGAGTGGGCAGGTCTCTCTCTCTCCACCTCCCGCAGCTTCTGATCTGCCCTCTCCAAGTCCTGCAATAGCACTCTACGTACTCCCACCTTATTCGCAATACATTGCCCTCTTATTACACTTTTAAAAGCGTCCCATTCCACCGCCAAGGAAGAGGCAGTGCCAGTGTTTTCTCAAATAATGATCTATTCCAGTCCCCACCACCTCACGAAATACCTGATCCTCCAGTAATTCTGGACTCAATCGCCAAGTTGGGATGCTAGAGCGCTCGGGTAAGAGGTTGATACGCAAAAGCGAAGGGTTATGGTCTGACAACGTTCTAGTGAGGTACTCGCTGTGTTGGACCTCTGCGTGTACGTCAGGGGAACAGAGCATTGCATCTAAACGGACATGGAGGGCATGCAGGGCGGAGAAGAAAGAGTAGTCCCGAGTGTTCGGGTGGTGCACTCTCCATGTGTCTACCAGTCTCCAGCTATGCTGCCAATCTCGCCGGAGCCTTGAAAGATTATGGGCAGGCGCATCCGGGAGAGGTGGGTGAGATCTATCCAGCAGTACATCTGTGACAGAATTAAAATCCCCGCCCAGAAGGACGGACCCGGTCAAAAATGGAGCAAATTTCCCCGACAAGTGTGTAAAAAAGGCCGCATGTCCCGCTTATTCGGAGCATAGATACTGGCCAGCACCACATCTCTACCATTTAGCCGGCCCGCCACTAAGATGTATCGCCCATCGGGATCTTTTAGCTGGCGTGTGGGTCGAAAAGGAACTCCCACCCGGACCCAGATCAACACCCCCCTCGCAAAAGCAGAAGAAGTTGTACAAAAGACCTGCCCTCTCCACCTGCACTGCAACGCTACATCCTCATTGTGTGCAATGTGAGTTTCCTGAAGGAAAGCCAGCTGGATTCCCCTGCGCACTAAGTATGCATGTATCTTATGTCTTCGTATCATGGTATGCATACCCCTGACATTCCAAGATATACACTTTAGCTCAAACATCGAACCCATGACTTCGCTCCCCTTCGACCATCAGCAGCTCGTTCATGAAAGTTACGCCAATACCCCCTAAACATCCCCTTACAATAAAAGGAACAACCCCAACACCCCCACCCCAGGACAGGTACTAAAAAACTAGCCCGCATCCAAACAATTCGAGAACTAACTACCCTCTAGTGACTACAGAGGAACAAAGGGGAAGAGTGGCCGCAATCCGGTGACTACCTTCTGCAAATATAGGTGATGTCTTCCGCGCTCAAGCCACATTTAATACAGCACCCCCCATCCCCGGGATGCAGCTCCTCTCTAGAATACTGTACGCACCCCTCCCACTGCGGCCATCGAACAATGAAGCAGCCATAACATGCTCTATGCAATCCAAAAGTTCACAAAACCGGAACCTTCCCATTGACACCTGTAAAGGAAAACTAGCTAAGCAAGCATAAAAAGACACAAAGAAAAACCCCCCTCAGGCAATGTCGTCAGCCGTGCCCGGTGTGACATGAGGCAACTGCACACTACTCGTTTGGGATCCATCAGTGTCCGTGCCCTCAGGAGTCTTAGCCGACTCTGTGCCAGCTGCCGACGACTGCTTACGATCCCGGAGTAGTTCAGACACCGCCCGCAGTGCCTCAGACCTCTCCTTCGCTGTCTGGGATGATCTGGGTGTCTTCAGAGTGGCAGAGCGCCGCCGCGGCCTGCGGAGGCAGCCGCGCCGGGGAAGCACGCGCCCCAGGCTCCCCAGCCGGCCGGCGACCCGTCTTGTAAGTTTCAAGCCTGTCCCATGCCTCCGTCGGGTCATCGCAAAAATGGGTTGTGCCATCGAGGATAATTCGAAGTCGAGCCGGGAACATCAGAGAATATTGAAGACCCTCGTCCCTCAGGGCTCTCTTAACGGCCAGGAAAGAAGCACGACGTCGTTGAACTTCTAGTGTGTAGTCCGGGAAAATAGAAACCTTGCTGTTGCTCACCTGGTAGGGTCCAGAGTTTCGTGCTGTCTGCAGGAGGAGGTCTCTATCCTTATAATGGAGGAGTCTGGCCACTACCGACCGCGGCGGTCTGCCCGGCTGTGGCGGTCGGGCCGGGACCCGATGAGCTCTTTCCAGAGTAAAGAACTGGGTCAACCCCTCCGGTGCCACCGTGTCGCGGAGCCAGTCCTCCAGGTATTGGACCATATTGGCCCCCTCCACTCTTTCCGGCAGGCCCAAAACGCGAATGTTATCCCTCAGCGTCTTCGGCCTGTTTTTCCAAGGCCAATATCCTATGGGAGATGCCTCCCACCTGCTCAGCAAGGGATTTCTGTGCCGGTTCTAGCGTTGCCAGGGACGTTTCGGTCTGCTCTACCCTACTTGGAATGTTCGGCGCGCAGCAGCCCCAGTCCCACCGATACAGTGGCTATGTCTTGATGTAGGGCCTCTCTCGTGTCTGTAATGGCTTGCAAGATTCGAGCCAGTTGCTGCTGTACCCCTGACTCCGCGGGCCCCTCGGGCGAATCCGGTCGCTGCTCCTCTTGCCCCAGGCCTTCTTGATCTGATGGGGCCAGCGCCTGCTTCCCTCTGGGCTTCCCCATCGTGCAAGGTGGGGCGAAGGATGCCCCCTCAGTTCAGGCCGCTTGCCACTCTTCACCCCGTTGTTCTCAGGGATCCGCCTGCATGCAGTGTGGATCGCGTTGTACAGGCCCCCAGGAGTGTCACCCCTCCACGGCCCGGGCAACAATCCCGGCTCGCAAGTTGTGCATGACGGGGCCAAAGGCAGTCACCCCCACCGCAATGCTGAGGGTCTGGGAGCCCAGTCCGCCTCGCGTCTCCCCCGCGCGTTCAAAGTCTGGCCCCCTGCAGGGCCATGCCAACCAGCATAAGGCCCGCTCGTACTCTCCAAGCAGCCGGTGCTATCAGGCAGTCCGCAGGAGGAGTGAGGGAGGGACGCCTCCCACAGCACCACCGTCCAACTCCCCCCAGCCCCCACGGAGATCACTCACCCGCAGGCGCCGACAGCAGGCAGGAACCCAATCCAGGAGCCTCCCGCGTGATGGTGAGTACAATCCTGAGCAGACTAAAATTTGCGGCCGCTTGAGCCCTGAAATGTAGCTGCGTCACTCGGCCCTGCTCTGCTGGTGCCCCGCTGATTAGCTTCACCGGGGTCCCGTCGTGATCGACAGTCGCGTAGGGCCCTCTGCCGTTGAGAATGGTTCCACCGCCGTCGAGTCCTCCGGGCCAGCCGCCAAGGAACTCCCAACGGTCCCGGCTAGTTTTGCAGGCGAGAAGGGTCAAGTTTGGGGCTCCGCTGTAATATCGCTGCCCTCTCACTTGTGCCCAGACGTGCGGTTTCCTTCAGGCAACCCCAGCTCCAATCGCCCGCTCACCACCAGTTCGTGAGGCCGTGGGGCGTCTTATTTGGGGCCGCGCGACTACACGGCCGGCCCCCGGCACAGCAGTTCTCCGTCCGGCGCCATCTTGATCGCAGGAATCGAAAATTTCTACCGGCCGCCGCAGCAATCCAGCGCCCTTATTCAGCCAGCGAGTACCCCCGATCGGCACTCCGGGGCTTCGCACCGCAGCAGGAGGGATTGTGCTACACACCCGGGGACAGGGCGGTCGTGAGAGCAGATAAATCGGCCGGCGCGGAGCTCCAAGCTCACGCGTCCGCCGCAATCAGGCTGCAAGCCACGCCCCCTTGTCGTGCACGTGATGAAACGTTTTGCACCTCAGTTTGCATGTTTAAATTTGAGAACAACCAGGGTTTTGGCCCCCAGAGAGTTTAAAGTTCTATTGGGTTCATACCATTTAAAGTTAATCCTCAGGTGGTGAGGACCTATGTTATGGAGTACCTTAAAGGCAGTGCAAAGGGCCTTGAACTTAATGCGCTGCTTTACCGGTAGCCAGTGAAAATCTGAATGGCTGCAGCTACTGATTTTAAACTTGGGGATTCCAGACAATAGTCTGGCTGCAGCATTTTGTATCATTTGCAATTTGTTCAGGTGTTGTTATTGCATGTTTAAATGGTCCATTACAATAGTCCAATTTGAACAGGACTAAAGAAGTGACAACGGTTTTTTGTGCATTAGGGGAAATGAAAGGGAGAATCTTCTTGATCATCCTCAGGGTGATAAAGGTAGATGCAGTAACTGCATTGATCTGGTTGCCATAGGTAAGTTTAATATCCATTTGGATTCCGAGAATTTTGGCTTTTTTCACAGGCAAAGGTGAAGAACCTTATTCCTCTGGCCACCAGGAAGGCGACCAGAAGGACGTTGTATTTCCAAACATATTGACTTCCGTTTTTCCTGAATTCATTTTTAGGCAGTTGTTGCTCATCCAGGAGCCAACTGCCTGCTTGAAGTCATGGAATTGGTCTCTTGTGTCAGTATCAGCATCACAGTTGGCTAAAGAACCATAATTTGTGTCTCGGCATAGTGGATAAGTGAGAAGCCGACAGATCTTATTAGCGAAGCCAAAGATGACACATATACGTTAAACAGTGTGGGGCTGAGTGAGGACCCCTGTGGGACCAAGCATGGTAAGAAGAAAGATTCTGATACGAATGGATCGTGCTACTGACTGTTCATGGTCTGAGAGAAAGGAACGTAGCAGAGTCAGGGCAGACCCACCTACTCCCATCTTCGCCAAACGGTCCAGCAGAAGAACATGGTGGACCGTATCAAACGTGGCTGAGAGGTCAAGCAACACTAAAACTGCTTTGCCCCGACATCTAATGCCAGTCTTATTTCTTCAGCTGACTTGATGAGAGCAGAGTCAGTACTATGGTCACTTCTAAAGCCGTACTGCATGGTGTCGAACAACTGATTCTTCTGAATAAAGTCTGATAGCTGCGTGTTCATGGCCTTTTCAACTAGCTTGGCTGGCAGAGGAAGACGAGATAGGGCAGAAGCTGTTGGGATCCGTTGGGCTTAGGCTTGATTTTTATTTTTTATATGGGCAGTGTGGAAGCCACCTTCCAGACTTTGGGGAAATGGCCAGATTTAAACATTGCATTAAATGAAGTAGTAAGGTTGGTGGCCATGATCTTGGGAACCATTTTGACCAGACTGGGGGGACAGGGATCAAATGGGGAGCCGGACTTCATCATTTGAATGAATTCTAGGACTTGGCTGGGAATGAAGGGAAAGAATTCTGAGAAGACCATCTGAGATATCTGATCCGTTTGTTCAGTGTCTGCCAGCGACTGTAAGAATCCTTCATCATTATTGTCCATTGGACTAGTAAACTCATTGTATATCGTTTCAACTTTCGTTAAAAAGAACTTTGTGTTGGCATTGCAAAGCTCTTGGCTGTTAGTGACCTTATTCATGCAAGGGGCCTCTGTCAGTTTAGATACTGTCCTAAATTGTTGTTTCGAAGAATTTTTGCAGTTTCAAACTG
Organism: Calotriton arnoldi; assembly: GCA_963921515.1. Classification (NCBI taxonomy): domain Eukaryota; kingdom Metazoa; phylum Chordata; class Amphibia; order Caudata; family Salamandridae; genus Calotriton; species Calotriton arnoldi. The sequence goes on from CAWUFW010000369.1 coordinate 1,976,118, forward strand.
TTTGGTGTAATACAGAGATTTTTGTCTGGCAAGTAGGGCTCTATAATTAGCGAGGGTCTGTTTATATTTTACTTTTTCTAGACCTCTATAATCTTTTCTAAAGGCTTTCTTGATGTTTACAGATCTGTTCGTTTTCTGAGCTGGTATGTGTACCAAAGGGCAGTGGGTTTTTGAGGCTGAGTGCATCAGTTTCATAGGGGGCCAGAACTGATATGGCAGAGTGAAGCCACTTAGTATAGATAGAAGTGGCTTCATCTATATTTTCTGGATAGTCCAGCTGCGAGATGCCAAGTTGGTGCTATAGCTGATCTGAGTTAATTCTGTTCCAGGCTTGAGGTTTGAGCGCCCTTGGGGCAATGTTTTGGGCCCGAGATATTGTCAGGAGGATGATATCAAACATTACGGCATAATGGTCAGACCAGGTCAGAGGTATGGAGTAAGAGTTTAAATTAAAGTGTAGTTGGAGATAAAAAGAGCTCTCACCTGGTGCCTTCAGCACAATCACACCATGGTCAGCCTGTCGTTTGTTCCAAAGAGAAGCTCACTTTGTCGTAAGAGACACCTCAGTACTTGCAAGTGCTACAAGTTAACGGATTATGTTCAGAGAAAGAGACCCAAATGCCCATCAGCATCCTAGTCTTGAAGGCCATCACTCTAAGGAAACGCCCTTATAGGCCACAAATGCTCAATTTGTCTGTTTTAGTACATGCAGACAATACAACAAGCATGTATTATGTAAACGGACAAGGAGGAACACAGTCCCTCAAATTATCCAAGGAGACACACAAAAATGAGATTGGACAATAGACTATCACATCAAGATAAGAGCGGAACATCTTCCAGGCCTATCAAATTCAGGTCAGCTGGGAAGAAGTGGCAGCCTAAAACCAGAGCTGGAAATGCCAATATTACACCAGACACCCCTTACCAGGAACATGATGGAATGCTTACTTTGATAAACTGGTCATTAACCTCTGCGTATGTGTTTCCCCCAAACCCACTGATACTAAGGGTGTTGTCGAAAAAGAGGAGGGAGCCCTGGAAAAGCTGTGGGAAATGGAAGGCGTAATTAATGATGGCCAAGACAATACTGGTTTGCAGAGCTACTTCTCTCAGAATAGCAACGAATACGATTGGAAGACAGAACCTACTGTATCTCTCCAACAAGCAAATTCTACATTCAAACCCTCGCTCTCTGAATTTGTCAACATGGCTCCTGAATTTAATGAATTCCAGCTATTAGACATTTCATAAGCTTGTAGAGAAATACTATCTTGAGCAAGAGCAGGGTCCACCAATAAGACGTAGACTGCAAAATGAAAGCATTTTGCGCACAGTGTACTCAAAAGAAATTAAATTCAATAGCTTTTCTCCCTCAATAAATATTACCATATCTTCTGTACCTGTCAAACTCAGGTCTGACGCATGCTTCAGTCTGAGTATATTTGGCCTCTATTTCTTGCTTGAAGAGAACATGGAACGAACCATCTCTTTGTCTAACAGGCTTAGTAAGGAATTTCTTAAAGGCCTCTTTAGGGTTCACCCACCGATAAGACGCCCGCCTCCATCATGGCAACTACATATTTTTTTATCACAACTAATGAAGAAGCCTTTTGAGCTAAGATATATAAAGGAACTAAAGTACATCTCATGAAAAGTAGGCCTCACTTTAGCCCTCACTTCAGCCAGGGTCAGCGAAATTCAAGCTTTTACTATTAAGGAGCCATTCCTCCAATTTAGATAAGACAAGGTTATCCTAATACTAATCTGCATTTTACACTGAAGGTATCATCAGACTTTTATCTGTATGAAGCAGTGGTTCTAAAGACTTTTTCTCCAAACTCCCTTAATGCAGCAGAGAGAACATTCCATACTCTGGATATTAAAAGATGTTTACAATTTTACATGGAAAAACTAAACAGATAAGGAAGTCTGGCCAATTACTCTTAGCTATGTTCACCCACAGAGGTCATCCTTTATCAAAACAGAGTTTAGCTCATTGGGTGTCTTCGGCGATAGTGTTCTGTCATAAAGAAGCAGGCCTGCCATTTCAAGGGACCGTTAGATTCCATTTGACAAGAAATGTACCTACGTTTACAGCCCCCTCTGCTGGTGTATCATACTGGACATAGGCAGAGCAGCAACATGAAAGAATAGACACATTACGCAACACTACTAACTAACCTGTTCATCCACCCAGAAATAGTTTTAGATTTCACATTAGCTTCCTTTTCCTATTTAAGAGCACCTGAGTGAAAAATTACTTTAGACTTTAGAAGCCCTGCAGTATTTTCTGCACAAAGCTAGCACTATACATTGAACAAGATATTTGTGAATAACAGGTCTATCAAAACTGGTTTTACGTTTTCATAATGATCCACAGTCAGTTGATTGTAGCCTCCGCTTCCACTTGCTATCAAAAAACCAATGGCTGTCTTAATGGTAAGCTGTGGTTCATTCCACATAAGGTAAAGTAGCCTCTGCTGCACACTTGAGAAATGATCGAAGACCTAAGATTTGCATAGCAGCCGCCTTGAGATTGAGGCACACATTTGCTAAATGTCTTAACTCTTACTGCAGGAATGAGACGTGTCTGTAAAACTGTTTAGTAGAATTAGACCCTTACATTTGTCTCCACGTTCACCTTTGTAGCTTGCTATTCTATGCTATTGTTTATGAATATTAAAGAAGAGCCCATAATGGAGAAGGAAAACCTACTATTTCTCCGCCAGCTCTGTCTTCTTTGAATTCATAAACCATAATCCTCTTCATTAATCTGCGACAACATTGGTAGAGCTCTGTCAAATGAACTTCTTTTTTTTTTTTTTACTTCTTGTAAAGTCCGGTCGCTAGAATTCCCTAAAGTAACCTAATCAACATTTTCGAGGAGCTTCTTAGACTTCAGAAAATCTGTCTGTGCGCCCCATGCACATGTATAAATATTATTTTCATATCCTTAGCAAGCTGGACTATTCTTCGTTCCGTTTGGATGTCAACTGTTGTAAAGAATTAACTGTTTCAGTTGCATAATCCTTGCATGTACACTGTAGATGCTTAATCTGCATTCTTTTTATTTTGTAAAGAAATGTAAACAGATTGCTCAAAGCAAGGAAGATGATGAGGTTGTGAACAAGCCTCATGTTTCCGATGAAGAAGAAGAAGCGCGACCTTTCTTTAATCATCCTTTCAAAGTCAATGAACATAAAGCCATTTCTTTCAGTTTAAATGTAAGTACCATGATTTAAAAGTTTGTGGTCAATCACTGGGAGGTGAGGTGTATATTGTGTTTACTTTTGTAGTGACTTTAATGGAAGATAACTAATTAGATTGTTTTAGAGGAAATAACTATTTAACAAAATATTCAAATGTGTCAATTAAGGGATAAGTATTCCTGCTCATTATTTAATATAGTAGCTAAGAAGGAGGTTGGATTGTAGTTGCTGGCAATGGTTTGAGATATCAGATATTTGAAATGGGGATCAACCATGTGTGATGGTATGATCATAAAAGTACGTGCTGCCGCAGGAAATCTCACAGCTCCCTGCCTCCTGCAGGCATGGTGCTTGTCTGCCTAGTTGTTGACTGGGCCCTTGGAGTGCCAAGCTCACGCCTGTTGCTCTGGGTCTGCAAGTGACTGATGTAGCATGTGGTAAATCTGTGCCATGGGCTGTTAGGCCAGTGTTACCAATGTAGTCATTATGGTGCCTATGTTTGCCAGTATTACCTCTGCACCTCAAAATAGCATCGCCTCTGACAGTCCCACATACTAGAAGAAAAGGTTGCCCACCAGGAGCTGGCACATGTGCCTTATAACATAGATATCTGACAAATATCATTGCTACTTTATCTGAAAGAGTTTAAATGTGTCTCGTGTGGTTGATTGTGTATTAGGCTAAAGCATAAGCTCTTTCCTTTCTGTGACACCCCAATTCCCTGCAGAGCAGTATCTGCATCAATAGGCACACTAGAAGATCCCGCCTAAACAATGCAAATATGCTTCAAACATGTTGTTTTAAATATCAGGAACAGGAATTAAAATCAGTCACCTGAATGTCCCTGCCCTGAACTTTCTTATTTCTCCAAACTGCAGCAGTAGTGACATACCGCAACTGGATTTTCAACATTTACCACGGGCTTCTCGGAGTGCAATGTACATCAAAAAGTTTTGAACTATGGAAGACTTAAACCATCATCATGCTAGCCTGTTCATCTTGATAAGACATAATAAACTCGACCATCTTGTAATCATCTGTGTGACTGATCTTTCAAAGTCATCTATCCTCCAAAATGGAATAAACAGCAGTAGACCAGACGGCATCTCCTGCAAATAATCAGTGTGTGGAGTAGTATACCGCCAGCAGATACACGACGCCTTAACTTTGACTAATATGGTGCCACAGCATGATCACTAATGTTCACTGTATGGATTTTCAGTCCTGACTTTCTGGATTACGTAGGGTTACAAAGGAACATAAATAAGGTCCATATTTGGCTCTGCCATTTTGTTGAATGATTTCCCTCAGGAAACCCATGAAACCTAATGACTCCCTAACCTACTTTGAAAACTGTAACCTGCAACATGACATGGCATGTGAATTGGCATTATCCTGTTTTTTGTTAAAACTAGGACTTCTGGATGCTCAGCCAGTGTCTCTTTAAGCTCTTCTAGTTTCCATCTGCTTTGGTCTAGGCCTAATTTTCCATAGTAATGTTTGTATTATTGCCCTGGTATATGATATTTTGCTCGTAACAACATTTTTATCTCCTTCTTGCTTTTTGATTTTCCCTTGTTATGATTGGTGATCTGTCTTATTGGGAACATGGATGGCTTGCTAAGCTGTTGCGTAACTAGATTTGTCGTAAATGTAATTTATGAAAAGTGCATCCAGTAGGGCCTTCAACAAGAGTTTTTCTGTTATGCAGCTGCTACTGTATGGACCAATATGCTGTTTTTATTGTTTCTATTATTCCCTTGTTTGTTTTATTTTATCATCATTTCACTTCTGATGCATTTGATTTGAAATTATTCCTTGCAGTTGTCTGACACTTTGCACTTATTAAAACTGGTGTTTCTCTGTGTAGAGAGAATGTGTTTAGCAGTTTGTTAGCTTGTCCTATTTGAAGGCACAATAATTGGTCTACTATCAGTCAAAGCTATAAAAACATGGACAGATGATTTGTATTTGTACATATCAAAATTACTTTATTTTAGCAGCTGCAAAGCTCCAAAGAGACATATTCTGTTATTGCATAGTATTCGAGAAGAAATGTGTGATTGAATTCATGAACAAAATTAATTTGACTGCATAAATTGTAGGTTGTCCTGGACATTGCCAACTCAATTTCCTATTCATTAATATGCCAAGTGGTCTGAAATCAGATCATCAAAAATAAATGTGAAAAACCTTTCAAGTGCAAGTAAATTTCACCTGGAGGGTTCCCTTTTGGAAAAGTTGAGGTATGGAGCATAGGTTTAGTTTTCCCATTCATATATTACAGATTTTATAGTGTAGCAAAGTAAATTGCAGAATTTAATTTTTTTCAAGAGATTTAGCTAGGGTTGTGAATCTTTTAGCTTATTTTTATTTCGTAATGCAGAGACTAGGAATCAAGGGTACTGTTCACCTAAATGAATGATGACCTGGGCCTGTGCGCCCTGTCTGGGGTAGGTGTCCCAAAAGTAGGTAAGCCAGTATTCTAAAGGGTACCACTTTTGTAATATGCTTTTCTGTGCATTTGATGTACTGTAGAAGTAAATCTTTTGGATTGAAAAGAAACTGATGGTTGACGTTTTCCAGCTGATAATACAAATGTCCTTAATCCTAATCATTAAATTTCTCTTTAATATCCTGTTGGCTTTAACCTGCTCACAAGTGAAATATATTTTTTCTTTTGTTACCCCAACATAAGAAGGGTTGATACTTCTGTTTTTTTAACTTAGTTGATACCAACAACCTTCATTTTCATACCTTTGGAAAATGTTCCAAAACCAGCAACCGAATGAATTACTGCTGCTGATTCTGGTACCTTGTGCGAAGAAGTGCTCTGTAGATCCCTTCTTGTGTATCCCAGATACCATAAGGATTTCTCTAGATGCTGTTACAAACTTACCCACTTATGGTCATGTATGCCGTTTCCGAAGCCTTACATGAAAGACAAAAGTTCCCCAAGTACCATACCCATTTCTTATTCTTAGGAAATGACTATATATATATATATATATATATATCTATATATATATATAATTTTCCATTCAACACCAGTTTTCAGCGCCGCAAGCCTAACTAAATGGCTGTCACACCCCCTACACTGGGCTTTTGAGTGAACGTGATCGGAGGTTGAAAGGTCCGGAAGACTTGATTCATATTCCTGAATAGGCCCCAGTTCACTCACTCATGGATTATTATGATCTAGATGAAGATAGTTGCAATGATGCTCCTCCAAGAGACTTGTTCAGTTTTCCATGTTTGTCTCCACCAGATAACTGGTTGCATTTACTGATTTACTGGTCATTATTTAGAGTCTGCAAAATTATACCTTCATAAGGTTCCTTCTGAAAGCAGAACAATTGTGTGGTCAGAGATAGTGAGGGAGTATGAGACCGAAAAAGACTGAGTGTGGTAGTAAATGAAGGTGGCAGTCTAATAAATGGCAGAATGATTCTGTGATTAATTGAGCAAAAGATTCTCATCACTACTGTAGCCTCTGCCAGAAAATGTAAGGTTGTAACTATACAAGTCAGACTGAATATGAGCTGGTGGAAGTAGCATGCAAACTTCTGAGCATCATTTGGTGTTCTGTTTCTGGTGCTTTTAACTGGTTTTGTGAAAACATAATAGCTTCTTGAAAGTTCTGCTGTAGTAGCCGGAAAACCCTAGCACACATTGTATGCAGTCAAATAAATAGCTAAAGAAGAAACTCCTTTTGCAAAGTCTTGAGGGGTACTTACCCTTCCCACCTCATCCTCAAAGCTTCAGTTCTAAGTTTCATTGCGTTTTCCTTCTGTCTTACCTTCTGTGAGCTAAAGTGGTCACTTACTATTATACATACAGGCAGGATCCTGGACTGAGTGTACTATTAACCTAATTTTCTGAAATGATGAGGGATATTGGGGATATATAGAGAAAATGCTGGTGTGATCTTTATTCCTAAATGACATGAGAAATGTTCTTGGGTCCAAGGATTACCCTAATTGGTCCTGGGGGGAAGCTTTTCTAGTGAACTCCCAGTGCTATGCAAGAAGCACAGTGAATCCTGACCCTCTGCCTAGGAGTACAGTGTACAACATCCTGCCTACTGGATCTGCTTGGATAAGATGGATTAGTTTCTACACTTCTTAGTCGGAAGGTAATTTTTGGTGGTTTTGCTTGCTTACCTGGTGCGTTTGTTTTCATTTTTAAAAGCTGCTTTTAATAGCATTAATAAATACTGTGTGTGTACACCAGCGGCTACTCTATTCATTGAATCCAATTATTTGGTGCTATTTTGTGTGACAAGATGCAATTGTAAAGGCCCGGGAGATGAATAAAAAAAAAATGGAACAGATAATGGCAAAACAGCGTGCCACATGCTATTTCTTTAAGTGAGATAGATCTCTCTCCTTATGGATAACTTTTATGTTGCTAGTTATGGGAGCGCGGAGAAATGCTTTGGCGAAGGCTCCAATCAAATAACAGAAAGGGCTTTTAGAACCCAAAAGTTTAAAAGTGGGGTGGGAGTGGCGAGAGAGCTGCAGTGACACAATAACATGCCTCATGTTCAGAACGGTTTGTGATCACTTGGAGTATTGTTTTGAAATTTTTTTAACTTTTTTTGTGATCCTCTAGGCAGTCTAAGTTCTAGAAAAGAGAATCTGCTCTCCTTTGTAGACTTAGCTAATCTTACAAATTTTAAGTAGATTTAACTCAGAAAAGCGTATATTCCTTCATGGTGCCTAGAACTCATTTTTATCACAGTTTACTAGTGACTGTACCAGGCAAATATTGGTGAAGCAGCGTGGTTTAAACGCTAGTTGAGTGTAACTGTAGCCAGAAGCATTATCTCAACAATTTTCTTTTCAGCAAGTATCGGATGACAGATGTCTGATTCTCTTCTGTCTCAAACCTTGGAAATCAAAAGGCCTATGCATTGGCGTGCTCCAGCTCCAAATGGCTAAAACATAACAGCAGCTGATTATAACCACTTCCCTTGTGTTGCTGCTACGTGTTCAACTGAGGGTCCTGAGGGCTTGTTTCAATTGGCTTTAGTGCAGACGTTTTAGGTAATGGTAATGTTTTGAAGCTTTTGTAAAATACTTGACATAGAGCAAAACCCATCTCTAAACATAGGTTTACCAGCACATTTTCCCTGTTGCTTAACTAAATTTAAATTGATTGTACTGTCCTGAAATCCATACTGAAATGTTCAATTAACTCTTCACTCATTATAAGCTTTCAATATCTCTGCTTGTGTAAGGTATATTGGAACTATTTTACAAAGGGAAATGCCCTTCGAGGCGGTTTTTGACAGTCATTCTCAGCTTGAATCATTATAATCCAGAGGCTCCAGCCTCTGAGCATAGCATTTAAAGTTCCTCTTTTAAAGAGGAATATTAGAGTATACGGATAAGCATTACAGTTTCTTATTGGAAACACTATATTGGCAGTTCAACAAGCTAAATGAATCCTCCACTTTTGTGTACAAAGCAGTGGCAGCTGAAAGATTATTCAAGATTGTGCTTAATGGTATAAGAATTTTGATTCAGTGCCAGCCCTGCATATTTTCACACCTCTTTGACATGTTTCTTTTCATTTAATCCATACCACATATTTGTGTGTGCTCTATTTCTTTGTAATTTTCGTGGAGGTTAGATTTATTTTTTCTTTAGTTTTCTAACGGATCAAAGAAGAAACCTGAAAAGGATCCTCTTCCTGATTGTATGCAAAACCTGCCTGACAGTGTTGCTGTTAAAGAATGTCTTTTGTCCAATAATGTAAAAGAAATGTAGGGGATCTGACTCCTAGGCTACAAGCAAAATCTGCTGAGGGATTGCAGCTTCCTGAAAAGACTAGCCACACTGATTCCTGCATCTCCATGCTTTCTCAGCCTTCTTTCACTTCACTCCACTACTCGCCAAGTGAGTTCACGACAAAGGAAAACATTCTCACCACCAATGTTGAAAAGTATCAAATTGAAGGAGCAATCCTAGTCACCAACTTTGACCAGCTCCTATAGATTCACCTCCTCATTGTTCCCTTTATAGCACTCTGTGAAAGTACATATTGCCACAGCTCTGAACAAAAGCTTGGACTTCTTCTAGGTAATTGTGCTGCACCATCTGGTTGTTGGACATGGATCAGCATCTTTAGTATTGTTTTGGGACATCTGCCATGGCCGGAGTCTGCATGGTTCCTGATGACATAGCCAGTAATGGCCAAAAACATACCTGTCATTGTCAGATTTTCTTTTTTCCATCGTTTTTGATAGCACAGAAATGAGTAGTATTTTAATAAATATTCAACCTTGAATAATGCTGTTAAATATCAGCTTTTTCAGTACCAAGAAGAAAAACTGTGTGAATGATTGGAAAAAGTGGCTGTTAAGAATCAAGATTTTTTTTTCGATTATCTGGTGCTATGAACCTTGAACATCAGCAGCACAGATGGTATAGAAAGACTCTGGCTTAATTTTGTGTTTTCTGTACTTTTCATATGCTTTTTTGCTTTTGGCTATAAGAACCTTTTTATTTCTGCAAGAATGTCCTCTTCAGAATTTATGGGTAGGTTCACACTTTGTGCGTGCCTGGTCTATTTTCAACATGACACTGTTTCCAGCATATGGTAGCTCAACTTTGAAAAAGCTAAAAACTAGAGAACAAAAATGCTGGGTGTTTTGTATGGTGATGCAGGGGCCAGTTCTGTGTGTTGCATGTTTTTGATTTTCCAAATTACATTCCTAAAGTTATAAAAACTTTGCTGAAAAACGATGGGCCTGCATTGTCATTGAGCAAGTAAGTAATCTTAGCACAAAACCCTGAAAAATAATTTTCACTAAAGATATTCAGAATATTGAAATAGCAAACTTAACATAGACAAAAAATTGGCCAAAGATCATAATACTCTAATGCCATTCGTTCAAGACAACCTTAGTTTAGGGACCGAGCAGTCCTCTTTGAGGCTTTCGGATTTGGGCTTCAGCAGTCGGTAGGAAACCTCATACGTAGAATGCATTGAAATAGAGGCAGAGCAATTCCAAAATTGTGATGGAAAATTATGACCACGTGTTGCTTGATTTTGATCCTCCGAATTATGTTCCCAAAGTTTAAAAAAAAAAAAACTTTGCAGAAGACTGCTACGCCTGCAGTGTCATTGAGCTATCATAGCACAAAACCTAGAAAAATCAGTCACAAAATAGGCTAAAGATCATGGTACATTGGTGCCAAAACACACCAAGGAAAATTGGAAAAAGACACCTAAAAACCATTGTGCCCTGATTCAAGATAACCGTAACTTAGGTGTCAACGGCTATTTCCTTTGAGTCTCAACATCAAAAAACTTGCAAAACATGTCATAAAACATTTATTAAATCCTGCCGGTGTGGAAAAATATATGTAAGTTGCAAAGATGAAATCATTTGATAAATGACAACACTCTGCTTTACCAAACCTAACAATTGTACTGAAACTAAAAAGTGCAGTTAATTAGGTAAGTAGATTTCATGTAAAAATCAGTTTCTCTCGAATTGTAATGCACAAAATAGACTTTAATGGGAATAACTTGTAATTCTCTCTAAAATAACTGATTTACTTATCTAAATAATATATCGGAGTTCCCATTGAATTCAACTCTTTAAGCCATTTACTGATTGCTAAAAAAGAATGTACTAATCTAGACAAAACATTTGGTGTATCAGAGTTAAAAAGAAAATGCCTGATATCATCCTGACACGTGTGAATATCCTCTTTTAGGAGTAGAGATCTAAGCCAAAAATGTTGTTGGCTATCCAGTTATTTGGGAATACACAAGATATTGAAAGAGATTCAGAGGCAGTAAAACACAATCTATATTTATAATGTTCCTGTGGAATTGTTGTTAATGTTATTATGGTATATTCTATCACCCTTTGCTGTTTCATCGGGTATGCTCTGGGGAATACTGGAATGGGAATGTGGAATGTTGTGCTTTGAACTGAGAATCTGGAGGGTGGTTGAGAAACCATTGCTGGGAGTTATGCTGTAGCTGGAGTTTGTCTTTGTAATAAGCTTCCTACTTTGGATTGTCATCCCTGCCTACGAGAATTCTTCCACATTGGCGACGAGCGGATAACCCTTCTACTACTTCTGAGAAACTCCAACACCATTTGATAGTTGTGGTACACTTCAGCTCATCATTGCTTCAGATTGCAGGGCTCCTGAAGGTACTGTACTGTCATTATGTTTATAAAAGACCTCGATCAGGCGTTTCTATTGGCTCTCTACTATGCAGGACTTAGCAGCATTTATCCTTTATTAAGCTACTTATTAGTTACCGTTACCATTTTTTAGCAGCCTCACTACTCCAGTCTCCTGCTGTCCCTGAACCACACACACTACGTAGTGCTCGTGTCCATGCTGCTCCTTCGGACTCGCACTCCTTTCTGCATGCTGGAATGCAGCCTCACACTGCAGCCCAGCGCTTCCTCGCCGCTTCACATCATCTACAGTCAGCTGCTTTCCGCCGCACGTTCAGGTGAATGCCAACAGGAATTTTTAAACTTACCTGCTAAACACAAGGAGTCCCTCCCCTCAACCGTCCTCCAGAACTCCTCGCCCTGCTTCTAGTCACTTCCTGTCGGGATTCTCAGCCTTGCAGTAATAATAGAAGACCTACTTTGGTGGAGGACTATTTCAGAAATCGAACTGTCGTATTTAATATCAGTACTTCGTTTCATATTGCAACTTAACACTACGTTTTTTTTCCAGGGTCATTTCGGGTACGTAATAGAGTACCAGTGGAACATTCTTTGTTCTTCTTGCATTTTCTTCTTTCTCTGCTCCTTTTTTTCTTTTCTCTTCACTTTTTCGGATTTATATTTCCTTTCGTTTTTTTCTCACTATCATTACATTACTGTTCTTATTTATTTTTCCTATTCTTCACTTTTACGTAGTCTTTTTGCACATTCTTTTTATGCAAAATGTCTTTTTTTTTCTTTCTTTTTGTCTTCACCTGGTGAACCTGTCCCTCCATGGCAAAAATGGAAGGAGGTTTTTGTAAATTACTTGAAAGTTTGTGGTCCAAACCTTTCTCCAGGAAAAGAAAACCTCCGTCAATACATTGTTTAGGGGCAGAAGGACAAGAACTTTTTGAGAAATTACTAGATTTTGAATTTGATGGAGAAGATGATGCTTCACAAACTGTGAAAGACTTTGACTCTGCACATAGATCTCTGCTTTCTACCCAAAGTATCTATCATCTTACAGTGTTATTACTTTGGGAAGAGAAGGCAAGGAGAAGACAAATCTTTTGAGGACTAGGTCACTGCCTTACGTAAATTGGCATCCACCTGTAACTTTGGGGAAAATACTGAGGAAAGGTTAAGAGATCAGTTCATGTTGGAGTGCAAATGTGACAATATTAGAGAAGAACTGTGGGCAAAGAGTGATCCTAAACTATGTGAGGTTGTTGTAATTGCAAAAGGGTGGAACATTCTTTATTGTGTATACAAGGGCTACAAAAAAAACAATCCCTCATCTTAGTAAAGAAAACGTTGGTGTGCTTTAGATGTGGGAATCCTAACCATTTAGCTAATTCTAAAAATTTGATCTGCCTCAAAAGTTTTCAAAATATGTGGTTATAAATGTCACTTCGCAAAGTGCTGCAAACCTAACATCACAAAAGAGAAACTGTTTGAGGTGTGTTGCAGTGAGACTAGTATGGTGCTACAGGTCATCAGTGATGCAAATTTTGTGCCCAGCATCGATTGTGGAAAACCCCTCGGACAGTGTTTGTCTAAATGGTATTGAAGTGTCCATGATGATGGACTTGGTGGGCTACACTTTCTCTTGTCTCAGAGCAAGATTATGCTCAATATTTTTGGGGAAATGTCAAACTCCATGATCCTGATGTTGTGCCAGTCAGTTATGGGGTAAAACCCATTTAGCTGATTGGGTTCTTTGATGTAAAAATAGAGTTCCGCAGTAACGTTGCATTTGGGAAAATCTATGTCCCGGTGAAGGGTGACAGTTTTGAGCTGGCCCCAACAAAAGATTTTTGGGCATCTATCTCGATCCCAGTTCATTTCCCCAGTTTCAAGATAGAAAGATTGACATCACATTTGAATTATTTTTGCATGAGTTTCCTGAGTTTGTTTCAGAAAATATTGGTTGTGTCAAGGGTAATGTGGGAGGAGCGGTACCAATTGCCAGTAAAGTAAGAAATATACATTTCGGTGTACTAGAAGCATTTTAAAAATTTGATAGTTTGTGCGGAGGGAATAATAGAGAAGGTTGAAGCTTCACAATGGGTAGCACCTGTGGTCGTGGCCACAGAATGCTCAGGTGAAATCAGGCTTTGTGTGGATCTTAGGAATTTAAATAAGAAAGTGAATGAGGATAGGTTTCTCCTTCCTAACATCACTGAAATGATCAGCTTATTGGGTGATGCCAAATGTTTCACCGCCTTAGATTTGTCCTCCTCATACCATCAGATCAGGCTAGCTGAAGAGTCGAAGGATCTTACAGCCTTTATTACGCCTTCTGAGGTTTTCAGTTTTATTAGGATGCCTTTTGGCTTGTGCTCAGCAGCATCTGTGTTCCAAAGACATATGTCGTAAATCTTGGGGGGGAGGCGTTCTTGGTGTAAAGTTTTTTCAAGATGACGTATTGATATTTGCCAATTCTTAAGAATCACATTTGGACAAAGTCAGGGAGGTTTTGAGGATTTTAAGTCTTAAAGGGTTCACGTTGAAAAGCAAGACTTGTACGTTTTATCAACCTGAGATCACCTATTTGGGGCACATGATTACTGTGAATGGCATTAGGTCTAGAATAGGACTTAGTCAATACACTGGTAGGGCTGCCACATCCCACGTGCAAGGAGAAAGTTAAAGCATTTTTAGGCATGGCTGAATTTCACAGCAGATTTGTGCCTAGTTTTGCAGCACATGGGAGTTTCATTCACAATCTGCTTAAGAAAGGAATTCAGTTTGTGTGTGATAGTGATTGTCAGCAGGAGTTTTCAAAGGTTAAGTCTAGTCTGGTCTTAGCCCAATGTTTAAGAAGTTTCATTCCTGTTTTTCTTTATTTTATTATCACAGATGCCAGCGACAAAGAATTAGGTGCTGTTTTGAGGCAGAAGCAGAAATGTGCGTAAGTGACTATTGCGTTTGCTTCACGCTCACTCAAAGGTGCAAAAACACGATATTAGACTATCGAGAAAGAGGCTTTAGCCATGTTTTGGGCTACAAGAAAATTCAAGCAGTTTCTGTGGGGTGTGAAATTTATTGTTCACACAGATCACAAACCTCTCCAAGAAGTGATTGGTAGAAAAGGATTGGGTTATATTTCTAGCCTTATCTGTAAATTAATGATTGCTTTGCAAGTCTATCATTTTGTAGTGTCATACATTCCTGGTGTTGACAAAGTTGCAGAGGTTAGCCACTGTTTCTGAAAGTACATGAGTGGATGACAACACCTGTTGGAAGGAAGAATAAATTAAGGTGTGTTGTCGTCTCTGGTGGTTGAGTATTGGAGGATAAGTGGTTGAAAGAAATTGAGAGAGACGATCTAAAAAAAAAAAACCTTAATCCATCATTGCTGGTGAAAAAGTGATTGGTACTTATCCGAATCATATGGGGTTTTGGAAGGTCTGGGATGAGTTGTCGGTCAGTAAAAATTTGGTGCTAACAGTTGAGAAGTTGGTTCCTCCGCGCGGAGTGAGAGAGATTGATTGTACTTGCTCATGACGGTCCCATTGGCATCTAAGACCAAGGAGAGGTTAAGCATAACTTATTGGTGTTTAAGGATGGACATTTGTATTGAGAGAATGGTGAGAGATTGCTAAGAATGCAAGTTAAGTGATGAGGCTCAAAAAGTTATGTCTGCTCCTATTATTTGTTGTGAGATTCCTTCAGGAGTGTGAGAGGAGGTGGCATTTGATGATGTTGGGCCAATTAATTTTGGTGGTATGCCGAAGTATCTGTTTGTTCTTATGGTCATGATTTCAAGATGGCCAGAAGTTAGAGTGGTGCAGGAAATTACCACTTCATCAGTGGTTAGGTTTTTTTTACTGAAGTGTTTTTTATGGAAGGAAGACCCAAATATATCTTTTCTGATAATGGGGTGCAATTGACCTCCAAGGATTTTGAAAGATTCTTGAATGAAAGGGGCATTCAACACAAGTAGTGTTTGTTGTATCATCCGAAGACGAATGGGATAATTTGAGAGGTTCAATCGAACTTTGAAGGAAGCCATGCAGATTGCGTGAGCTATGAGTAATGACTGGGTTGGAGCGGTGAAGAGAAGAGTGCAGGTTCACACCACAAAGTATGACTGGAATCTGTCCTTTTGAACTGTTCAGGAAGCACAAACCTTGTATTATGGTATGCACCGCCCCCCTCACCACTCCACCCCCCCTCACCTGTTCTCCCCCCAAAGTCACCCCTCAAGATTGGTTCATACAGCTCAAGTGACATCAAGTTGCTGAGGAAGGGAGGAAAACACACTCTTAGTGCAAGATAAAAGAAAAGGTCAGTTTGGCTGTTGCAATGCAGTGAAACCTGTGATAGTCAACGTGGGGTACTTGGTGAAGGTCAAACTGCCCAAGGGAACAAACAGTTTTCTCATTTTACTAAACTACACCGTGTGGTGAAAGTATTTAAAGGAGCTGTAAAACTGGTGAGTGAGAAAATTTGGAATTTCAATAGATTTGTCATCAGTAATTAAGCTTTTATGTACGGTGTTCCATCAGGGAAAGGAAAGAGCCATGTTTTTGTTATTTTAGGATTGTTGTTGACCTTGCTTCATTCCTTGTTAGTTTCTCTGTGTTATGGGAGGGGGTATGTGGTATTGTTAATGCTATTATGGTATATTTTTTCTATCAATCTTTGCTGTTCCATTGGATATGCTCTGGGGAATACTGGACTGCAAATTTGGAATGTTGTGTTTTGAACTGAGACGCCTGAGAGCGGTTGAGAGACCTTTGCAGGAAACTACGCTGTGGCTGGAGTTTCTCTTATTTGTAATAAACTTCCTACTTTGGATTGTCATTCATGCCTACGAGATTTCTTCCACAGTTCCTTTTTACCAGTAGAGCTCTTGATCCTAAATTTGAGATTTGAAGAAAGCGCCTCATGGCACAGCTATTGCTTGTTTAAAATAACCTTGATGTTATCAGATTTCATGAGAAGTGATATTGTAAACAGAAGATTTGCTACTAGCTAAATCAATGTAATCTTTTGAAACAAGAAATCTTGGAAGATGGTTACAAGAGGAAGGTGAAACTCCAAATTGTTGTCATCCAGTCCCTGCTTATTGAGACTGATGTTGATGTGAGAAACTTGTAAAGCACACAGTCACTCAATAAGGACATCCTGATATTAACTACTAATGAAAATGTAGTAAAGAAGCAGAAAATAACTTTTTTTAGCCTTGCGAAAGGGAAAAATGATCATTTATCAGGCTTCGTGATGGTGGGAGAGTGGTCCTAGCTTTGGCTACAAGGTCTTAAAATGAGAGACACATGCGTTTTTATTTTAGAAATGGTGAGCCATCATTGAGAGGAGGATCAAAGTAACCGAATAGTCTTCTAATGTAAGAATCAAGTTCATCTGATAAATGAGGTCAAGGACTTGAACTTAATTCTGCTGGGAATCTAATAATTAGGTGAGAATGAAAAGGAAATGATACATGGTCCAGATTGCCACATTTTGAATTCTGGACAACTTACCAAGAGTTGAAGCAGACAGACGAAGGGAAAGAGTATTGCTTTAGTCAAGTCATGAAAGAATAACAGCTTGTACCACAACTTGGCAAGCTAAAAGTCTAAGTGAAGACATGATTTTGCGAAACATGCGCAAATGGTGAAAACCAAGAAGAGGAGACTTTAACGATCTAAGGTGAAAGGAACTGGATCGTGACAGAGGCTGGAGTCAGCTCAGCAGGACACCAGGCAGCAGACCAGCTTGGTGTCCTTGCTGACAACAACAATCTCTGTTTTATCTGTACTAATTTTCAGTGCTTTCTTAAGCATCCACTCTACCACCCACGAGAGGGAGGACACTAAGGTGTGGTGGCGGCTGAGAAGAATCTAGCCTGAGTAGGTTTTTAGATTCTGCATATGTTACAAAATACTTACAATTTGAATGGATCAGTGTGGCTAGTAATATAACGTATACATTAACTGATGTGCTGAGGGAAGAACCTTAAGCGGTCAGGGGTGTGGAATTTAATAAAATATCTACTTGTCCATGGGGCAGGTTGCTTCATAAATCTACTTGTCCTGAAACAAAATTCACTTGTCCCTTTGGGGCCATGTAGTGCGGCGAAAAATTATGGCAGCAATCATTATATAAGAGCTCTGATATAGCCTCTCTGATTATGCCAGGGCTCATACCATAGTAGTATTTGAATACTTGCAATCCCCTTATGTTGACACATTTCTGCAGATCTACATACTGGGGCTGAAGGTAGTGGTAAGCAATAGTTCCAGGGTTAGAATGCCCTTTTGAGTCTGTGCAAACCTACTAACTTGCATGTTTTAAGGGTTTTCACCAACTCTTCTCTTTTCTCATACTGAGAAATGTTGGAAATGTACTCCCGACAATGGCAGACATAAGCCTTCTTCCAGAGTTTGGGGGGGGGGGGAGGGAGAAAGTGGTTGGCGGGAAAGTAAACTTGCAAATACTCAGATTTTCGCATGAGCGAATCTACACATGCATATTTGCTCATGCTAAAATGCAGTTAAATATTTTCTAGGAGTACTATTTCTTGTCCTGCTTCTGTACATTTTTGGGAATTCACGAAAGCAGTATAGCTGCACTTAATGCAAGGACATATACCATGCGTGCACTTTTGAGACTTTCTTTATTAATTGGACCCCTAATTTGGTCTGGCGTTGATCGTGACCTTTTGTGTTTATTAAAATTCTGTCTCTCTCTGTATCGGCTGACTTCACTGTGAGTGACAGCATTCTGCTCTTTCACAACGAGCATTTCGGCACACAGTCGTTTTGTTCAGTGCCAGTAACTACTGTGGCAGTGTGTTTTTTTGAGACCAAAAATAATTTTTGAGTTTTGCCAATGTATGTTATAATGGTGAAGGCCCGGCAACTCCCACACCAATAAGGTTTTACAAAAACCATGCCAAAACAAGTCCGACATTGACAAAACTAAAAAGCTGACCACCAATTTCAGACCTACTGGCTTTGCCAATGCTTGTTTATTTTTGTTTCCCATAATCTTATAGAAACTGGTTACACTGACTCCATTATAGATATTTTTTGGGAAATACTAGCGTGCATCAACACATGTTACTAAATGATGCTGCAAAGAAATGGTACCTGAAATTTTACAGTAGTTTAACAAAATGTTTTTTTTCTTGCTTTCATTTTTTTATGAACATTTTATTTTGAAAGCAAAGAATCATCAATTTTGCTTTCAAGCTTCTGCAGATATTTGCATCAAATCAGAGAGCATTCAGGGAGCATTATACGAAGCCTCATATTGCTGAACTTTGAAAACGTGTGTACACACGTTTATACTGGAACCACTGTCAGTAGTGCAGTCAGAGCTTACAACATTTACTTAGAGCGCTCACCCTAATAATAAAGGCTGTCAATTAATGAACCATAAATACAAGTTTGAACAGCATTAACATATGGACAAAAATATTACCTTAACTGCAGACAGTGCCCTTCCCTGATCCATAATGTGGGTCTGCAAACTGGCAGCCAAAGGGTGTGTGCTGCAGGGGAATGGGCCTACTTGTCCCAAGGACAAAATACACATGAAAACTTGTTGCCTTTGACCCGAAACAATATGTCGTGGGCGTCGGGCTATAGGAATTCCACATCCCTGGCGGTATAGTGACAGAGGGGCATAACTGAAGACTTTTAAAGCAAGAGACGAATAGCTTGTGACCAAATTATCCAGTTTAATGTACAGAACAGAACTTGTGCCATGATCTCTGAGTGTCTGGACAAGAGTGTTTGATGCAAGAGTTTGATGTTTGCAGCCAAGCGGTCTAAGGATCAGTGCAGCAGTGCCACCGTAGTCCACAATAAGCTGGAGTCTGAGAGTAGGGACGAGAACAGATTCAGTGCTGTGACGGGGACGGAAACCATACTTATGAGAATGAAATATGTGAAAAAATGTAATTGTCGAATGATTTCTTTCTCGAGAATTTTAATAGACCGAGGAAGCAAAGAGCAAGTGCTGCGTTGCTTAAAACTGCTGGATCAACAATGTTTTTTAAATGATGTGAGAACAAGGGCTTGCTTTCAAACTAGAGGAATGAAGGAACTAGAGAGACAGGTTACAGAGCTCCTTACAAACTGGACTAACTGAGCTAGAGGCCTGGAGAATTTGAGCCAGGCAGGGATCATGAGGAGACCCAGACTTGATACTACAAAGAAGTGGTTGACGTGGCCTTCAGAGAAAAGGGTGGAAAAACAAAAAAGAACTAGCAGGACAAGTCCCTTGAGAGTTGAAGATGAGGATGGAATGGGGGCATCAGAATCAAAAAGCCCTAACAAATATTGTTGACCTTGCCATGGAAAAATGTAATCAAACATGACAGAGCAACTGTCAAGGGTCTGTCGGGTTCTTGCAACTTAAAGGATCTACATGAGAAGTGACAATTTAAAAACTTTCCTTAGAAATATGGGCCTAGCATAGAAGTTTATGAAGGGACCTTTAAAATGGCACAGTAAACCATATTGCTAGACGGAGCAGTCTTTGCGCCAGGTTCTTTCAGTGCTTTTACGTCTAAGCTTAAGCTCTCTAAAATACCGGGTACACCAAGGAGCTGTAAATAAGCGTCGGTGAAAGTTAACCTTTTTAAAATAGATTGAGTAGAGAGTGAGGGTAAGCCATGAGTTGAACTGCATGGCATGGCAGCAACTTCAATAGAAGTATCTTGAGAATAATTATTCTCAAGTGTGGTTATCAAATCAGAGTGGTTAAATTTAAACCAGGGCGTTTAACTATGCAACGCTTCGAGAAGGGCATGATACAATTGAATACTATGGCAAAGTGATTAGGCCAAGCAAGTGGACAGGCAGAGAGAAAGGAAGGTTGCTTAGGTGGGGCAGAGATCGTATCAGTCATACCACCTGCTGCATGGGCAGGGCCAATTACTGGTTGAGACAAGCAAAGGGTGGGGAAAGATTCAACAAAATTGATTTAGTCAGATACTATGTTGGACTCTAACCTGAAATTAGAATACATAATAAGGGAGCGGGAATGCCATAAAAGTAGGGGTCTTAAGTATGCAAAGAAATCTCATGTAAAGCGGGTTGCTTGGCCCAGTGGGCGATATACCAAGAGACCGAAAAGGGAGGTAGGAGAAAGAAAGACTATAAGCCCAAGAAGCTCAGCGTTTGTAACTAATCCAGATGGACTAAAGAGATTACTAATGAGTGTCTATAAGTGTCTACAGAAAATGCCAATCCAGCCCCATTTCTTTCTAGATGAGGGTGGTGAAGCAAGAGACTAGGGGAGAGATGGCCCAGGCAAGATTAGGGGCAAATGCCTAATGGGTCCAGGACTTAGTAATTAATCTGGTATCAATTATGTAATTGAGTATTAAATCATGTATATAAAGAGCATGTTGATGAGGCCCCATTTAAAATGTGGATTGTAGTGGATAGAGACTTCAACAAGAGCTGTTTCAGTCCATCACTCATGGCACTGATTTTTTGGGCTTTAGCCCAGAGCACAGTTAGCATCTTTTTTGGGCCCTGTGTTCACAAAATGCTAGAACTTGTAAAGGACACTGAACTGATAACTGTATCCATGCCTTACTGCAAAGATGTTCTTACAGTAGCAGGAATACTCCAAACGTATCAATAACCTGTCATCTTAAAGAAGATAGTAAGTTTGGAAGCACCATTCCACTGCACAAGATCAATCCCTGCCAGCAGGTTGCTACTTATGTGTTCCCCCGGCCTTTCCACACTAATGGTGGGCAGACTGAAATGTTTCACAGGGGGCTCGGAAGGGATAACCTCTCGTTACTGTATGTAGTTTGCCATGGATATTGCATTGTTTCTATGCACAACCCTGCATTTGCAAGACAAAGATCTTATATATATTTGGTTCACATTCCTCTCCCGTTGAGAAGCTGCTAATAGACTAATGTGATTAGAAAGTGTGTTCATTTTGTTCCCTAATTGAATATGAAGATATTACCTTATAAAGATTACCGTATCTGCATCCTCTGACTCACTACTTGGAACAAACAGATTCAAGATGACAACTTACAAGACTTCATACCAATCTAGGACATGGGTGACTTCCTTGCAACCATGAACTTCAAGAATGCATGCTTTGACATCCTAATGTACCTGAAACCTCTGAAGGAACTCCACTTTTTGGTAGGTCCAAACATTATCAATTCTGTGTACTGCCTTTTGGAAAAAGTCAAAACGAAGCGTGTTAAAAAATGTTTGTTGGTAGTGGCAGCACACACACATACATATATATATTCTATATTTCCACTACGTTTCAGCTTCCGCCTTCCTCAGGTAGTACAAGATGGTTTGCTCAGTGGCTGCACAGATGACACTGCTGAGTTTTCATAAAGCATCATGAGTGAAAATTCCATTTGGAATGTGGAATAATTACAGTCCTGAGATCTCTCGAGATATGCAGTAATCAGGTGTTATCGTCAGGGTTGTATGACCGTGCAACGCATTCCGTTGCAACGCATGTCTTTACCACTCATGCCTTTACAACATTTTTCATTGTAAAGGCATGTATGGTAAAGCCCTATGCGTGGTAAAGGGTTTCCCTGCCCTTAAACCGGTCCCCGTTGCCCCCTTCTCCCCAGCCCTTGTTAAAATACCCAACCCCTACCCTGAGCCCTAAAAAGTATACCCCAGCGCACCGTCCCCAGTCCTTTTTAAAAATACCTGATCCCTGCCCTAAGATTAAACCCCAGCTCAACCCCCGGGCCCTCCTTAGGTCTTGCCCTTGGTGAGGGCCACTTGTAATCACTGCAGACATTCAGAAAGCTTTCTGAAAGCTCGTGCGTCTGCTTGTCAAATTCTATCGGCCTTTGCGTGTGGCTTTCAAAAATTGAAAGCCCGCAATTGGCCAAAGGCGGGTACATGTCCCGCCTTCTCTCTAAACGTTAACCCCCTGGCCTAGGGCGCTCGGGAGCGAGCAGCAGCGCGGCCGGGTACCAGCTGCATACCTTCCTTATCGTGATCTTGGCTCATGTTCCTAAGTAAACAAACGCGCTCGATTTCGCGGCTGCGCTTGTTTTGATCTCACTGCCTATCTCCGTCTCTCCCTACCCTTCTCTCACCCCCGTTTCCCTTGTTTCCACTCTCGGTACAACTCTCCCCCTTTCCGTTTTATTTCCCAGAGCTCACTCCCTTTTTTCACTTCTCTACACCTGGTGAGGTTTTGTGCCAGTTCCCTTTCCCCAATCTCTAGCTTTCTCTCCTGGTTTCACTGGCAGTGCCTCTCTTGCCCCTTTCCTTTTCCTCCTCTCAGCTGCTCCTTACTTTACACCCCCACCCCGCCGCTCCGGCTCTTACGGCTGCTCTCTCTGCCCACGCCCTTCCGTCTCTATCTTCCCACTCCCTCTGCTCCCGCTTCTGACACATGTACATTATATTCTCACAAGAAATAACGCCTGACACGTTCCTGCAGCGCAGCCTATGCCAAAAACAACACCGCTGCAGCTGCCGTGAGCAATTCACGTATTTCCGGCTTTTTGCGCGTCCACAATACTGTAAGCAGAACAAGAACATCTGGGGACGCCGCCATTCTATCAATCCCCAAATTCTCCATGGACCACCCTCCGGCGTTTTTCACAAAGTAACTGCTCTTATTTCACACTCCCCAGTCTCATGTGGTTCACACCTCCTACCAGCCTTTAGTGGTACTCAACCCCTAACAACCTTAGAGATCTTCTTGCCATTCCGACTTCTCACGGTTGTTCTGTCCTACCACTGTCCCAGTGCGTTTCTACCATGGGAATGCCTCCCCGTGGGACGGTCCCAATCTCCCACAGAGTTCGCTCCTTGCTGCCCCTGCCCTGCAATCTCCGTCAGTATTCCCGCTCTATCAGCTCCCAGGTGTATTTAAGCCTTAGCCCCCTCTTGTGGTATTCCTGCCCTGCAGCCTCCCATAGCGTTCCTGTCCCATCACCTTGAATGGGATTTCTGCATTACCGGTATCCCGTGATATTCCTGCGCTCCCACCCTCCTGCCCGAAAAGCCTCCTGTGGCATTCGTCTGTGCGGCTATAAGGCTTATAAGGTCCCAAAGGCGAGACCTATTGACTATGCCAATGCTTTTTTGTTTTGCTTCAGCTCCCTCGCCGTCCCTAAACCACTTAGCACCCGTTGCTGCCTTTCATGCTTTTGTCAAACCCCCCTACCCCCCTACCCCCCCCCCCCCCACATCCCAAATAGAATCTTCACTCACGATGCTTTTAGAAAATTCAGCAGTGCCATCTGAGCATCCCCCGAGTAAACCATCTTGTACTACCTACATTTTTGTTCTTTGGTGAGTCCATCTGTTAGTCACTTCCTTTTTGGACGTGTGTGTCTGTGTCTGGATCCAGCACTGGTGCATCTCCTGTAAACAGTTGAAAGAATGCGTTTAAGTCATACAGGCGATTTTTAAGGAATATTTGTAGTTTGTGAAAAACTGCACTTTGAAACTTTTCTGCGGAAAATCAGATAATGGATTCCAATGGAAGGAAATACAAGTTACTGGTAAGTACGGTTAGAATTACTTATCAGGGTCAGTGCTGGGCTAAAAGATGCAGCACTGGGTTCTCTCCTGATAACAGGTGAGTAAATCGGAATTCGTAGTTCGGCTGATTTTAGAGGAATATTATAAAGTTCCAAAACTCCACACTTAGAAGAATTTCCAAGTGAAACCAGTCAATGTTAGCCTATGGAAGGAAATTCAAGTTACTGGTAAGTACGGTTAGAATTACTTTTCAGGATCTGTACTGGGCTGAAAGATGCAGCACTGAGGTCTCTCCTGATAGCAGGTGAGTAAATTGGAATTCGTAGTTCAGCTGATTTTAGAGGAATATTAAAAAGTTCCAAAACTCCACACTTAGAAGAATTTCCAAGTGAAACCAGTCAATGTTAGCCTATGGAAGGAAATACAAGTTACTGGTAAGTATGGTTAGAATTACTTATCAGGGTCAGTGCTGGGCTAAAAGATGCAGCACTGGGTTCTCTCCTGATAACAGTTGAGTAAATCGGAATTCGTAGTTCTGCTGATTTTAGAGGAATTATTTGTATGTTTCAAAAATCGACACTTAGAAACTTTTTCAGCAAAATGCAGGCAATGATATCCTATGGAAGGAAATTCAAGTTACTGGTAAGTACGGTTAAAATTACTTTTCAGGATCAGTACTGGGCTCAAAGATGCAGCACTGAGGTCTCTCCTGATAACAGGTGAGTAAATCGGAATTCGTAGTTCGGCTGATTTTAGAGGAATATTTGCACAATGGTGAAGGAAGGGGTGGGGCCTGAGGTGACATGTCTGCAAACACGCCCTGTGGTGCGTTTTAAGTTGGAGAATTAATTCCTCCTCAATCCCGAGGGTCCCTAGGGGCCAACTGGCCCACCAGATACCTCCAGTATGCGCCAGAGAGCTGCGTTGCAGAGAGGTGTTCAGAGGCCACGCACCTTTTTACAACACTCTGCAACGCAGCTCCGTGGCGCTTACTTGGAGGTACCTGGTGGGCTAGTTGGCCCTCAGGGACCCTCAGGATTGAAGGGGATTTAATTCCCCATCTTAAAACGCGCCACGGGGCCTGTTTGCACACATGTCACCTGAAGCCCCGCCCCCTCCCTTCACCACTGTGCAAACGCGCCCTGTGGCGCGTTTTAAGTTGGGGGATTAAGTCCCCTTGAATCCTGAGGGTCCCTGGGGTCCAACTATCCCACCAGGTACCTCCAGTAAGCGCCACAGAGCTGCGTTGCAGAGAGGTGTAAAAGGGGCGTGGCCTCTGTACACCTCTCTGCAACGCAGCTCCCTGGCGCATACTGGAGGTTCCTGGTGAGCTAGTTGGCCCCCAGGGACCCCCAGTATTCAAGGGGAATTCGTTCCCCTCTGCAAACGCGCCAAGGGGCGCGTTTGCAGAGTGGTAAAGGAAGGGGGCGGGGCCTGCGGCCCGATCGTTTTTGGGTTTTTTTCCCCAGAGGGGGGCTGTGTGGCCCCCCTTCCTTTTTCCCTTTTTTGGGCCCTGGGGACCCCATCTCCCAGGGCCTTACCCCTTTTTTTTCTTTAAAAAAACTGGAAGGGGGCCGCCTGGCCCCCCTCCCGTGGCCGATTCCGGCCCCGGGGACCCCATCCTCCGGGGCATGGCCACTCTTTTTATTATTTTTTTTAAGGAGGGGGGCTGCGTGGCCCCCCTCCTCAGGCCTCCTTTTGCCCCGGGGACCCCACCCCCCGGGGCAGGCCTTTATTTATTTATTTATTTTTGGGGGAGGGGGGCCGCGTGGCCCCCCTCCCGGGCCACTACATGCCCCGGGGACCCCATCCCCCGGGGCTGGCCTTCTCCGTTGGGGACCGTGGGGGGGTCCCCAATCCCCCTACGGTCCCAGCCGGCTCCCCGCGTCCCTCGGGAGCCGGCATTGCTTTTCCACATGGGGAGCTGCTGACATGCAGCTCCCCATGTGGAAAAGCAATCTGCTTTGCTTCATTGAAGCGAGAGCAGGTTTCCCTGCTCTCGCTTCAATGAAGCAAAGCAGTTTGCAATGACAGGACGGGAGCCACAAGGCTCCCGTCCTGTCATTGCAAACTACAGTGTCCCGGGGGTGAGCACCCTGGGACACTGCAGGATCCGGCCCTGGGGGGTGGCGGTCCCCAGGGCCATCAATGGCTCCAGGAGGGGGGCCGCGCGGCCCCCCTCCCCACATCTGCAAAGCCCCGGCTTCGGGGGTCCAAAACGGACCCCCATTTTAAATTTGTTAGTGCCCCGGGGAGGTGGTGGTCCCGGGCGTGTGGGGGCTGGAGCCCCCCACACAGGTGATTTAATTTAAAAAAGAAGCCCCGGGGGTGGCGGTCCCGGGGCTGCGGGAGGGCTCAGAGCCCTCCCGCACCATTTTGTTTAAAGCCCCGGGGGGTGGCGGTCCCCGGGGCTTGGGGGGGCCTTAGAGGCCCCCCATATAATTAATAATAAAGCCCCGCATGCCCCCGGGACTTGGCCCACCCGGGGGCCAATTAACCACGAAGCGCGGGAGCCCGCGCTTCGTTTTTTTTTTTTTATCGGCAGGATCCGCGCACCCAGCGCGTTTTCTGCCGATTAAAAAAAAAAAAAAAAAAAAAAACACAAGCGCTACCTTTTTGCCAAATTTGGTGTAATTCCGTTCAGCAGTTCGGGCTGTAGCCGTGGCTAAAATTTCCTAGGGGAATTAACATGGAGAAAACGGAGAAAACGCGTTTTGGGACCCCCCTTTTTTCTCGGCCGCCGCTTGATGAATCACCCCGAAACATTCAAGACAGGAGCGGACCGGAGCGCCCCACTAGTTTTGAAAATTTCGCGATGATTCGTCAAACGACGCCAAACTTATTGGGAATAGAATGTTGCGGATTTCTTATGGATAAAAAGGTCCTAACTATAACTATCTACTGGCGACCACCAGTAGATAATAAATATATATATATATATATATATCTATCTATATATATATATATATATATATATATATATATATATATATATATATATATCCATACCCAGATGAGTGCTTAGTGTCTCTGCAAGCACTGCACAAAGAGGGCCATTCGCCTGCTGGGCTGGTTGAGCTTCACAGTCAGTCTTCACATGTTATCTCCAGTCCCCATACAGACATTTCTATTAACACTTTGAAAGCTGTGGAGAGACTGTTGGTGTTTCAAAACAAAATACCCTTTTGTCAGTGATCAGTGCCACAGGCGGTGAAAGATGGTCATGAAATTGTTGAAAATTATGGGATCCTGAATACACTGCACTCCCACATGCACATCTGTTCATGAGGCCATTTCTAGAGTAGCTGAAGCATTAAAGACTGGAATGTCTTGGGTTTGTATCACGGGGCTGGTAAATAGTCTGTGCTAATACAGTCAAATCATGTGCGTGGTCAGACGATTTGCCAACCATGCCCCCTCGATTATTAAACAGACGCCTGCTAATCATGAGGGTATGTGCACGCAGTCTGATAAAAGCAGACAATGGGGCATCATCTATGAGCATTGATGTTGAAAGTTGTTCAGATCTTTATAGAGACCACCACAACAATGGTTTAACTGAACAAACATAAGCAATGACCATCCAGCTGTCAAAACCAAATAAAACAATTTGGTTATGGGCAATTCAGACCCTAATTTTATTAACTATCGCCCACTTGCCAGGGACAGTCTTGTTGATGGCACACTCGTCCAACAGTTGAGGATCCCGTAGCAATGGGAAGTAGACCTTCCAGGTGGCATATATTTCTCACTGAAGCGACCATCCTATAGATTTGTATATACCAGAAGAAAACAAACCGCAAACCTTTGCCTCCAGGTACTTGCAGCTAATGTCTCTGGAAGCATTCCGATAATCAATTGGTTAGGGATCTTGGCATACACTTCTCATAACCCAGATACCATTCATACCAGAGGTAGTTGCCAAGTGCAGGTTAGTTAGAATGGTGATAGTACTCCTAACTCCCTCAGTAAAATGTTGACCATTGTTCCCTCATTTAATGCACGTTGGCAGCACCTTGCAGCAAATTCCAGTCACTGCCACATTTTCTAACTTTGCAATAGACATTCACATCACAAGCCAATGAATGTGGCAGCCAGGGCTCTGAATTCTTAGAATGTGGGTTCTATATCATCCTGAAATAACCATGGCTTGTTATAAGGGAGACTTTGAGACCAGTTATGCTTCAAAATGGAATCATTTCAATAAATGGTGTCACGGGTAGCAATTGCCATCTATTCCACCATCTTTCCATAACACCCTTAATTTCTTACATCAGTTGGGTCCTACAGTATTCATCAATTCAAATCCATTTATCTTTACTATCTGTTCAATTAAGTCCAAATTATCGTTCAGTTTTTCATATTACAATTATCCACATATTTTTAGAAGGCATAAAATGTCTTTACCCACCACTCCATGCCCCCTCCCACACTTTGAATGTAAATGCTGTTTGTATAGTACTTTTTGCTGTACTTCATCCACTGTTTTATTGTTATTGGGGGTTATCATGCACCCAACAAAATTGATTTTACTTTGAAGACCATCATTATGAAATGGGTATTATGCTCCTTTGATGCTACCAATAAACTTATCAAATTTGAAGCAGGTAAATAACCCTAATGGCAAATCAACAATTTGAATGCAGAATTTGAGAATTCAAGATGTGTAACCCTTGTTTACTTTCGAAACTGAGCACTATTTATCAGAATTTAAAAATTTGTCCTGATGAAGTAGTTAAGTTGTGCATGTCACAAAACACATGTTGGCTTGTGATTTTTTTTTTTTACTCTTTATTCAGTCATCTAGGTAATTGAATTATTTTTTGACTAAATAAAACCTTTTTTTAGTTTTCACCGTGGAATGGATTCAGAGCCTCTTATTTATCTTTGCATATTACTATTGCAGTATAGCAAATGCAATCACCTTTTAAATATAGTTATACTTTGGCCCTTAAGACTTGGCATTGCATTTAATGTTGTCTTATTAGCTGCTTCACTAAGATAAGTAAGCAACAATGCAAGCATTGAACATGTGATAAACGTACCTGCAGGTAAAGTGGGATAAAGTGAAGTTGTGTACACATCCAAGATTTGTCCCAAACATTTGCACCTCTTTAGTTGACCAGTAAACAGCAGGCAGATCTTTGCAAATTTGCTAGATCAGAGCTTCTTTATTACATGGACAAACATATGCTGATATTAAAGACACACTAACTCTTGGTTTTGTCATGCTCTGCAGTAGAGCAGCCAGTTGCAGATGTAACAGTTGAAAAGTATATTATTCAAGCTATACCATTGTGTTATTCTTTACCTAACAACACATTATGTTCAAGACCTAAAGCACATTCCTCTAGACGGAAAGCAGCTTCGGTTGCATTTATTGGAACTGTCATTCATCAACGCTTGAAGGGAGCAGCCTGGCCATCTTTTCCCGAATTTTCTAAACCGAACTGCTTCATTATTCAGGAAAAGCAGATTCCACAGTGGGTAGGCAATTTTAATGCACGTTTTAGTGTTACTCACAGTTAGTCCCTGCCTCCATCCATGCCGCACTTATTTGCAGTTAAGGCACATCCTGAAATCCAGAATATGTTCATAATTAAAAGAATGGAAAGTTAATTAATTGTAAGAAAAAAGTTACTTATCTGCAACTATAGCTATCCAGTATTGGTATCTTTTATAGATTGACTTGGCTTAATCCTCCCTGATGTCGAGTTGGAAGTCCCACAGTAGACATAGTGAGCAGTACAGTGTTAACCATAGTGCACAAGGCTTTAACATGGCACAGTAGTATCAAGTCCCATAAATGTATAAAATCCACAACTCATCAAATCCGAATACAGTACAGCCTTCACCCTTCCCCACTGAGGCCATGATAGCTCAGAGTTTGAAGCACAAGTATTGAAATAAAATATGTAGTTGTACCTGAGTCGGGGAGGTGGGTTGGATAGTGTGTGAATCTATGAAAGTAACCAGCACTGGAGAACAACAGTCAAGTAACTTTGTTTTTCTCCAATATTGAATCTTTTATAGATTCACATGCCTGAATCAGAGTAACAAGCAGTAAATTGAACATCATTTCGTGGTTGATAGATGGCAAAGGCTAAAGAAGCTTACTTTTTTGAAATAGATGATGTGGAACTGCTTGTCCCACCACCGCGTCTTTGTACTGTGGACTCTAGACAGTGATGTTGCAGAAAGGTGTCTATTTTTCCAGGTCACTGTCCTGAAAATGTCCACTGTGGGCACTCGGGAGAACAGCGCTGTGGATGTAAACACAGTCCTTCTGGAATATGCTCTCACTCTGCCTTGGAGAGGACGACTTGTTTAATTATGATAGGAGATTATGGCTGTAGACACCCAGTAAGCTATACTTAGTTTAGACAGAGATCGTCTTTTCCTTGGGTGACAATTTGCCACTAAAAACTGAACAGATTCTCTGAAGGGTTTGGTTGTGTCAGTATAAAAGTTCTAACATCTGTTAACGTCCACAGTATAAAGTGCTCTTTCCGCTGCACTGCTTGGGATTGGAAAATGTGTTCAAATTCACTGGTTCATATGTATGATTTATGGAACCCTGGGTAGTATGATTGTCATTTCGGTAGGAATCGTTCCTTGACTGTAAAAACTTGAATTTCACTGAATCTTCTTGCTGATAAAGAAAAGAAGCCAAAAGAAGAGCGATTGCAGTTCCACCCTATGTATTGCTTGAAAGGGCTCTTCATCAGTTGAGAGGGAACAATATTGGGCTGCTATTAGGGTGGAAGTTGTCTTTTTGCCGAAAGACTCTAAAAACACCTGTAACAAATTCTTTGTTTCTATTAGACCAAAAAGGCAGTTGGTTCCATGACCTTCTGAAACGTTAGATTGCAGCCAAATGGACTTTTACTCAGTCACGACTCGGGCCTGATCTTGCTAGTTGTAGAAGATATTGTAATGTATGTTGAGGAAGGGAAGTTATAGGATGTAAATTATGCTCAGTGTACACAGCTGCAAATTTGTTTTGCCCCATATGTCTTTTAGTAGAGAGATTGATCTCAGTTTGAGGACATTGACTTGCTAACTACTGTAGGTGTGCACCCTAACACTGGTGAGGCATTGTTGTCATTATGAAATGGGTTTTCCTGGAGAAAAGACAAGCCGACGATGGTGACATTTTGCTGAACCCACCAAGGTATTGCCTGTTTCGTTTGATGTTTTACTTGTAATAGATTGTCGAATGAACCTTATTTTGCAGCCACTGCTTGTCTAGCTGTTCTTGAAACTACCTCATATGAAGTCAGCAGTGTGGGATCAAAGATATGGAGGATGACATCATCCCTAAAAAAGACTCAGTCAAACGGTTGATTTTTCTTTTTGCAGTTTCTTGGCTAGAGTAACGAGGCATGTTACTCGCTCCTTGGATGGGAATGCTTGCTTTATTTGTGTCCAGAATGGCACCAAAAAATTGGATCTTTCTGCAAGGACATCAAGAATTTGTGTTTAGCGTGAGTGCTAGCTTGTGAAAGAGCTGTAGACTTCTGTAGCTGACTTGAAAGCATTTCCCTTGACCAGCAAATTGCCTAAATAGGGAAAAAGGTTATGACCTTGTTTTCTGAGATGGGCAGTTACAGGAACCATCCATTCTGAATATTTTTGGGCAGATATGAGGCCAAAGGGAGGGGACTTTGAACTCATAATGGCTAATTAATTACTTTTAATTAGCGTGGTGAATAGGAATATGAAAATAGGCATCATGCAGGTCTAGAGATGTCATACAATCCTTATTCTGGAGAAGGTGTAGAACCTCCTTTAAAGTTACCTTGCAAAATGTTTGCTTTTAGAGTTAATCATTTAAGTTTTAAAGCTTAGCCCCCACGTGCCTGATTTAAAAATATATATATATATATATATCTTTTATCAGGAAAAGCTCTGTATCCCCTTTTTGTAACAGGATGGTGAGTTACGTCTGCAAGAAACAAAGATGTTAATGGGGGTCTATTGAGTAGCCTTGCCTCCAACAAGGCTTCTGGAGAAATTGCAGAGTGTGACCATATTGTACACGATCAAACACACAATGACCTGATGTTATGCTGGCCCGCTGATTGTAATGACGTGAGTTCTTTTCACCTACAGTAGCATTTAGATGTTTTGTGGCCATTGCCATTGTGCTGTCAGTTCCTTCATTGACCCAAAACTGATTTCCAGCTTTCTTTTGAGGGCCTGCTGATAATAGGACGTAAATGTGGAAGCTTTGTACTGTGGGTAAGTTAGTTGATAGCTGTGTTGACAAGAGTTGTGCATTTGATTACCTGTAGGGCTGCGGACCTTCTCTATAGATGTATAGGCCTTTACCTTGAACTCTGGTGGAAGCTGCTGTCATCGCAAAACGTTTTCCAATATTGTCCAGTCTTCTTCCCTCTCTCTCCCTTCCACCTACCCAACCCTTTGGTTGGTTTGAGGATCTGAACATGGCTCGCACGCCAAGACACATTTTGACATATGGCAACATTTTTTTAACTATGTATCTTCTTGACAGGCTTCCATTTGCAGCCCATCAGACAGTCACAGTTTGGTTAAAAGCACTGATGCATAGTGCTCGGTTAGACAGGTGGGGCCCAAAATTTCTCTCAGTAAGCCGTCTGGAGCCAATGACATGCTCTTATTTACACTCAAGTCATCCTTATTAGTGGCCTGTGAATAGGGCCAGTATTTCCTCCACACACCGAGTTACCAACAGTGAGAAAATGTGGCCTCTTAAGAGTTGATTGCTATAAAATGATGGGTTACTAGTGAAATTGATCACTCATGGGCCTACTAGCCTGTTACTTCCGCCCCCTCCCCCCTGGGCAAGGTTTTCACCTGGAGATTCCAACAGTTTTGAGCTTAAATCTCCAGTTGAAGTTAAACCGACCTGGGGTGTTGCAGCTGATTTAATAAGTCTGATTTAGTCACAATTAAGTGGCCATTGGTAATTAGGGACTTAGTGTGATTGACAGCAAAGGATTTAGTCAGTTCATGCACTATTTGTCACACTTGGTGTGACACAGAACGTGCCATGTTGGAACGGGACAGACCGAGACAATCGTGACAAGAGAGCAGTGAGGAGGGATCTTGATCAGAACATGTGTATCAGGCCAGTTCAAGGTTGGTAAGTATTTAAAAACAAAACCTTGAATGCATGCGTCTGTGTAGTGCTGGTCCTAGCATTGTGATGGTAATTCTTGCATATCGTTGGCAGCGTGGCATCTTGCTTCCCACTCCTTATATAATACTGGCCATGACACAGTGGTGGTAATTCCAGGCAGATTATCTACATCAGTGGCAAGATGCCCACCCTTGGTTTAATGCTGGTACAATGGCAGTTCCTGGCATATCGTAGGTATCTATGCCCACCTCTGGTATAATGCTGACCCTGGCAAGATAATTATAATTGCTAGTATATTGTGTGAGGTGGTAATTCTTACCATGTTGTGAGAATTCATTGTATGATATTGTCCCATAAGCCCTGTCCACTGGTTGAATAGAGATACTGCCATATTGGTCACAATTTCTTGTCTGTTGTGTGCATCTATGGCATGAAATTGCGCTACAACTGCATTCAGGGTAGAATAAATCCATGTATAATAGCAGTACATGTGAATACTTGATCAAAATTATATTGCTTTTTGAGCACCAGGTACATATGTACTGAAGCTGGTATTTCAAGAATAGTTCTTTTTCCCTGAAAACGATAAGCTTTTAAATTGTGTGTGTTTTTTCAAAATGAAACCCTTTTATTTGGTAGCAAAATATGCAGAATTTCATAAACTGACAATCTGACATTTGGGATCAGTTTTTGCATTTTCAGATCTACATATAAAGTTGATAATTGAGTGGTATTGATTACTGCTGTCTAGATCCTAGTATGTAAAATTGGTGTAACCCATCTGGTGTCTGATTCTGTATGGTACAATAACCTAAGTGAAAGCACTTGCTGTACGAGCTTGTAAAACATGTCTAGTTCTACTGTATATTGCCTGAGATTGAGTTTTGGATGTTTATTTTTCCACTCTGCCAATCAGAAATGTGAGCAGGTGCATAGAATAGAGAACATGCCTGGAAGAGCCAGGATGGAAAAATTAAAGCAAATTAATTTTAGAAGTGTAGGTAGTTGCTTTAAAAAATAGTGGGCTTTGTGAAATTGCATTTTCTGAACTGCCATCATCACCTGGAGCTTCTTAGACATTAATTGGTGAAATTGTATTGAAAAATGCAACATTTTGCCACAATTGTAGTTAAATATTGTTGTGGTGAGTCACTACCCACAACACTCCCTGGGGTGTGGGGGTTGTTACGCTTCCTTGGTACACCATGAAAGTACTAGAATATTCTGCATTGTAGGAATCCTCGCTGGAGACCTAAACTTAGACTAATTTCCACCAGTGTGCGGAGACCCCATAACACTTCTGCCAGATCACTCAATATATATCATTTTTATGGAGGTGGACATTTTGAAAAAGACCAATACATGTCACCTCCATATTTAAAGTACAAGTAGGATTTATTGACATTTTTTTCTCTCTGAGATAATTATTTTAAAAGGACTTGTATTGCAGCATCTAGCTAAAAGGTGTAGCCCCTAAAAATCTATAGAGACTTAAAATTAACCATTAGAGTACAAAAAATTAAAGTAAAGGGTGCCTGCCAGGTTAGAGTGCATAAGGTCAAATACAGGCATACGTTCCCTTCAAGACGTCTCAGCTTTTACTTCCCAGCATGCCTTGTACTGGCAGTTTGCCTTGCAGCCTCAGTTCTTTTGCCTGGATCCTAGAACACACAGATTTTTCTATTTATTTCATGAGGTCCAATTTCTCATTTGTCATTTAGTTCGATGTATTACATGCGCCTGTACACATTTTTAAATTTAGTTTTCTGTAAAGAGTTTCAGAAGCAAATTTTACCAGGTGATTTCCAAAAGAGTGGTAAAGGACAGAGGGGCTTCACTTGAGAGAGAAGTTGGACGACCTTAAAGTCCAACAGGAAAAACAGGAGCCTACTTCCATGTAGAGTGCGGGTTCCTTACACTGTACCTTTGCATTCTCCCAGAAAATACTCCAGAGAAGGAAGACCCAAGGAGGAAAGGCATCAAAAACATCGCTGCCACCACTCCCAACACTTTAGACGATCACAGGACCACCGCTCAACTTCGAGACTCTTTGGGGAGAGGATGTGGCCTATTAGGCTAGGGCGGTCGATCTCAAATCTGAAGAACCAGGTTCGAGTCTTGGCAATGACGCTCAACATCCTGTGATTCTGGGCAAATCACTTAATCTTCCCGTGCCTAACAAAAATGAATGTGTCCTTGTGTAACGTAACTGGTGTTCATGTACAGCGCTCTGATAACCTCAGGTCAAGTTTGCGCTATATAAAACTCCGGGGAAACAAGCCTCTGCACTGATGTGCTTACTGTCTAAATCTTCAACAGAGAAGACGCTTAACGACAGCGGAGACATCAGCATCAAGACCTTTGATGACCATACCTTTAACGTTATTCCTTTGTGACTGGTAACCTTGTTGTCAATGTCAGTAAAGGCACGACGTGTAAGTATTCAAGATCTTGCATATTACTGTACAGACAGTCTGGATCAGCATCTATTTATACTCCTTCAACAAAATTGACTCCTTGACATGTTATTCTCGCTCCCATGTCGGGATCTCCTTAAGGGCAATTTTCTTTTTCGTCCAAAGAGTTTCCTTTATGAAGAATCCTAGAATATCATTTCCACACTCTTCAAACCCCTTTACCTCCTTTGGACATTCCACCAAAGCCAGTCATGATTCAAAGGAGCACATCCATTTCCCCACCTTAAGACTCTGTCACTGATTGTCCCGCCTCAACGTATTCCCCAATCACCAAAAAGACTGCAGGCGAGAACACCAATTAAGCCTCCACCGCCTCCAGATTCTCCATCATCTAATACATTTACAGGTTCATAATCCACCTCCCCCTACATACTTCACCAGTAGATGACATCACCACATTTCATGATGTTGTCTTGATCAGAGTTGTTAATATGCTTAACATTCAAATAGAGGGTCCACATACCACCATTTCTATCACTATGAAAACTTTCCAAACTGAAGCTTCTCCAAGACCAACACTTCCTCTGGTTCCAGGGTTACAGAACTGGTAGAAGGACATTTTGTTTCACCAGCAACCATCAAGATAACACTGAGACGACTTAAAAAAAATACAAGCCATAGGATCAAGACCATATGTTTTTACGTCAAGAGCCTAAGCCTAATTCCGTTGGTGTCAGTAGTGAGAAAGCATGCATCTGCTCCCGAAATTCTGGCACCCCCAGATTGTGAAAGTAAAAGAATTGACGCTGCTATCCGAAAGGTATTGATTGAGGGGAAAGTGTATTAAAGCACCTAACAGTGGATCTAAATAACATGGGACAGATAATTTTGCTAATCATTGAAAGACTGATATGCCTTCTAATTCAGATCTCCTCCTCCCACAATTCCACCAAAAGTTGCAACGAAAGATCAGGTGCGTGCATTAAGCTAACCACAAAAACAAGTCTTGGAACCAGTCCCTCAACCACAAAGAGGAAAAGCCCAAAAAAGAATATCGGCAATTGTAGCCCCAAGACAAGTCAACAAATTCATAAAGAAACAAATTCAAGAAGTTGGTTTAATTTATCCACAATTGATAAAAGGAGATTGGATGTGTTGGGTGGTTTTAAACACAAAAGTAAAATTTGTGTTTGCCCATAGCTTGACAGTTGGCTCATAAAAGCAAACAGAGATAGTCGTGATTATAACTACACCATTCAGTTACATCACAGTCTTGAACTACAGATCAATCATAAAAAGTTGAATACAAAACCAGTTCAGATTCTTAAGTACCTAGGAGCAACCTTAAACACAAAAAGAGAATTATCTCCTTTGGAAGAGAAAGTGTTATTCATTAAGCAGAAACGTGATCAACTTCTGAACACTCCATCTCTTATGGCAAGACATGTTTCTTCCATGGTAGTAATGATGGCATCTTGCATTTTTCTCTTTCGAAATGCATCCCTCTACATGAGATCTCTTCAACAATGCAAGGCAGATCAGTGGAACAAACACAAGGGCAGCTGAGAAGACAAGCTGATCCTTATTTTTCAAGCCAAAGACTCAATCAAGTAGTGGTGTCAGAAAATGGATCTGTTAAAAGGAACTCCTTTCCACCTGATCCTCCCTTATCAAACAATAGTGATGGATGTGGCTCTGAAAGGTTGGGAATTCCATCTAAAAGACTTATCAATACAGGGATTGTGCCCTGAGAACAGTAACTCTATCATATAAAAGCACTAGAACTCAAAGCTGTACATCTATCATTGAAAGCACCTCATCTGCCCATAGCTACAAACAGATTGTTGATTCAAACAGACAACATGATCACAATATATTATTTAAGAAAATAGCCCAGGACCAGGCCCTGAACTTTCTCTCTCGAAGCTCAATTATTATGGCATTCTCTCCTCACACAAGACATTTATCCATTCAGGCAGGGTACCACCCTGGTCTCCAGTACCAAGCGGATATTACACGAAAATCACAAGTGGAAGTGAAGTGGCGATGTCCTTCAAGATATTTTCCAACAGTGAGATCTTCCACATATAGATTCTTTTGCTATCATCCTGAACACAAAATATTCCACTTCGGGTAAAGAGTATGGGAACCAAATTCTCTGGCTGATGCTGTTTTCGGAATTGTTTGAAAAAACTTTTACTGTTTTCCACCATTACCCCAGATTACATATACTTGCGAAGCTGAGGCATTCCAACACGAAAACGATCTCCATAGCTCCGGAATGGCCAAGGCAGTGGTGCTTCCCGGAACTCCTGCACCTCTCCTTAGCACCACACCAGAAACTGCCATACAAACCGATCTTTCTGGAAGGAAAGGAGAATACATCAACTCAGCATACAATCATTGAATTTGGCTGCATGGCTCCCGAGGTCATACAACATGATCACCTAAACTTCCCTCAACAATGTATAAATATACATAAAGAAACCAAACATCCTTCCACAAGAATGTCTTATAATCTCAAATGGACAAGATGTCATATGGTGTTTGAGAAACCAATACTGTCAAGTGTGTTGTCAAGAAGATGTAGCCATCCCTTACTTATTGCAGGTGACCAAATCAAATCTACAGTATTCCTCCCTTAAAGTTCAACTGACTTCAGTTACTGCATACAGAAAGGGCCCAAATCAAAAGTCCCTTTACTCAATCCTAAGACATTTTAGACTGTTTGAAGAAAACTTTTCCTCTAAGGTGACCGTCTTCTTCCCCATTGAAAATGAATCTAGTTATCTTTAAATTAGTGGCTCCTCCTTTTGAACATATCCATAAGGCCACATTGCAGCATCTGATTTTGGGAAGGGACGTTTTTAGTAGCAATTACATCTGCTAAATAGGTCAGTGACCTTAAAGCTTTAACTTTAATTGACCCTTCTACAATCTTCCATCATATTAGAGTTGCTTTAAGAACGCGTCCAAATTTCCTATCCAAGGTAGTTGTGTACTTTCATATTAACCATGCTTTTTCTCTGCTGGTTCTATATTTCTATTTAGATAGGTCAAAGGATATAAGAAACATTACAGGATATTTGTAAAGCAGCCACATGGAAAACAGTTCATACATTTTCTAAACATTATTGTTTTGATGCAGATACTAGAGCCAACACTTTAGTTGAGAAAGCAGTTAAAAAAAACTATTTGATTAATGTAGTGTCTTTCTTTAGTAAAGTGGTAGTAAAGTTAAATTTCTTTGCCATTAAAATTCTCTTAGGTGGATAAGCTTGCTAATCTGTTTTATGTTCATGACTGCCGGTGAGGATCCTGTGAGGCAGAAGAAACTGTTACTTACTGTAATCCTGGTTTTTCATTTTAGGAAGTCATAAACAATTCTCCCCTCCCTACTGAACGTCAATATTTTTCTCTATTAAAGTTCTATTTTCCACTTCGAGCTGATCTGTTCAAAAGAACTGAGGCTAAGAGGCAAACTGCTAGTACTTGGAATACTGGCGCAGTATGCCTGTGTTTGACAAGATTTCTTACTTGACCTGTATGGCACCGTTTACGTTCATTTTTGTACTATAATGGGATAATAGTTAGCCAATGCAATTTTCAGCTAGTTGTTGCAATGTAGGTCCTTTTAAAAAGATAATTATTTCTGAAAGAGAGAATGTCAGTAAAGTGGAAGTGACATTTGTTTTTTTTTTGTTTTTTTTTAAAAGGTCCACCTCCACTTACATTTTTTGTTTTAATATAAATGATATGACAGAAGTGTTCTGGGATCCCTGCACTCTGGCGGGAATTCTTCTCCATTTGACTGAAGTGAGGACTCCAGCCAGGAGTTACAGGATTACAGTAAGTAATATTTTCTTTCATGAGTGCCCTTTTATAACATATGGATTTTTAGCAAATGCATGTGAAATTTGTACTATAAGCTGCGATGTTTTGCTCAATTTTATGTTGTTGCTTTTTCACCAGTTCCTCAGAATCCAAAGATGCAGATCAAACAAAATTATAAAGCAAAAGTGATCCTGATTACGGCCACCTTAAATGCTTCTGAAAGGTATTTCAGTTGGAACAGGGAAGGACATAGAGCTAGATCAGCTGCAGAACCTTTTGTAACTGAGTTTGGTACTCTGATTACTGAATACCTTGAATATTGATACTTAGATATGCCAGTAAACTGTACGAATATTCTAAATAGAGCAAATACCAGAACATCACACAAAATCAGGCTGAAGAGATAGTGTCTACGTCATGGGAAGTCTTTCAGCTTTGTAGCATGCCATAAATAAAGGGTATGACCCTCCCTACCTCCTGTAACTTGCAAATCATTTTTTGTTCTTCTTTGATAAAGGTTGACTTAGTGTCTGTTACTTCTTAGAGGAAAAGTCATCC
Organism: Calotriton arnoldi; assembly: GCA_963921515.1. Taxonomy (NCBI): domain Eukaryota; kingdom Metazoa; phylum Chordata; class Amphibia; order Caudata; family Salamandridae; genus Calotriton; species Calotriton arnoldi. The sequence goes on from CAWUFW010000369.1 coordinate 2,015,939, forward strand.
TTGGAGCTTTCTAGGGTCATGGGGACTCAATTAGATGCTGGCCAAGCTGCTCAAATCCCTCCCTGTGCTCTTCTTGCACAAGCCTTCCCTCCACATTTACAGGTGCCTCTGGGTTGGCTACAGCACTTTGAGCAAAAATGCTGAGGGCCACACGATGAATGTTTTTTAAACGCCAACCCCCAAAGCAAGGGTTTATTTGCTAAAAAAAAAACTAAAAAAGTTCCTCTCACTCTGGGAGTGTTTTTTTAATCCATATGTTGGCGGCATTCATCTGTTTTTGCTCCCTGCGAACACCATGCCTTGCATGGCAGTCTGAGGATGGAAAAAATTAGCATCAGAAGTTCTTCCCTATATAAGGTATGCCTTCTGACATTGTGGAGCTGCTGGTTCTTCTCTGGCAGTGTGTTCTGACATTAAAGATGGCTCTGACTGTGCTGTCAGATACTTATCTGTTTCCCCACACAAAATGGGGTCTTAGTTCTGAACCCACTCGCCTCTTAATGAGGCCCATTGTCTTTTGCCCGGTTCTGGAGAGCATTTCCACTTTGGAATTTAAATTTTATGGTGGTTATGCCCTCCCCTTAGCCAGTGCATTAATAGATTTACAGTAATGTTCTTGAGACCATGAATTTTAGTATGTAGTGTTTTGGATCAGCAAAATCTCACCTAGCTCCCCTCAGATCAACTCTAAACGCGGCAGCCAGAATGGTCACCGGAGTAAAGAAATATGAACACATCTCGCCTGCACTCAGAGAGCTAAAATGGCTCCCAATCGAAATGCGTGCCAACTTCAGAACTGCCTGCCTCACGAACAAAGCGCTGCACACAGGTAAACCCGCCTACCTGGCCTCCAAACTCCAGAAGGCGGGTCAGACAAGAAGCCTAAGGAGTACCAACACTCTACTCCTTATCCCTCCAAAAACTCGCAAACAAAAAACCGCATCTCGATCCTTCGCAGGAAATGCGTCCAAAATCTGGAACTCCATACCAGTCCATATCAGGACCAACCCCTCCTATTTAAAATTCAAAAGGCAGCTCAAAGACCTCCTCCTCAGCCGATCTCTCCCAAATGGATAGCTACAGCCTAACCGCCGAAGCCTGCCCACAGCAGCACACAGACACTTTGACATTAAGACCTCTCCCTCACTCTCCTCATGACTACCTCCTCTATCCCCCCTCCCTGATCTAATCTCGTCACGAGTCATTGTGCTTTTTACGACGACAGTACGTGAAGCGTCATGAGTCATTGTACATACTACTGTGATAACCGATCTTACGAGTGACATTGTGCTCTTTACGACGATATTATGCGATGCGTCATGAGTCATTGTACATACTAATGTGTTAATGTATCTTACGAGTGACAATTCTGTAAAGTGCTCCGATACCTTCGGGTCTGGCTAGCGCTATATAAAACTCTTAAATAAATTGAGATGGTAGACCATGTTCTTGTAAAGTGTTCACAATGTGAAGTGATATCTGCCTGCTATATAAATCAAAATTTTCTAGGTTCATCCTGGAATTTATCTTCAAGTGTGGCGCATTCACACCCTTTGTATGCAGTGTGTCCTCCACTGCCATATAAACAAAGCAAATGTCAGGAAATCAAACCAATTGGTAAATTATTATGGCCTTGTCTGTCAAGGGTTAGCAACATTCAAACACTCTGTGGCACACTAAATTGTATTTTGTATGAGAATGCGTTGCTGAAAGGCTAAAACCCTGCTTCCGGTGAGGCCTAGACTTCATTCTAGGAGGTGGGAAAACAGTTACAATATTAATGTCTTGGAAAAACAGTACAGGTGTCCGTGGGAATACCCAAGTTATGAATGAGAAGTTGCACATAAAAGACAGTGTCAAGGTGGGCAACAGATGTTGAAAATTAAGCAGAGCATTAAAGAGATTAAGAGCCATAAGGAAGAATCCTATTTGTTAACCAGAATCTGATACCTTGCAAATAAGGATATGAGATGCGGAGCAAAAATTGATTACTGAAGAGAGGTATGTGTGAAAATTAGCCAAAATAAATACAAAGAAGACACAAACATTGACAGTGATGAAATACCAGAAGTCAACAGAGCTGTAGAAGAGTGTCACACTGTTGAGATGGCAGAGTGAAGAATATATTGAATGTCTAAAGTGAGTTGAGATGAAAAAATGTTCTTGACCGGTTTGTATTCAGCTACTTTGTGTGGTGAAATATTTTTTGCGGCAATGATTTCGTTATATTAAAAGCATTTCTTCTGGGCACCTGGCATGATCAAGGCAGGAAGCAGGATGTTGGATTTGGAAGCTTTTGGTTGGCACTATTTGGATTCCTTAAAGGTTTCCACAGCCGACGGACCAGCCGTGAACACTTGCATAGAGTCAGTGTGAGAGGGGAAGGACTTAATGGTCTGAATGTCATTAGCATAGAAGTGTTCCTGATTGCTAAAAAGAATATGGCTCGGAAGAAAGAAATTGTCTATAGAAAGTAGTGATCCTAAGAGATAGTCTTATTACTTAGAATACTTTTGGGTTAAATAGGGACTGAAAATAGGCACAAATCTAAGTAAGATAAAAATCGATCAACTGCAAAACCTTTATTATCCAGAGTCTCACAGACATTGTAGATTCAACATTGTCATGTAACATTAAATTGCATTTGATGCGCTTAGCTTGTTTAATGGAATGTGAAACTAGTGTTTTGAATTGAAACCTAATTGAAAATTGAAGATTTGGGCAGTAAAATTTAGAAAGATGGAGAGCTGAGCGAACAGTTCTCTTACTAAGTGTGGTCAGGGAGGGAAGTAAAGAAATGGCTAACAGAAGGGGTCCAGAGAAGCCACTCTAGCAGACTTGAAAAACTGAATGAAGATACTTGAAATGGAAGGGGATTTAGTAAGTGCTCCAAGTACAAAGTCAGCAAAGGGTACTTGCCGATGGAATATTGTAAGCCTAGAATTAGCAGGAAAAGCTGTAGGATTTGCTTGTGATTGACATATTCTGATGATGCTAATGATGATGGTATAATTGGAAACTGAATTAGCTGTTCTTGCCTTTGAAGCCATCGCATTGAATCCCTAAAAAAGCCAGTCACATTGCCTCACTCTATAAACCACCCTTGTTTTGGTTTCCTGTGTTGACTCGATTTTTTGTTAGTGGCTGTAATAAAATGTAACCTAGCAAATTATGCAGGTTGTTCTGTAGTCCTCTAGAATGGCACACCGGGGAGAAGCTAAAATTGAAATGACTGCTTTCTGAAATATGTTTCAATAAAGTAAAAACTATTACTTGAAAAAGAAAAGCTCTCCAGTGCCACAAGGTTGTGCCTCACAACTCTAGCCATGGCTCAGATCACCTGAGCAGTCATTATCTATATATGGCAGTGTTTTGCATGCTGGCATAAGTTCCTGTTTTTAGCCATTTAATGACATGGTTCAGAGCTCTTCGCCAATTAATTCTAGCAAAGCTTGTTCAGCAGACTAGGTCAAATGGCCACCCTCTAAGGTATTGGTGTTAAAATCCTGTTGAAGTTGCATCAAGCAGATGTTCCAGTCCAAAGCTCATGACGTGCATTTCCGCCTAGGGTACAATAATGATCCTTCAGTGTGGAGCCCTTTTGCCTCCATACACTTAAACGTCATCAATGATCAGAATGCGAAGTTATTTGGTTCTGTAAAGATCCCTATATGCTTGTCTCTCCTCTGTCAGGCAAGTCTGCAGACAGAGCATGTCCAGGAAGGACCCTCACTCAAGGCACAAAGAAACACCATAGTAATGAGTAATAGTCTTCATTGTTGAAGAAATGGTTTAGCTCTCAGGACCATTCAAGAGTCTGTGACACTGTTCCCCCATGCTGGCTTTCTCCTTTTTTTTTCCTATAAGCTGATCCCAGTTCTTAAAAACCTTTGAACGCAGTTTTCTGTTCCTTCTGAGGTGGAGGCTGTCCAGCAAGCCATGTTGGATCTCTTCAAGACAGCCCCTCCTACCTGTAGGCCCCTTCTGGCTTCCAAGGGTGTGCCAGAGCCTTTGGCCTGGTGATTGCAGCAGCTACTGCTCTGATGGTTCTCGATTCTGTTCCTTCACATGCTTTGGCATATGTGCAACATCTGTGAAATCTGCTCACATCTGAGAAGCCAGCACGAATGCTGCTTTCAGTGTTTCCCCAGTTGCAACTCTGAGTCACGTTCAGTGTCATCTCAGCCCTTGAATTCTGGTGGCTAGAAAGAAGCTAAAGGCTTCCTAAAGGACCAGTTTCTTGCTGACCCCCGGGTCAGATATCTTTGGCTCAGATTCAGACATGCTTGATATGCCCAGCTCATTCTAGGCCAGCAGTAATTAGTGTTTTTTGGTGTTGTCAGCGTTTCAAACTCTTTTGCAATATCAAATTGTCTTCAGGGCACCTTTGTGGGGGAATCAATGAAAGTACCATTAATGTAGGAATTAACATAGGTCTGTGGTAGGCTAAAGTACATACGTGAATGTTACCTGAATTTAGGATAGCCACAGGGATGTAAAAGGATCAGTAATACATGTTGATATGATGATAAAAAGAATTAGGAACATTGTAGCATATGATGACCAATGACGTTAAACAAATCATCAAAAACTCATCAAATCATGTGAGTTCCAGTGACATGTAAAACAATTGAAATATCTACTCTCAGTAGATACAGAAACCTGTAAAGATAACCATCTGTTAAGTTAATATATATTTTTTAGGGGTAGTTAGTGTTGGCCGTTTAATTGGTTTACTTACCCACCGAGTGGTATCAGGATAAATTGTATTGCGCAACGATATCTGGTTCTAAACTGTGAGACATGTGGAAAAAGGGTATTGTCCGCTAAATAGAAATAATTAGTTCCGCTGTGCCGGTAATCATTCCTGGCTCACACTAACTCAAAAGTCCATGTGAGGATATTCGAGACCAGTGCACTGTCTCCACTGATGAATCGTATGTGTGGACCGTGAGGACCATGGTATAAAATATGGCTGCCTTCTAAACCTAGGTTTGGCACGCATAGAACTGTAACAAAGCGCATTGGGGCTCCAAAAATTACGGTTTTAACTCCAAACATTATTTTAAAAGTTCAAGATAGAAATGGGAAATGATAGTGCGTATTTTGATTATTGCAAGGGACAACAGTACAATTTGAAGAAAGACTGTCAGTCTCTTCAGTGAAATATGAACAACAGCCTTGACTATTGTTTAGTGGCATTTAAACATAGTCTTGCACAATTATAAAGTGCCACAGTTTATACAAAAATGTGATGATTCTTTTTAAATATTACATGTCATGTATTTTAATTATTACTGTTTCTTAGTCACAAGTAGATGTAAAGTCTCCATTCCTCCACTGAATTAATCTCTCTCTGGATAGTCACAGCAGTGTACAGTTTCAGCGTTTGTGCAAATGACATGATCTTGACTGTATCATCAAGTCCTGTAACTTGTTTAGTGTACAGACGTGATGTCATTTCTCCATTCTTCCACTGAATTTAGACCTTTTGCAATAGATTTACAGTGATCAATCCATTGACATTCCAAGTGTTGCAGAGTTGCGCTGAGGTTTCCTCTTCTCTCAAGTAGGAAGGCTTGTTCAGTGACCTGCAATCTTATGCCATCATCAGAGTTACAGTTGTATTCGGTGAAATGGGACATTGGCAAGCTTACGTTTATTTCTACTTCAATGCTAGCCTATGCGTTGCTTTACCTATTGTGGTGTTTGCCTTATGTATATTAGGTCACAAGTGCACCAAGTGTAGTACACCACGTTTATTGAATTACAGTTTGAGAAGGATTTCAGCTCCAGATTGATATAGTCTATGAACGTTTTAGTGTTCTTGATCAAATTTGCAGGCAGCTAAGCTAGTTGGTTAAAGGTAGCCATGATCTTTCAAGCAAATTCTGAAATGCAGACTATACTCAATAAACATTCCTGCTTGTTCTGTGGCTGTTTCAGTTACATTGTGCAGATACGCTTGGATGCGTTTCACTGGATTTTCTGTAAACGCCATGAGACTGGCTCCGCAGCTAAATAATACCTCCATCACTCTGCCTTTGGAAGGGCCATCTGTCCTACCAGCAACAGCCTTTCCAGCTGACAGTACCCTGCAGCAATTCTTTCACTTCTTTCGGGGGAGAGCTGGATTCATGGGCCAGCAGAGGGTTCTTTCTTGGCATTCCATTGTAGCAAAGTTTCCTTAAGAACTCAACCTTCTTTCCTGCCCAAAGTCATTACTTATTTCCACTTAAACCAAACTATTTCCATCCGGATTTTTTCAAAAGACTATACTTTTGCGGAAGATCATTACATACTGTAGATGTAAAAAGGGCAAATTAATACTACATAGAGACTAAAGGCATCAGAAAGACCAGGTATTTGTTAACTATGTAGTGGTCCTTGCTGGTCTGGCATCATTTAGGAAAACTATAGCTAGGTGAGTTGTTTCATGTATAATCCCATTTCATCAGAAGGAGTACAGATCCTTACTTGGCCTACAGTACATGCCACCTGATGAAACAAATGTATGTTGCTTTACTGAGAAATTTCTGATACTGGACATTTGCAGAGAAGTAACCTAGAAGTCCATTCTTACATTAGCAATGCACTATTGACTGACTCCATAACCTAAGTGGGTCAGTAGTCTTTGCCTATTTTATTTTAGTCCTCTTTCTATGTTTTGCCTTTTGAATACCTCCTCCAATGTTGTGCATTATTTAGTTTGTTTTTCTATCCTACTGTTTATGAATATCGGTTAGAATTCCATGGAAGAGAAGGAAAAGTTGCTTGTATGTAATCTTCGTTCTCTGTCATGGGTATTCTCTCTGATTACATTAGCACCCCTTCTGCCTTTCTGTTTCCAAATGCACTGGTGAAATGTTGTAAAGTTAAGGAGCCTACCACTGTATTTCCTTGTTGCGAACTGCCTAGTTGCTGCATTGCATACTAGAAAGGCTGGCAGGTTTAGTCATTCTTAAAGTAGCATTGTCATTTAGCACTGAGTGTGCACAGCCTATGGCCTTTAGGCTTGTTATCTAAAAAGAGTTTACAACAGTGGTGTTTTCAACCAAATGTATTGAGGTAATGATTTGACTAATTGGATGTACATTAAAAAAAGATTACCTCAGAAAATGTTGCCTCTTACAGGCATGTTTTTCCAATACTGAGTTTTCTTTTCAAAACAATTAGTGTTTAAAAGAGAGATCCCAGGATCCAACACGTGAAAATACCCATGTATGAGAACTAGTCTTACAGATAAGTTAACTTTTACTTACTTTTCTGTACTACCTGTGGAATTGTTCTGAACTCCTCTGGAATTTTCTTATATTTTGTAACCCACCTGGTAGTCTCGATTTACTGTCCCTGCACCTTCTCAGTCTGTATTGTTACCCAGTGTACAGTTCTCAGTGTTTGGTGTGTACAGTAGCCCTGTGAATACAGTTGTTTGTTTACCAACAATATTTAATAGGGTGTTACCATGTAAACAATATTTACTAGGGACTTCCTTAACACCATCACTGCTAAGGAAGGAAAACATCTCAGGTTTAAACTAAATCTGACATGTCAGAATATAGTCCTAAGGAGTTAGAGGCACTGGCATGGCAAAAGGTAGGATTGATCACCCTTCCTCAGTATTGTCTAGGAACTGAACATTTGAGAAATTCAAGGTAACGAAAGCCACCAGAATGTCTACTTTATTAATACATTTCAACTCTGCCTTGGTTAAGCTCCAGCATTTAAAAAAAGGGCCCCAATGAAAGTTTGCAGGGTTTATTCCACCTGCGTCTGCTGAATAATTCCTTTTCTCAACCACAGAAACCAAAGAGGCTGCCAAATAGCAGCCACAAATAAGCAAACACCTTGTAGACACTCCGTTCTGATCTCATCTACGAACGGCTCATTCTACATGTGTTCTTGGCGCATGACATCTATTAGCCTTTGGTCAGCAACCCATTATACAGTATTGGATCTTTCATAGATTCACATGCTTGAATCATCCCCGCCGTTGAGGTGGAAGTTTCACGGTAAAAAAAATATATATATATATATATATATATATCAGACTATATATATATATATATATATATATATATATATATATATAGTCTGCCTTGTTTTTCTAATCATTAGCGGTTCACCACCGCTGGAGTGAGCACCCGAGACAAGACGGAGCGGTGGCGTGCTGTTTTTGTGATATATATATATAACAGAAGCAATACATATCATAATATGCTATAATGGACTGCACACTGAACTAACCCATCCCTGTCCTTTTATAAAAAAAGAACCAAAGTTGAAACACAGCCAATCAGGCTCTATCACCCTCTAGAACACTCCACAGAGAGGCAAGTCCCTCAGATTTTCTACCGCACGTCGTGTGACGGGTAGTCTCCCTGAGCTCTGCTCAGTTTTCTTTCATCTGTTGGATTTAGTGAGTACAGAATGTCTGATACTTCTAAAAAAGGATTATTCAGGCCTTGTGGGTCATGTGGGAAGAAGAGGCTACATATTGAAGATCCCCACAAGGATTGTATTTATTGCCTTTACCCTTCATAAAGAGAAGGACTGTAGGATCTGCAGGACTTTTTCTTCCAAGACCTTAAAAGACAGGGAAGGCAGATTACTTATTTGGCTAGAAAGGCTGAAATCAAAGACCTCTGTGGTGTCTGATGACGAAGGCAGTGGTAGTTCCCAGGCGTCAGTCCATCTGGCAAAGAAAAGGGACAGGTCTGAGGAATCCCCTGACGGACAAAAGAAATCTTCAAAAAAATTCCCACCATGAATCTTTGCATACTGCCTCTAAAAAAGGGAAACTGCCATTCCCTTCTGAAGAGAAATCTGTGGAAAAAACTGCCTCAAAAACGGCCACTAAGACTGCCGTCAAACAGCCTAAGACTTAGTCAGAGACTGTCAAAACCTCTTAGTCGTTGAAAAAGGCTTAGTCGACGATGAAACCACCTCTGGAGTTGGCACTTCAACCTAACTCATCGGCGCTTGCATTGTCGACGGAACCATCGACGAAGGCTGCGCGTTCGTCGATGATAACCTCTTCGTCTTCAGCGCATACACCATCGACGAGGCCTCCGACTACGACAACCTCGCCTCTGTCGACGTCTCTTCCGTCGGCGACACTCCCGTCATCGACGGTGCCTCCATCGTCGACGCCACCTCGTCGACGACGACCACTTCGTCGACGACAACTTCATTGACAATAGTTCTGCCGTCGATGGCCTCAAAGACTACACTGTAGTTAACAACTGTTATGTCAACATCGACGGTGTCTGTTTCACCGTCGACGAACATCTCATCGCCGCCGCAGGGAAAAAGGCCACCTTCATTGCAATTTACCCCAATCTTGTCATCCAGGTTCTTGTTGACGATCCCGTAGACGCGAGGCTTTTACCAGGACCCTTCCTACATCTCTCCTTTGCCTCCTAGTCATTTATGGGAGGAATCTGAGGATAATGCGTTGTTCAGTCCGGCCCGCAGCCCCTCTCAACTCCACGTGAAGTTTCAAGAAGAGGACAGGAGGATGACTATTATGGCACACACTACTATCAACCTATGGAAAGGCCACAAGTGTTGATGCCTCGTCAAGAGCCCATGATTCAAATGCCTGTGGCATTAGTACAGGATTTAACAGCTATGCTGCATGATTACCACACTAGTTTCCCCACTGCAGCAGGTTCTGTTGAAAAACAAAGTTCTCTGCCTCCTTTAAATTCAGCAGCACTTTCGGTGCCCGCGACAGATGCTCAGGATCCTTTGCCTGTGCCACAAGATCAGAGGCTGCAGGATGATGATGATACGGTCGCTGAAAGTGAAATTCCTATGACACCTACTACCGTAGATGAGTGAGAAGACTACTTAATTCTGACACCTTCTCCGCCGGCTCCTCAAGCAGTTGATTCTCCTCCTGAGTATATTGGGGGCTTTCATGCCATTATGGAGAGAGCGGCAAATCAATTCCACCTTCCCATGCCTGTTAAGCAGTCTTGACTGTTTCTTGTATGATTTTAAGGACCAAAACAGAAAATCTGTCAGCGCAATTCCCATCATTGATCATATCTGGGAAGAGGGCATTAAAATCATGAAAAAAACCCTCAGTGCTGGTAATACTTCCTAGAATCGACAAAAAATACAAGGCCACCATAGATGCACCTGCATGCCTGGTAGAGCAACCTAAGCTGGATTCTGTAATTTCCCAAGCTGCGCAGCGGAGCGTTAGGAATCCTTCAGTGCCTATTATTGCGCCACCCGATAAAGATGGAAGGCGGTTAGATAATATTGGGAAAAGATTCACCACCATGGAAGGTGCTTGTGTGTGGAGCAAATTCCTTAGCCATTTTAGGGGGATACGACCGCCAAATGTGGACGGTTGTTGCTCCGTACCTCGGGTTTTTGCCAGATGACAAAAAGCAAGAGGCAAGCAAGATTCTGCTTGAAAGAGAAAGGGCAGCATCTGAAATTATTGACATCTCTATGGATTTGACTTCCTTGGGTTTTCGGTAACTAGCTGGAGCAGCAGTTCTCAGTCGCCAAGGATGGGTCAAGTCCACCACTTTTTGTCCTTAGGTGCAAAGTAAAATCTTAGACATGGCATTCGATGGGGAAGCACTCTTTGGCAGACACATTGACGACGCCTTACAGGAAATTAAGAAAGACACAGCTAAGGCTTTAGGAACACTCCACTATTGAAAGACCCCTTTTCGAGGGGCCCGTGGCAGAGGGTCATACTCCTTTCGAGGGAGCTACCAGAAATACCAGCAGCAGACTTACCAATATAGATATGGCTATCAACCACAGCAATCGTATAGAGCCCCACCCTGCTGCCGCTTACTCCAGAAAGCAGCCTCCTCAGGCCAGAGACAATGCTAGAAAGCAGTGACACCTCTCCAGCACCTGTAACAATTCGGCCACACATCAACCTCAATGCCGCAAATATTTCTTTACATTTCGACCAATGGAGGAAAATCACTTCGGACAAATGGGTCCTAGACATAGTAAAGTATGGTCATACCCTGGAATTCATAAAGATCCCACTGCGTCATCCGCCTCTAAAGAAGCCTCCATCTCATCTCAAACTTCTCAGAAAAGAAGCCATGGTTATGCTCCGGAAGGGAGCTATGGGAAGAGTGCCTCACTCTCAGGTGTGGTTAGGTTTTTATTCCCGTTTCTTTCTGATAAAGAAAAAGCTGGGAGAGTGGAGGCCAATTCTAGACCTAAGAAAAGTAAACTAATATCTGCAGAAAAAGTCCTTCCACTTGTCACTCTCCAGGAGATACTACAGCTCCTCAATCATGCGGATTTCATGACATTAGATCTGCAGGATGCATATTTCCACTTCCCTATTCATCCCAAACATTGAAAGTTTCTCCTTTTCAATGTGGCAGGTGCTCATTTTCAGTTCAGAGTTCTCCCTTTTGGTCTGCGATCAGCACCTAGAGTATTTACCAAGTGTCTGGCTCCAGTTGCTGCTCATCTCAGGCTCCAGGGCCTGCAGCTGTTCCCTTACCTAGACGACTGGTTTTCCTCAAGAGCAACTTCAATTTGCCTTCAAATGTTTTGTTCCCTGGGGCTAACTCAATTTTCAGAAGTCGGTTCTGCATCCATCTCAAAAGGCGCTTTTTCTCGAAGCAGTCTTAGACACTATCCAAGACCAGGCATTCTTGTCCACAGAAAGGCAAACCCATCTAATTTCTCTGGCAACAAAGCTAAGGGGAAGAAAGTTCGCTTCTGTGAGACTGATGAAATCTCTTCTGAGCATGATGTCCTCTGCAATTCTAATGGTATCTTGCTCTCGTCTCAGAATGAGACCAATACAAGAGGAACTAGACAATCCATGGCTTCAGGTGACCGGATCTTTCGACGACCTGGTACGAATAACTCCAGTCATGCAGTCAGCTCTGCTTTGGTGGCAGCGCTCCTGCAATCTCTCAATAGGGCTAACTTTCCTTTCTCGGACACCGGATTTCGTCCTCACTATAGACACTTCTTTAGAAGGATGGGGGGCTCATCTTCAAGACCACCGGATATGGGGCAAGTGGTCCAAAGCGCTTTCAAAAATGCACATCAATTTTCTGCAGCTTCGAGCCATTTCTCTAGCCTTGCAGGCTTTCCTCCCAAGGATTCAGGGATCCTCAGTTCTGATAAGGACAGACAGTACCACATGCATGCATTACCTGAACAAACAAGGAGGAACACGCTCCCACATCCTATCGCAGGAAGCACAGGAAATATGGAAGTGGCTTCTCTCTCACCACATATCTGTCAAAGTGGAACATCTCCCAGGAGTGAAGAACAGTCTGGCAGATACCTTGATTAGAACTTCCAACTCTTGCCACGAATGGGAGCTGGATCAGAAGGTTCTTGAGTCCATTTTCCAGATGAATCGAAAATGTCAGTTCTTTGCCAGCTGGGAGCCAGAAAAAGGTTCATGGGGAAACACCTTTCTGATGAGGTGGACAGGGATCTTCGCCTACGCGTTTTCCCCCCTTTCCATTAATTGCAAGGCTTCTGATGAAGTTGAAAAAAGCCATGCTGAATGATTCTCATTGCTCCACCATGGCCGCGTCAGCACTGGTTCACAGAGCTTCTCCTGCTCTCAAAATGCAGACCTTATCGCCTTCCAGTATGGCCAACACTGTTAACATTGAGCAGGGGCCAGATTCTCCACCCATAGCCAGCCCGCTGCAACTACATGCGTGGTTACTGAACTCGCTGAGTTCAGGGAGTTAGACCTGCCACAAGACTATACAGACATACTTGCTTAAATAAGGTCACCGTCCACGATGAAAACTTGCACTCTCAAATGGAAGCGTTTCTGTTCATGGTGACATTCGTAACAATGTGCACCCAATTGAGTCTTCTCCGGATAAAATTTTACCTTATCTACTCTCCCTGGCTAAATCCAGCCTTATGTTCACATCTATTAAATTGCATCTGGCTGCCATCTCTACTTACAGACTTTCCTCTGGAAGTTGATCTCTTTGTTCAAGTCGAGTGGTAAAACAGTTTATGAAAGGACTTTTCAGAGTATACCCTCCTGTAAGAGCTCCTCCTCCGGAATGGAGACTTACTCTGGTTCTGGCGCAACTTATGAAACATCCCTTTGAGCCGGTTCACAAAGCTGAACTCAAATACATTTCCTGGAGAGTTGCTTTATTGTTAGCTCTTACTTCTGCCAGGAGAATCTGCGAAATTCAAGCCTTTACAATTAAAGAGCCTTACCTTCGCTTTTCTAATGACTGTTCTCCTTTGAATGAATCCTGCTTTTATTCCAAAGGTACCATCAACTTTCCATCTTAATGAGCCGGTTATTCTACGAACATTCTTTCCTAATCCCCCTGCTGAAAAGGCACTTCATACACTGGATATGAAGAGATGCCTCAAATGTTATCTTTCTCTAAGACCATCCGGAGAGCTGATCAATTGTTTGTATCCTAGGGTGCGCAAAAGCGAGGTACGGCAGTGACTAAAGCAAAGATTGCAAGGTGGATTGCAGCGGCTATTCATTTTTGCTATACTAAAGCAGGCTGTCCGCTTTCTGTTAAACCTAAGGGACTTGCCTCTCTGTGGAGTGTTCTAGGGGGTGATAGAGCCTGATTGGCTGTGTTTCAACTTTGGTTCTTTATTACAAAAGGACAGGGCTGGGTTACTGCAGCGACTGTGCAGTCCATTATAGCATATTATGATCTGTATTACTACTGTTATATGTATATATATTTATATATATATTTATTTGTATTTTTACCGTGAGACTCTCACCTCGACGGCGGGGACGATTCAAGCATGTGAATCTATGAAAGATACCAATACTGGATAACTGAAGTTACAGTTAAGTAACTTGTTTTCTTCTCCGCTTCTGCCACTGAAGTACTCGAGAAATGGAAGACAGAAGTATTTAGAGGTCCAGAGCTCTGTTACCAAAACGATGTGTATCAACCGTGTCAGGTTTTTAAAACCTTTAAGCCCAAACTGGCTTTAAAAGAAAGTTAATTTTATTTCTACATTGACTGTTTAGGAAGGCATATATTTCACAACCTATCCAAGAATGTATTTGATCTTTGCTATTGCAGATGCAAAGAAAATCAAATCTGCACAACTGCTTTTGACGAGTTCAGCTTCTTTGTCATCAGTGATCAAGAAGTGTTCCAGTCCAGTTGGAATTCAACTTTTTTTTCCTTTCAGATGCTGTGGGGTTTTTACTCCAGGGCAATAGGTACTACAATGACTAGCAGAATGTAGTCTTTCAAACCTCCCTACAGTTCCACATACCCCCTCCTTAAAATGTCATAAATCATCCACATGCTACTGCTTGAAATTCTGGGGCTTTTATGTACAGTAGTTACCCATTTATTCAAGATCGGGGAATGGTCTAAAGTTGAGTTCTAGCTTGTCCCCAACCGGCCTAAAGCTGTACCACCTTAACTGATGTAACTCTAGCACTTTGCTTCATGCAAAGGATTGCTCTTGAATTTTGTAATAGGCTGGTCATTGCCCTGTCTCCTAGGGAGTACCATGCCCATTAAGTTTCCTTTATGCCAGACATTTGGCTTAGTAAGCATTACCTTTTGCATTTGTAGTGTTGATGGCTAGGTCCTAATAACAGAAATCCAAAAATGCATCAAGTAACTTGTACAATGTGTTTTATGTTGTTTCCAATAAAATATCATCTGCAAAGAGTCAAATCAGCACTTTACTCCCTGCAATAGTAGGTACATCTAAGTTCGCTTTTAACAGATGTTCGACCACATCATTCGAAAATAGACTAAGAAGAACCGTTGCCATCAGACAACCCAGCCGGACATCTTGTTCAGTTAGGAAAGTAGCACTGCACTCACCAAAGGGCACATATGAACCTTAGCCGTGTTACTGGTATGTAACCCAATGATAACAATCCACAAGAAGCTGTCGCCACCCATCTTGCACAAAGATTATAATAGCTTCTCTCAACTGACGAGGTCAAAGGCCAACTTGAGGTCCACAAAGGTCAGATACAGGACAGCGTTCTTAACCACTCCTTATTTAAAATTAAACAAATGTAAGTGTATGGCTTGATCCACCGTACTGATCTTGGTCTTGAAGCTGGCCTGTGCCTCTATCATTGTAGCTTTGCTGTCATCCAACGCTGGAGTCTGTTTAGAAGCACCTTGCCCAAGATTTTCCCTGCACCATCCAAAAGAGCAATGGGGCTGTAGTTGGAAGGATGTTTCCTACTTCCTTTTTTGTGTGTATTGGCACCAGGATTGCCGACTGCCACAAGGTTGATATTCTATCCTCCTTGGTGACTGCATTGCACGCCTTGGCAAAAATGTAAGACCAGACATAAGTCTGGGCCCCGTGCTTTACTTGGTTTCAGGCGGAGTATAGCTCTCTCCACCTCATGGGCAAGAATTTTTACTTTGTGTTTATCACCTTCTTACACCTCACTGTTAGCGCTAGTGATTATATTTGTATGGTGTTCGCTAGTGTATGGTTGCCTAAAGAGGCTCAACCATTCCTTAATATGTATATAACAGTCCTGACTGATAGCACTTCCTTTAATAGCTTTAGAAATTATTTTCCAAATGGTTTCTTTCAATTGCTTCCGTCAGCTCTAACCATAGGTTTTGTTTGGCCTCTTTTTTTTTTCCTTTATAGCACATTTTTATACTCCTTTCTAAGCTGGTGAAATGCTACTTTGTGTCTAGGAAAAGTGCTGTATAATTAGAGTATTTAAACCCTAATGTTTAACATTTAGGCACTCATGGTCAAACCAACCATTGCATTCTCGTTTGAACGACATAGATTGTGGTTTCCTAATGGGGTGAGACATCTTGTTTCTATCTGCTCCAGAGTCTTTTAAATGAGTCAATTATTTTATTACTTTTGTTAACAGCACTTTGTGCTGTAGTAAAATCATAGAAACTAGCTGTTATATTATTGAGTGGATTAATTTCCTTCTGATGTTTATCGCGGTCCCAACAAACTTTCTTCCTGGCATTTGAATGTATATAAAATGATATGGGTACTGCAGTGGTCTCTCTTCATCTAGCACTAGGTCCACCCACTGCCTTAACAGTCAGGCTATGATAGGGTCACAGTTGCTTTCGACCCTCCATAGAGCTTCCATATCAATCATCTTACCCTAAACTTGGATATTGGTTATGCAATAAACAGTCAGTGAGGGCTTAGCTCCTCAATTGAAAGTGTTGCTAGGTGGGGAATCTGAGTGGATGGGGCCATTCAAAAACCTCAAACCATCATTTATGAGAAATGTAACAAACATTTATCCCTTCTTCAAGAACCACTTTCATTGCATTTGTGGTTGTGGAATACCATAACATGCATCTTCTTCAGTGCCTCACTGTTGGCTATCTCGCAGTTGGGGAAGGGGTTAAGGTCACCACATGTGAATAACAAATTCATTCAGCAGAATGCCCAAATAGCACTAAAGTTCCTCAGATACTCCTCCAGCCCCTTCAAAATGGCCTGAACATCTGGACCGCAGTGTGGAGCAATTTAAACATTAAGAATGTCTATACTACTGACTCCCATGCCAATAACTGTTAGGCTCACACGCTGGATATTAGAATGACAGCACCCCACAGTAATTTTCTGTGATGTCCTATTCACCTTGCAAGAAACCCAGATTGAGAGGCACTCACCCCCGCTCCTAAACCCCTCTCCGCCCCCTCGCCAATAGGTCTTCTCCTTGTAGGACGTACTGCTGGATAACAGAATTCCAGGAAGCTGTTCATGAGTGACCATGTTTCCTGCAACAGCCGATGTTATCCTGTTTCATCTCCATCACCTAATTTATAATTAAGTTGTGTGATACTCATATAGGGAATACTCTCGCTTCTCAAATGTGCATGAGCTACACGTACGGCTGGACACTTTCCTGTGTTCTCCTGACAAGCATGTCCTAGTGCAGGGGGTGGAATATCTGACCCGCACGATATCTGACCACAAACCAGTCATGACCAGACTAAAATGCGGGATGAGACACCAGCCCATCCCCACCTGCCGCCTTAAACCTGAAGCGCTGGAGGACCAGGCTTTCCTCCAGGACACTAGGGATCACATAATATCCTACTTTTCGGAAAATGTCGACTCAACAGACTTTAGGCTGACAGAGTGGGAGGCCTTTAAGACTGTAATCCGGGGTAGGTGTATGGCAACATCCATCGGGGTCCGCCGAACACTGACTGCAGATGTGGAAAGGGCAGACTGGGAGCTACGCGAGATAGAAAAACAGAGACCAGAACGCCCAGAGATCCGGCAGGAGCTCTTGGATGTGAAGGAGGTGGTTGCAGCCCAAGTGGAACGACTGAGGAGATGTTTTGATTATAGAATATATATGGACCGCACCCATGCGGAGAGGGATAAGGCTGGTACTCTCTTGGCTGGCTAACCCGGCCTGCAGAGGTAACACCATAATGGAAATAGCTGATCAAACGGTATACCCCCGATATAGGCAGACTGAGATAAATAGTAGATTCCTTGAATTTAATAGATAATTGTACAAGATTTTGAGGATTCAGGAGGGAGGGGAGACGATGGACATCCTGGCTTCACTCCCCCCCCCCCCCACCCTGACTGAAGACAATGCAGACCAGTTGGGGGCCGATATCTCGGAGCACTAATTAAGGGCAGCCATTACAGGACTTGCTAGGGGCAAAACTCCAGGAACGGATGGGCTCCCCACGGAGTTCTATGCCACCTATGTAGAGGAGCTAGCCCCATGATTGGCGAGGATGTACGCAGCGGCCGGAGAGGAGGGGGTTCTCCCAAAGACTACACATGAGGCACCAGTGGTCCCACTGCTCAAGCCGGGCAAATCTCCCCTAGACTGTGCGGCTTATAGGCCGTTATCTATGCTCAATTTGGACTTTAAAATACTGAGCAAACTACTGGCGACGAGACTCCTCCCCTACATGACTACTGTTGTCCACCCAGACCAGGCAGGGTTTATCCTGGGAAGGAACATGACCCTCAACATTAGGCAACTGTTATCCATAATAGAGGCGAGTGGGCGGGTGGGGCGATATTTGCCACTGACAGAGAAAGCATTTGATAGCCTTGAATGGGGATTTCTGTCCTAGAGCGGATGGGGGTGGGGCACGGTTTTATACAATGGGGGCGTCTGTTGTATTCGGAGCCCATGGCTAGGGTGCGGACTTGCAGCACAATATTGGAGCAGTATCCGGTGGAGAGGGGAACACGACAGGGGTGTCCCCTCTCCCCCTTGCTGTTCGGTTTAGCCTTGGAACCCTTGACCTGCATAGCCCGAATGGGCTGTAGATACCGAGGCTTACGATTGGGGGAACATATGCATCACATCGCACTATATGCCGATGATCTCCTCTTATTCCTGAACGATCTGGGTGGGGGGGTACTGCAAGGGGCCAGGGACATGATGGAGGAGTTTGGGGCCCTATCAGGGCTCAGTCAACTGGTAGAAATCCCGCCTTTCCCATTGACAGACTACAGAATCACACCAGATGGATTGGGGAAGCTGACGTGGGAGCCTCACTGCCTCAAATATTTGTGAGTAAAAATGTATCATTCCCAGTTAGACATTCAAGAAGGGAATATAGGTGGGATGCTGAGATCCTTAAAGAACAGCTTGACTTTCTGGGGGAGCCCTCTCTATCTGTGGCTGGTAGGATCGCCCTACTAAAGATGGTAGCTCTCCCAAGATTGCTGTTTTTTTTCACCACACTACCGGTATGGATTCCGAAAGCATGGTTTGCAGAACTTGACTCATGCCTGGCATCTTTTATATGGGCGACAGGTCGACAAAGGGTGGCCCTGGCGACACAAATGACTGACTGAGGGGGGACTAGCTGTCCCTGACTTAGAATCATACTACCTGGCGGGACGACTGCAGAGGCTCACGCAGTGGATAGCGGGGAGACTGACACTAGGAAGGGAAATAGGACTCTTCACCCCTGAACGAGGCGAGCTCTTGCGTGCCCGACTGCGGGAGCGCCGCGGGGGTGCACAAATGAATTCCAGGTGATATGGCGGTGCTGGGGTAGGTGCCTCCAGAAAACACGGACCCGACGACCCTATTCACCAGACCTCCCACTGATAGCGATCCAAGCGCTACTGCATGGGGGACAATGGAGGGGCCTAGAGGACTGGATGCAGGCGGGGGCCACCAGATTTGGAGACCTATATAGAGACTGGGAACTCCTGCCATTTGAAACATTTAGAATGGACTGGGACATCACTCAAGGCCAGTTTTTGCTCCATAGAGCGATTGCGGGGGCCATACGAAGGCACTGGGGACGGGCAACGTAGAACCCAACCACCATTCCACTTTTGGCTACATAGGAACAGCAGAAGGTACCAAAAAGGCTGTCACCTGCCTTTACAGAGCAATTGGCAAAGACTCCATCCAACCCTTGGCGGCTCTGAAGAATCATTGGACAATAGACCTGGGCATCCCCCTGGAAGATAAGGACTGGGAGAACATACCAGATAGGACTATTAAGGTCTCGAGGAACGCCTGTTTTAGACTAATTAGTTTCTACGTCTTACACCGGGCATATCTCACTCCGGAACGCATCAACCAATACTTCCACAGGGGAGATGTGGGATGCCCAAGATGCGGGAAGCTGGGAGCGGACATGCTGCATATGTTTTGGGGGTGCCCAGGCATGTCTACATACTGGCAGGAGGTGACAGCTGAAACAGCAAGAATAATTGAACAGGAGGTCCCATGCAAGCCGGCGCACTGCATTCTTAACCTATTCCCCCATGCATCTAAAACAAGGGTCACGGACAAATTTCAGGATTTGGCCTATATTCTAGCCAAGCGTGTAATTACTAGCTGATGGAAAGCACCGGGGGGCCCTGCATTGCTAGATGGAAAAGGGAACTGGAGAAATGGGTGAGCGGCGAGGGTAGGATCCAGCTTAGAAATGTGCAAAGGAGGGTGGGCAAAATCGAAAGGGCCAGGGCCTGGGAAGCTCTGGTTGAGAGTATGCGACACACCGACCTGGAATCAAGCGATTCGACGTCGGCGACACAATCCTGACAGGGAAGCCCAATGCGACAAAGCCTGGAACGGGACTTAGTGCAGATGCCGCCAGCTGAGTAAATTCAGATAAGCCAGGAGGTCCTTGAGGGGATCAATAGGAGCAACTAGCAACAGGAGTGACGGGAATTAACACTTTAATTGAAAATTGGCACCCCATGCATGTACAACAGAACACTAATAGCGACCTGCAGTTGAGTTATGGGAGAGGGGGAATTGTTGGGGAAATTATTCATGGAACAGATCCATAGTATGCTGATATGATGTTAAATAACCTGGAAATGTAACTGTTAATCTATGGCTAATAGCCAACAGAAATTATATTTGTGAACTGACATGTTTAACAAGAAAAAGAAAAGAAAATCTGTTCAATTTTTTTTTTAAAAAGATCTGTGATACTCTATGATAAAATAGAAAGTGACTCATTAAGGGGGTGCTTCCCCTTAGAATAAGGAACTCTAGCAAGGGTGATCATTACCATAATGTCAGGATCGATTACAAAAATGTTAAGTCTGTCGTTACATGAACTGGTTCCAGGCTCTTCCATGTAAGGATGAAGCCAACCACCCGCACTCATGAGCAACCATCTTCCCAGAAGTAATGTCCCCTCCTCTAGGTAGCACCACAGATCTTCTTAGTCCCTTTTATGATTAGCAATTTCCCAAAATTATCTCCACAACCAAATCCCACACTGGATGGTTCTGGAGACCGTGGCATAGTGCCACCATTTCTTTCCCCCTCAAACCTTCCTGCAGAAGCTCTGATCAGCTGGTGTTGCCATTTCCATGGCGGATTATAAAGTGGAATAACATTGATCCCCATGGAATACAGGCTCTCCAGCTGCCTAAGGATTAATCTACTTATGTTGTTGAAAACAAATTCCACCTTTGTTGAAATTAAGGATTTACCATCCTGCGTGAGATGCCCTGGGCTCACAAGTTTTAGGTCCTTTGAAGTCACCCAGCATAATGGTGAGTGTAGCGAAAAACACTAATAGAAGGTGTGATCTGTCCTAATGGTTTACACTAGTCATCCCAGGGAATAGATCAGTGAACTCCTAATGGCACACAGTGGCACAGCTGCCATCCCAAATGGGGAGCTTGAATCAACGTGTATGTGTTCCTTTTGCACCCCCCCCCTTGGCCAGCCTGCACAGCATCAAAGGGTGTGGCCAAGGAATTTAAGGAGTGGTTCCTTGGTTGTACAGGTACTGCTACTAATAGAGTTCTGTGTGGTGGAGAGGTTCCACCCACTGTGGGGCTACCAGGCTTGGAATCCCCATTGGGTTCCTTAGTAGGTGCTACCTTGTCAGCCATGGTTGTTTACTATTTTGTGGTGCGCTCTTCTTGTTTCTCCTCTTTCTTGTCCTTGGAGCAAGCAATTATTTTGCTTCTTTGGCTTGAATAACAGCTTGCGTGATGTTTGGTGCTCTCTCACCTTCAGAAATTTTGGAGAGAAGAAATCTCTGCCTTGGCTACTATCAATAATGTTACTTCCTGGAATCTCTTCTGGGTTAGTTGAAGCATCCGTCATCGCACTGCTTTCGTCCATTATCGTATAGATTCCCGGAAAATAGTTTTCTTTAGGAATATACCATGGTGCCCTTCCTTTCCTCACTTCTTGTTCTTCGCTTTTGTTGCTTTCTTCCCTGAACTTATTGTATTTTCAGACATCCCCATCCCCAGACTACCAATAGTGTTTAAAGGAGCAGGCTCACTTTTACTGATGTTATGAAGGGGGGCTTTGTCATGGAGCCAGGATGCCTAACAATCATATTGGCCGATTCCTTGTTTTGGCAACTTGCAGGTTCTGTGCCAGTCACATATTTTTTGGTAGTCTTTTCACCAAGTTCTTCTTCTGTTTGGGTGAACTTAGTGGAGCAGCTGACCTTCCCTGTGCATGAGCTGATACTATTTGGGAGGCAAGATCGTATTTACTGCTCTTTTTGATCAGAGCTTGTAAAATAGTTGTAAGTAGTGACGTAATATGCTTTGCCTCGCCCCAAAGAATTTTTCAGGAGCAAAAGTATAGAATTGAATACACTGTTTATGGTAAACAAGGCCTTGAGATAACTAACTCCGTCTTGTGCAGAGTGTCTTTGGCGGGGCAATTAAAAAAAAAAAAAATCCCAGAATCGCAAGGCTGTAGAGTCGGACTGTTGGGTTCCTGCAGTGAATGTGCTAGAGTGATAGGCTCAACATGGACCAATGCCTTCAGCGCCTTAGTGGAACACATGTTTTTAAAGGAAACAATTGAAACATCAGGCAGTGTGTTAACCAACCCCACTGAGGAGCTAGCCAGAGGGAGATGAACATTCTGATGGTCACTTATGGAATCTTTATCATGCAAGAACTGATGACTCTTAGGTTTCGGTAGTCTAGACCTTGTGTGCTGCATAGTAAGTATGGATTAAGAGATACTATGGATAGCTGTTACCTTCCCAGGCTTCTCTTCCAAGCCTTCACCCAGTAACAACCCCCTGGGATAGGCAGGTCATTCTCTACAGGCTTAAATGCTTTGCAGACTACATAATGGTCCTCGACAGTGGTTCCCCACTCCCTCCGTTGGGAGGCATACAGGCTTTCGGGCTGTAATTACCTTATTCCTTCAAAAACAAGTGCATAATCAGTTTAAACCCCAAGTTGGTTGCCTTTTCAGGCAGTTGTGGTGGGGCCTGCGGTTATCTTAAGGACAGGTTGTTCCCCCTGGGGTGGGACGCTATGAGCCAATTATAGACTCTTACAGATCGCCTGTGACCCACAGAGTTTGCAAGTGTTTTTTATGCTTCATCTTTCTGATCAGCATGTCACCATCTCCCTTTGCTGTGAGCTCACTGTCAGCTGTTCTCTTCGCTGCTATTCTCCCTTGGGCTCTCCATTGCTCTTTCTGCACCCTGCCATAGGACCAAACTGTCACAGGGTCACACTATGAGCTGCCCGGTAGATAATGGCAGAAGAAACCTCCGCTTTAGAGCTTCAAAATGATTCGATAACCAGGACAACTGTAGGCAACAACCAAGCCTTACAAACTACACTCCTCAGATTATATTAGCTCGGTCAACCGCTCATCAATGAAAAGCTTGGGGTATCCATTTTGCTGGGTGGCAGGCTGCATCCAAATGGTTCTAGCTGGTGTTGGCGGTCTGGTAGCCGCTCAAGTGCCTATTTAAACTAGTAGGCACTAATTCACACTCCACGAGATATTTTTATATCGTTTTATATGCATGGATGTCTCTAATGAACCTCTGCATAAATTAAACAAGTTTGCAGTTTTTCCCTGTGACTAAGTCGAGCTTGTTATTGCACTCGTCTATTGGTAGTGATCAAAAACTCCCAAGCAAGTGTTAATAGATAGATGTTGATCAAATCACGGGCCTTTTTCTGATTAAGACAGGAAATGGTGGTCAGGAATATGGTAAGATCGGCGGCCACCCATTGGATAATCACCAGTTTCATTGCGCTTCTCAACTGCTGTGGTCATCATTGGAAGGAAATAGAGCAGATCATGCAGCACCTTCATGAGGAATACAAGAAGAGGGTAAAATAAATGTGCTGGAGGGGAAAACCTGCCTCAAGTCATCCCTTGACACAGCGGATACAGCCAACAGACAAATGTGCACAGGAACAGCCCTGATAAGGCCTGGCTGTGAGTCTCTAGTTTTAAGCCAGAGGCGCAGACCTCCTGCATCAACATTTCTTTAACAATTGATGCATTCTTGGTCGGCACTGGACAATGTTCTACAGCAAATAAAGAAATACAGTGAATACCAAAGGGGCCATTCTTTTTCGAGGCTCTTTCAAAAAGGGGACCTTGACAATCAGGAGGCCACCAGGCAGAGTATTTCAACACAGAACCCCAGAACCATCCTTTAATCAGCCATGAGACCCTCTAGGCACACCAGTGCAATGGTAATTCCTTCCATGGCAGCCCTTTAGTGGGAGAGACAAGGGAAGAGTACAAGCATTGAAGACCTTGGATGCTGTAGCCAAGTGATTTTTAATCACATGCACTCCTAGCACATCACACTAGTATGGTTCAGGACGGGGGGATTCCTCCACGAACGGAGGTCAGTCATCTTAGACAAATGAATGCTGAATATAATAGAGCCGCGGGTATTGCATCGAGTTAATCAAAAAACTACCCACAATACCACCATTATCAGACTCACTCCAGAGAAGTTATTCCATCTACAGCAGGAGGTAAAGGAGCTCCTACAAAAGCGAGCAATAGAGTCTCCAAGAATGAACTAAAGCAAGGGGTCTACTTAGGTTACTTCCTTGTGTCAAAGCCAGATCAGTCCTTAAGGTTTACATTAGACCTCGGGCAACTAAACAGGTGCATAAGAGCTCAACTTTTCAAAATCACAACGCTGCTAGAGGTTATACCTCTCATAAAAAGAGGGGTCTATATGGCCACGGTGGATCCTTACCTGTACATACCAATAAATCCTAGCCACAAGAAGTAACTCCAATGTGTCATAGACAAAGGTACATTAGCAGTTCAAAGTGTTACCTTTCTGCATAAAGTCTGCACCAAGGGTTATCACAAAATGCCTTGTTGCAGTGTTGACACACCTAAGAAGACAGGGGAGGCCCGTTTACCCATATCTAGATGATTGGCTGGTGAATGCGAGACCGCAACATCAGTGTCAAGAGAACATTCGCATTGTAATGCAAACACTGCACAAACTGGTGTGCACTGTAAACGTAGACAAGTCCTTTTCGGTTCCAGAACATAAGAAAGTGCTCTTTAGGGCAACACTGAATTCAAAGAGGACAAGGGCATACCCAGTTACCAGGATAATCTTAGTATTCAAGGTGCAAATTCGCCTCTTCCAGAAGGAGGCAATCTAAGACATTGAGCGCGTTAATGACATTGAGAGGGAAAAATGGCATCCTGCGTACTATTCATCTAGCATGCCAGGCTGCACATGCACCCCGGAATGGTTGCAGGCTAAATGGCCACAGGGAGTTTGACCATCACCACAGATGCGCCCCACACTGGATGGAGGGCACACATGGGAAGCCTCAGTCATGGGCATGGGCATGGGCAGTCAGACAGAGGCAGTCAAGCACATATGTGTTGGAGATCAAAATGTTTTCCTAGCACAGGATGCTTTTCATGCACAGGTAAAGGTACTTATCCAGACTGACAATACAATAATGTTCTGCTTAAACAAGCAGGAAGGGAAGATCTTACCTGCTGTCCAAGCTGACCCGGGACAGATGGAAGAGGGCCATCCAAAGGGGAACAACCCCATTTGCAATACATCTGTTTGACATATGAAATGTGCAGGCAAACAAGCAAACTCATCCTATGAATGGGAGCTAATGCAGCAAATGCTAAATACTAATTTTCACAAGTGGGGCACACCAGACAAAGGCATGTTCGCAACCCCAAAATGAAAAATGCGTTAACTTCACATCCAGGTACTCACACTACTGATCCAAAGAGAGTGCCATATCAATAGATTAGTCAAGAGTATTGCAAATGCTTTCCCCCCAGCACTATTGATTCTGATGGTAATAGACATTCAACCACGCAACCTTGACGCTGATCCTAATAGCCCTGCAGTAGGTGAAACAGACTTGGTCTTCGGTCTAGTTGAGATCTCTGAGAGCAATAATACGCCTCACAGCAATTCAGAACCCACACACGGAAAGTTCTGTCAACCAGACTCAGACTGGTGGCCTGGCTTCTGAATTTAAGCACCTCAAAAATCCTGCAGAGAACCATGGAGATCCTCAGGGAGACTAGGAGAGTATGTATGTGGAGGTGCTACCGTTCAAAGTGGAAGAGATAAATCCATTGGTGCAAGAAGCTGGGGCACATGGATAATAGAACAAGGAACACCACAGGCATCACATACCTAACTCACTTGCTGGGTGAAAACGTAACCTACACATCACTCCAGGTTCACCTGGCCTCAATTTTAGCGTACAGTAGGGGATTCACAGGGAAAAGCTTCGGTAGCGCACCTGTCTTAAAAAGATTCCTAGTAGGATCAGAAGGGGATGCGCAGTCCCAATGCTTGCACCCATGGGAACCTAAACATAGTTTTCAGTTGTCATAGTTCTCACTCAGCTGATGCAAGAACCATCCAAACCTCTGCACAAGACCAAGATTAAATATTTAATTCTATAGACTGGCTTCTAAGTAGCCATAATTGTGCATAGTCAGCAAGTCATAGGCACTCACCACTCAGGAACCATACTTACATATACATAAGGACAAGAGTGCTCATGAGAACAAACCCACATTTCCTTCCTGAGGTGGTGTCAGTTTCATGTTAACCCATACAGCTACCAGCGTTCGTCCAACTACCAAAGACGCTGAAATAGCCTTGCACACGCTGTACGTCCAGAGAGTGGTCATGTACTCCCTCCAGGAAATAAAGGATGTAAGAAAGGCAAATCAGTTCTTTGTTTACTTTGCACCTAAGGGCAAAGGGACACCAGTATCCATGGGGACCATTGTCTGATATATAGTGCAAATAATTCAGATATGCTACAAAAAGGCAGGCATGACATTAGAGGAGAAACCAAGGGCACACACCACAAGAAAGAAGAGAGCAACCAAAGCCTTTCTGGCAAATGCCCCAATTACATAAATATGGCAGCTGCTTGGTCCTCTATACACACACCTTTACTAAACATTATTGTAGAAGCTCAGATAGGACAAAAAGTACTAAAATACCTATTCGGAAGTACAAATTGATTACCACTCCGCCACCTGAAGGAGACTGATATTGCTACAAAATTAACGCACATCATGTGAATTCAGACGATATCCACATAGCAAAACAAAATGATTATTTACCTGTAGGAGTAGTTTTGCAGCTTAAAGAATTATTTGGAATCAAATGCGGCCCTCCCGCCTCTTCTGAAAGAAAGGTGAAAAACATGCAAACACCAAAGGAAGCAACACAGAAAGAAGGAAATTTGAAAAACTACAGGTTGCAGAGGAAACAAAGGTCTGAAGCTGGAGATCACAGACGGGAACTTCCGGGACACAAGACTGATGTCACAGGGAGATGGACATCCCTCCAAATGGCGGTAGTCGACAAAGCCCAAGAAAAACAAAAATGATAGAAAAGACAGGTCCGAACCCAACCGCTGGATCGCAGAATAATGCACAGCATGTGAATCCAGAAAAGTCTTCCTGCTGCAAAAATGCTCTTAGTGGCGAGTAACCATTTCGATGTCAAGCAGCTATAGGTCTCAATAGGCTCCCTTGTGGCATTGTTGCAACTGTCAAGATATCGCTTAAAAGATGTGGATTCAACTTCTCTATTGGCTGTATTGGAAATATTGCGTTGTTTCACTCATGGAGGTTTTAGAATTGGACAATGCAGTTTTAGATCTTACAACAACTAAAAATATAATTAGTATAATGCCATCTCTAAAACCCAGCTGCAACGCTTTATCCCTCAGATTATATCACTGTACCTCCTGCATCATTGCTGAACCAATGTGCTGGCAAAATGAAAACTATTAAACTATACAATTATGAAACATTGGAAATCAAGCCCTGGAAATCAGTTTTGCTCCTACCACTTTGCTCCATTTTAGAAGTGTGTTCAACTCAAACTGAGTCTTTATTTCTGAGGTCATTTTGTTGCCACTTCCTTTTATAGTGCATGCAAGAAATGTTTACTAACTGCTTTAACTTGGCTGAATTCTTCTTGCTATTAATGTTATTATTTTTTTAACGAAAAGATTGATCTCTAGTGGACAAGGTAAATGGTTGTCAGGCAAAACTAGATGGAGAGAGCTTGTTGTTGGGTAATAGCTTCAATGCTATCCATAAACACTTGACAGAGATTCAATAATGAAGATATTAGTTTGTTTAATTGTGCCTTTGCCTTATCCAGTTACTTGCGGTTCCAGATCAATCTCTCTGCCCCGTATTACTGGAAATGAGGTTGGGCTTAGAGCGCAAAAAAAAAGACTCCTAAAGGGTGGGTGGCAGAAGAGTACAATTGTGCAGTTGACATTTAAGGACTTGTGATAACCTTGAACGATGTTGTTTACTCAACCTCAGTTTCATGAGCAAAGGAAACTTCACTTGTAATCATTATTAGCCCCTTAGCTGCTGAGGATTTTTTACTCTGTGCTGAGCATTTATTTGATGTCTGGGGCACTTCACACTTTTAAGTTTTCCACAAAAGGTATCCAGGCCAATTTTGCATTCATTTTTTCCACATATTGGGGATTCTAAAAGTACTTGAGTTTTTTTATTCTACCGGAGGGAACAGAGAAAATAGCTGAAATGTACCACAATTTGGAGATTTTTTCACATTTGGGGGGGGTGCTGTGGAAGCAGTAGTAAAGGAAAGGAGACACAATTGTGTTACCACTATTTTTGCACTTTTCTAACTAACTCAGTTTTTACTAATAGACAAAAAATCACAAAAAACAATGAAAATAAGGAGGAAAAGTAGCGATTGGTGACAAAGTTTTCATGTATAATTTTTTTTAGCCTATGGTTAGTGTACAAAAGTAACATACCATTATATTCATCAGTCCTTTCGGTTGTAGGTATATATGTAGGTATATATAGTGTTTGATTAGTGGTGCAGAACCATATCGTATCCAGAAACAACAGAGCTGCACCATATAATGATTTTTCATTGTGTACCAAACATGCAGCAGTTCATGTGGTAAAAATCTAATGAATTAAAAATGCATATGCCACCCAGGGAAATCTACCATACCCAGACAATTCTGAAAACTAGAGTCCTAGTGGATTTCAGGGTGGTGTGACGTGTTGGTCCACTGTTTTCTCACCTACAATGCTCTGTAAACTTCAAATGTTGTGAAATTGATATATACTCCTAATTACTGGTGTATATAACTAATAGTTTAATTTGTATTTAATATCTTTATTATACATTTTTAAGGTTACAGGGACGTTAGTTAGATTCAGATTTTACATACACAAAACCATAGAAATTCAGCAGTTAGTTACCTGAGGGAACTATAACACCACCCGAAATGCACAGCTTATGACCTCACATATTACATCACTCATGACATGGTCAGTGACATCACTGATGACATCTCAAATGACATACTGATGGCATCATCCAGTAAATTAAACTACAATATACTTCATAAAATACCATTTGAATAGCTTAGTAGGTATAGTTAGGACATAGTTTCCATAGGAAGAGCGTTTTTTGTTTTGCTAATAACTTTGGTGCCGTTTAAAGAATCTTAACAACATTTTCAAAACTACTTTGCGAGGCACTTCAGCTGCTGTCTGGAAAGAGAGGGGAGGGGTCCCAAAACGTGTTTTCCCGATTCAATTTCCCATAGGTATTTTAGACACGACTACTGCCCGAATTGCTAAACGGAATTACTCCAAATTTGGCATAAAACTAGATCTTGGTCCAGAAAGAGTGTTATTTGTAATTTGGTGTAAATCTGTTAAGTAGTTTTGGAGTTATTGATGTAAAAAAGATTTATGTATATCCAGAGACACAAATCTGCGGAGTCACGTGCCAACAGCAATGCCGTGATTGGCTGGCTGCAATGTGAAAAAGTTGTGGCCACCATTTTGTGCATCAGTTCCCAGGTGGAAAAATAAAATGTAAAAGTGATAGAAGGGGTCAGGGTAGAGGTGCCCTGACCCGATGGAACTGATGGAGTGGTCTTTGAGCAACCCCACATGGTCAAGAAACTGTCCAAAAATGTTTTGTTTTTTTAGTGCATGAAGGTCCGGGTCTGTGTGTTCCACGGTGGATCTGCGGATCCAGGCCCCAATTAAAAAACATTCACCCACTCAAAGATCCACACTGCTACTTGCACACTCATTCTCACACACACAGTCACTTAGACCACCACTCGCCCACCCTCACCCATACGGCCACTCACAAACTGAAACAACCACTCAGACCCACAAAACCACTCACACACCCACGAGACCACTCGCATGCCCACTCGCACACCCACGCATCCACTCACCCGTACATTTTCTCACACGTTCACTGTCAGACCTACAAAACCACTCACACACCCACTTAATTCCACACAGTCACTCACAGACCCTCTCACAGACCCACTCAGACCCACAAAACCACTCACACACCCACTTAGACGCCCACAAACCACTCGCAAACCCATACAGCCACTCCCACAAAACCACTCACACACCCACTCACACCCACAGAGCCACACACTGGCAGGGATGCACTTATAGTAATTGCAGCATATGCTTGTATTAAAGGTGTTGTTGAATATATATATATTCACTGAAAAAAAACAAAGGTTAAAGTAACATTCTAGTTAGGTGAATAGGTCAGTGACAACCTTAACTTTCTGAACTAAAAAACAACACAGAAAATCACCAGTTATAGTTAGCTGAGCAAACTATAACTTGCTCCCTCGCCGTGCACTGCTTATGACTACACATAATACATCACTCATGACATGTTCTAAGAAATCATTTATAATCTCACTGACATCATCGATTACCTCACTGATTACATCATATATATATATATATATATATATATTAAAGGGGGGGAGGGTGCTGTGTGGCCGTATTAGGCCCTGGAGATCCCAGGACCCTTTTTTTTTCTCAAGAGGAAAGCCCCCCCATGCCCCCCGATCCTTTGAAATGCTCTGGGGACCCCATCCCGCAGGGACATTCTTAATTATTTTTTCAACGAAAGGAGGGTGCCACCCCCTGATCCATTTTCGCCCGCGGGGACCCCGTCCCCCAGGGCCTTTATTCATTAAAGGTTGGTGCCCACTAAGGGCACCCACCATACACTCGTTGGGTGAGCCCCAGCCCGCTCCCCCGCATGCTGCGGGAGCCGGCATTGCTCCCGCCTGGAGGGAGAAGCTATTTCTGCTGCTCCCTCTGGGCGGAAGCAATCTCTTGATCTGTTTCCCTGCCCGCATCAGTGTGGACAGGGAAACCGATCAGAAGTGCACTCCCAGCTGGCGGGAGCATTTGTAATACTCCCGCCTGCTGGGAGCAGACTTTGTGCTTGTTCTCGCATGGCTGGAGATTCAAAAATGTTCCCGCCAAGCAGGAGCAACTGGGTTTCCCTGCCCATGCCGGTGCGGGCAGGGAAACGACTGTAACCCAGGGGTGTGCTCCCCAGGACACAGCATGTGAGCTGGTCCCGGGGATGGGGTGCCCAGGGCCATAGAAGTCTCAGGGAGTACCTCCCTCCCTTTTAAAAAGTTAATTGGCCCTGGAGGATGATATCCCCAGGGCCTCTAGAGGCTAAAGGATGGTCCCCCCCCCCCCCCCCCATCCTTTTTTTTTTTTTTTAGAAATTTAAGCCTCTGGGCTGTGGTGACCACCCTTCTCCTTTTTTTTTTTTTTTTTTTTTTGTTCATTTTAGGCTTCGGGGTGGGCTCCCTGTGGCATATAATGGCTCGAGGAGGGGAGCAATGTGCCCCCCTCCCCTTAATAAAGAAAGCGGCCCTGGCTGCCATTTTTTTTTTTTTGTATCTGATGGCGACATCTAGCCACAGATTCCTTACCTTAGAATATCCCAGGCGTCAGGCTGGATCTGGAAGACTTTTGCTCAATCGATACCCTTGCGCGCGGGTAGGTGGTGTCGGTTGGATCCATGTGACGTCTGCGTCGGAAGGCACTAACTCGGCGCTGTGACTTCCGTTCTTTTCGCACCAGCTAATGCAGATCCGTGAAGAGAGCTACCTCTGTCACTTTTTGACAGGCTTTTTTTGTCATTTTGTCGAAAATGTTTGGTGTGCAGGTTTTTCCTCAATATTTGAAGAAAGCTTCTGGATTCAAACCGTGCGGCGCCTGCCATGTCGGTGACGGATCCACACTTTGTCTCTGGTGCCTGGAGTGTGACCATGAATCAGTTGTGCTCCGACTTGAAGGCCATGGCTCCGAAGGCTTTGAGGGAGCAGTTCCTAAAGCTGCTTGTGGCCTGGTGTTTGACTCCATGCTGTTCACACCGGAGGTCTTGTTCCCGTTCAAGGGGCATGTACCGGCATCACTCCGGGAGTCCTAAGCCCTCGTCCTACTACTCGAAGTCATCGAGTCGGTCAGGTAAGAGGCATAAGATGCACAATAGATCCAATGGCGGAACGGACCGGAGGCTGTCATTCCCCTGCAACCTTCCCCCGCGGCACCCCCAGCCCCATTCTCATCCCTGGTGAGCCAGACGGAACCTATCGACGCAGATTCTGGTGCTGACTGCACCCTTGGGTCCTAGGTCGATTCTTCAGCCTTCATTTGATGGGCTAGGAATGGAGGATGATTAAGAGGGATCACAGGACCCTTTACAAGACCAGCCTAAGTACGAAATGGACTGGTATGAGGAATTGGATGAGGCCAGTGGCCTAGATACCCCCCAGATTCGGTCCTGATTTCTCCCCCTACCATGGCTCCCCTGTATGCTGGCGTCGTGGAGTCTGGCTGTTAGTGTGCGGTGGGAGATGGTGTTGAAAGCTGCTGAGAGGTCTAGTAGGATGAGGGCTGCGGTGTGGCCTTGATCGAGGAGGGTGCGGATGTCGTCAGTGGCGGCTAAGAGGTCTGTCTCGGAGCTGTGGTTGCTGCGGAATCCAGATGAGATGAGTCGAGGATGTTGTTTCTATGAAGTGCGTTATCTGGGTGTTGACGTTTTTCTCTATGACTTTGGCGGCAGGCTCTTCCACTGGACCATCATGGGGGAGGTGCAGGCAGGAGCCTGCGGGTGGAGGTGGGCCTCGAACACCTACCTGGGAACCAGAAAGGCGCTGGAGGCAGTGCCTTAACAATAAGTCAAAAACAACTTCCCTTTGGGATATTTTTATAGCATACCATACTGCTCACTCCCACATTCAAACTGTCAATCATTCATCACAGAAATTGGGTAAAGCCAAAAAGTTATCAATATACAAATGTTTATTATATATATCTATTTCATACATTCAAAATTGTTAAAATCTGCAATCTTTCCTATGATTGATAAACCTACAATTTATAGCAGTTCATTGCATATTATACATAAATTCTAAAACAAGTAACACAATCTACATTAACACATGAATCTAATTGTTACAACCACTATTAGTGTCGATTTCACCAATTCCTAGATTTAAAATAAATAGTGGCAGGACAACACAGGACCAGAAAGCGACGCGTTTCGGTGGTATCAAAAGGGTCCAACCACCTTCTTCAGGCTCAACAAATAGTGTCTCCCAGCAGTCTTATCTAATTTCAAGAGCTAGGATTTTCAGGTGTTGAAGTGAGGTGCTTGTTCCTCCACTCAACGTATCTTTTAGCTCCTCGCAATGCTTCGAGAAGCAAGACTGTCGTATACTCATGATATCTCCCTTGTCTTTCTTCAATGTAAAACAAGGGGGGACAGTCTATTTCATAAGGACACTCATGTCTTCCACAGTGCTTCAAATTCTTCAAAATTATACTCCTGTCGTCTCTAATATCAGGACTGACAGGGAGTCGCCAAATAATGCCCTGATTTATTATAAAAACAGCTGAGGTTTCAGGATGGTTTGCCTCAGATTCAATATAGCCAAGGTGCAACGTTTTCACAATAGAAGTAATTCAGTGCTACTTGGGCTTGCTGCAGAGTTTATTGCTGGGACTAATCAGGCTCCTTGCATACTCCGTCCTCGATCGGCAGTGCCTTAACGACAGAGCTGCGTGAGGGGAGAGCAGTTTCCTTCACCAGGAGGTCGTGGGTCTTGCTCCTATGTCGTACGAATGACTTTCACACAGCGGTTGCTAAGCATTTAGTTACTCTAATCAGACAATCCTTAAACTCTCCTTACTCCACTTCTGATCAGGCCTTCTTTGGGACAGTTCTGTATTTTCAGAAGTAACTCCTCAGCTGCTTCTGCTTCCAGCTAAATGGGCTTACATTTACTGTTATTGCTGGTTTAACATAATAGCAAACAAGGCACCAATCCAAACTTTGATTAACTACCTTTGATATTCACTAGGCTTCTTTAAGTCTCCATTCAAAGTCACTAGAAGTCAAATCACATTTCCTTTCCTTTCATGTGTCCACCAGTGAGTCTTCTAACCTTATCAACCTTCTTCTCTGTGCTTTCACTTTTGTTTTGAGACTGCCTCTTCTGTTCTGATTTCTGCACCGCCATTTGTGTTGGAGCAAAGATGTTAATTGCCCTTTGCCAAGATTTGTGGGTAACTTGCAGAGCAGTGTTTGAAATCCTGATTGTGCTTATTAAGCAGTATTTACTTATGACAGTTGATGAAAGGAGTACTTCACTTTGTTTAGAAGGAAGACTTATATTTAATATTAGAGACAAATTAATTTTGTAGTGTCTACTGTATATCTTTTAATTAAATTTTAGCGATGTGGACCTTTTTTGGCTTAACATCCTGTGCATTATTTCACCATCTAACTGTTGGTCCAGACAAACGTGGATACAAAGTTCTTTACATTTTGAATTTCAAACATAGGGTCTCATTGATGACAACTGTAAGCCTGTATTTCCCCATTTTGTTTCCCTCATCTTTAGACTTCTTTTTCTTCTGTTGTCAGTGATGTGCGAGGTCTTTGTTTATGCCATTTATATTTTTCGTCCTCCTAAAGCTTCGCTGTGGAGACAGTAAATCTAGAATGGACCCAAGCTGCAAAACTATTGTTACACGTGAGTAACTTGTTTTGCAGGGTCATCCTGTTCTAGATTACCATGCTGTGCATCAACAGTGTAGCAATCTACCTTCTAGAGTAAGTGTGAAGAGCGAGTAGAGGTTTCAAAAACATTTGGCCAACTCCTATTTTCTGTCACAACTGAATATTTATAGTATAATGTTTACTAAACATATATGTTTGACATTGTACCTGCTGCATAAATATACTTCAGCAATACATTTTCTATGATCAATAAAAATATGCTCTTCTTTCTTACTGAATGTGGTCTAGATGGTTAGTTTTTAACATGTAATGAGTAACTAAGCTCTCTATTTTCTGATGGATATTTGTAACCGATTCCTCACCCTCTTCACTTTGTGAATCTCTCCAGGCGCTATACTGCATTGTGAAACTCTTGCCGTAGCTCAGGCCATGTCCAGTGCCTCCTTTGTGACTCCTTTCTGCTTCCAGGACCTGTCAACTGGCCACAACCCCTGTGTGCGCTTGTCAGTTCCTCTTCTTTTATACCCTTCAAGGGTACATTCAGATGTGCACTCTTACCACTTTTATAACTTTTACAACAGCTTTTTCACTTCTACAGATTATTTTGTAAGTGTGCAGAGATGTCTCCCACAAAGACAACAGGGTTTAAACCTTATTGTGCATCCTGGAAATATATGTTGGGTATGGAAGTGCACAACGACTGCCTGTGGTGCCTCAAATGCCAGACATGTTTCCAAATCATACGACAAATGCACACTCGAAGCATCAGAGAAGTAGGTAACTCGTGTTTGATGCCGCTGAGAAGTCGAAAGAAAAAACATAGGAAGCATAAGCGTGATTCTTTGACATCCAGCCACTCCCACTTTAAGAAGAGGTTAGAAAAGCCTAATTCAAACTTTGTCGTCTTCCTCAGGCTTGATATGAGTCGGCATGCCCAAGTTTCCCTAGCCAGTTGTGCCCTTCAAAGAGACCATGCTGCAGATTTTAAACTTCCTGCCAGCTCTCTCTAATGTACCTTCTGGCCCCAAAAGCCCACTGGGGTTCCCCAGTCAAACTTCTGCTGGTGGATCCGGGCCTTGCCTCTTCTACTTCACCACAAGCGCCTCCCACATCACCACCAGCCGGGCCAGTTCTGGATCTGGTTCCAGCTCTTGCCTAAGATTTGTATCCATCTTCAGATAGTTTGCCATGTTGTCACGTCATACCATAACCATGATGCAACCATATGTAGAAGACTTTTCCCTGGACTCTCTTCCTTGGCAACCGGAAGATTGAGGCTATTTTTGGATCAGACTCTGATGCTATACATGACCTTCTAGTAGGCCAGCATGATGATAAGAAGGTAAAAAACGGGGTCCCCACACCTTTCACTAATGGTTGTTCATACCATGACTTACAAAATGCCAGTGATTAGACACTTAATGATCTCTACTAAATTTGCGCATGGGGCATTCGATGGATGAAAGATCATAATTTGCAGTGGTTGTCCTATTGGCAGTGGTAGGTTTGCGCTGTCACTCCCCCCCTGAAGAGACTAGGGCTAAACTCCTCATGGAGATTTTGCACGCTGATCCTTCCAATTTGGAGTCTCTGTTGCCATTTTAATGGGCCAATCATTGCAGCTTTGTCCAACCCATTTTCTACTCCAGCCGTGAATTGCTTCATTGCTATGATCTATAGGCCAGTATCA
This sequence comes from Calotriton arnoldi, assembly GCA_963921515.1. Classification (NCBI taxonomy): domain Eukaryota; kingdom Metazoa; phylum Chordata; class Amphibia; order Caudata; family Salamandridae; genus Calotriton; species Calotriton arnoldi. Next base: position 2,052,251 of record CAWUFW010000369.1, read on the forward strand.
AGAAAGCCTAAGTTCCTCACATAGCCCCCTACTCTAGAGAATCTTGTGGTACAAGCCTACACTTCTAAGGTCAATCACAGCTCTATTCGTCTGGATAAGGAATCAAAGGGAATTGAAGCAATACCCTAGAAATGTTTTCTTTGGGCAGTCTGGCACTGTGCTTTTTGAATGCCGTCTGTCTTTTGGGATGCTGCAGCCACGCCTTCTGGGGCATGACACCTGAGGTTTGCCAACATTGTCAGATGACTTGGGTCAAGCTTTCGCACAGACAGGCCAAGATGGACAAGAAACGGCCAAACACAACCTTTGTTCAGACTTGACAACCACTGACTCTGTAGCTTGTGCAGTGGATACTAGTGTCCCGCCTAGATGCACTCCATGGGATGTTAGGAGATGCCAAGGCATCATTGAATCACATTCCCTTTGATGTGGCCAGACTTTTGGAGAGAAGACCAGTATAGCTTTGGAATGCTTAAACAGCAGGGCTACGGCCTGATCGTTAGGCAATCTATCCCAGGCCAGCCAATGTTGTCAGATTACTCTAGTGGCCTTGCCTTTCACAAGCGACATGCTCCTTAAGCAATCTAGAAGCCGGTACAGACTGTTCATGACTAAGGGAAGAGGCTGTGCCAATGGGCGCGAAAAGGATCAGCAGCATCAATCCTCTGTCTTTTCTTGTCAGACCTTGTTACCAAACCTCTTTAATTCACCCTCAAGCATTCATCCAGGTCCAGTAGGGGTTCAAATACCGCTTTGCCTTCCCTACTGGTGCTTTTTTCCTTAAAGCCAATGGGTCCTTTAGTTGGTTATGCCCTCCATTTTCTCAACACTCTTCCCACTCTCAGTCCGTTTACTCTTAGATGTTGTCTCTCATACCAGTATCCTCTCCAAGACGGTGTGGATATTGCTTGCCGAGGTAGCCATCAAGGCAGAATGGGATTGGGTTGTCACTTGTGGTACTTCTTGACCTACTTCAAACCTCAGGTTACTGAATTTGTTTTTAAAGAAAAAAATCAAGATGACCCTTGCACAGGTTCTGCTGGCCTTGGACCACAAGTTTTGGATGGTGTACATTGACCTGCAGGGCACATACTTTCATGTGCCCGTCCTACAGTCCCACTGGAAGTATCTTCATTTTGTTGCTGGGTCAGACCATTTACAATTCACCATCCTGTCTTTAGGTTTATCATCGGCCCCTTGAGTCTTTACGGAGGTCTTGGCAGTAATCGTGGGTCATCTTTGCCGATTAGGCAAACACCTATTTCTGTACCTCGACAGCTGGTTGTTTAAGGTGGGCTTCCCTTAACTAATCTTGTATCACCTTCAGAAAACAATATTGTTGCTGTCCAACTTGGGACTTTCCATCAAGTCCAAATATCATCTCAAACCCTTGTGGAAAGTGCCATTTATTGGGTCTAACCTGGATCCAATCACATTGAATTCCTTTCCACATCTCTTGTGACTGTGGGACATTTAGGCTATGGTTCTGATGTTTTAGACAGGGTCGCTTGGGGCCACATGCTCTCTACTGGAATTTTGAGGCTATAGTACTGGCTGGTAGTCCACTGGATCTCCTCGACATTCATTCTTTCTGGCAGGATCCTTCAAAATCATTGCAGGCAAACACAGCAGGCGCCAACTTGGAAATCACGAGTGGCTTTTGCACAAATAGGTGGCTCAAGGCATCTTCTTCCATTAGGGCTTGTGCTTGATATAACATTTTACTACATCTGAAAACACTCAGTGCCCAGCGTTTTTTTTTAACTTTGCTCTCAGAAGGTCTCAAGGGGTTGCATTTAGTCTTCGATGAGACTTAGGTCTGCTATGCTCGTTCCCAAATTGGATTTGTATCCTGTAGGTGTTAAAGAAAGTCAGACGGGACCGAGCACAGCTCATTTGGACAGCCCTGGGTTGGGCTCTACAGGTCTGATACTCTGAACAACAGACCCTGAGCAAATGCCCTCCACTTCTTCTTTGGGAAGATCTGCTGTTCCAGCACAAAGGCAGAGTACTGCACCTGAACATCTACAGTTTACACCTCTGTATGTGGGGATTCAACAGAGTTTCAGACCATCCATTTGAAGTATATATAATTCTGTCTGCCTTCTGCCCTTCCACCAAGTTTGTATATTCAGACCATTGGGCTAAATTTGACACCTGGTCTGAGAAGTAGATTGACCCCCTAGGGGTGAAACTGTCTAATCTTTTGTTTTACTGCCTTTGGGCCCACAAGGCTTAGCTGTGGGCCAGGTTAAATGTTACTTTTTAGCCCTTTTGTCCTTTCTTACTTTGCCGGATCAACCCTTATTTTTCAAGTCACCTGTTACGATGTATTTCTTAAAAGGGCTTTCACTTATTTCCCACTGCTCTCGATATTGTGACGTGGTGGGTTCTTAATTTGGTCTTAGCCGTAGTGTTGTGTGCTCTCTTCTAGCATATCCACAGCCATACTCTGAGGCTTTTGACCTTGAAAACTGCTTTTTGTTGTCATCACCTCTGCGCATAACGTTGGCAAGCTGCAGGCTTTGCCAGTTAAGCCTCCGTATACTTCCTTCTCCCCTAACGAGGTCCATTCTTTAGAAAGTTTTGTCACCTTTAGTTATTGTGTATTCCCTCTCCCACCATTCGTGTATCGATGTAAACAGGAGAGGCTACACTCTCTACACCCTTGGTGTGTCCATAGCTTCTGTATTGAAGGGGACTAAGGAGTACCTTGTTGATGCTCAACTGCTTGTTGGGTTTGATGCTGCAAAGAATGAAAAAGCAGTCCTGAAACTAACCTTGTCATAATGGATTGTCCTCTGTGTCAATTGTTTTCAAGCATTGACCAAAAAGGATACTCCTTGATAGCCTTTGGGTTTCATTTCATCAGTGCAAAAGTATCCACTGCATCCCTAGCTCAGAGTATTTCAGTCTTGAACATCTGTCAGGTAGCCACATGGGCATCTGTCCATACTTTCACCAGAATTTACTACATTGATTCTCAAATTCACAGGGTAAGTCATTTTTCCAGCTCAGTCCTGCAGGACTTCCTAGTGTAAGACGACTCCTCTCAAGCACCTCCTTGGAGGATATATTGCTTTGGTTCAAGGTCATGAATCGGTTGTTAGAAGCATCATTCAGAAGAATAAGTTACTTGCCTTTGGTAATGCTTTTTTGGCAGATGCTCTATATTACCTGTTCTCATGCCTCTTTGATCTGTGGACTGGACCTTCGTGAATGTTATCTTTTTGAACATGTTGGTACAGACTCGCCGTTGTCAGCCTGTTAGCCATGCTGTGAGTCTGAAGGCATGAACAAAACTTAGAAAGCTGATGTATGAGTGCAGGAGTGACGCCTATTTGCAGCTCTGTCTCGTCATTTCAGGACAAAGTTGTGACAGAGGCCGACAGCTCAGTCTGCCACCACACAGTAGCTAGTGCAAAAGTGTCCAGGTCCAGTTTGACGTTTGGGAAGAGTCACAAGGTAAGGAACCTGCAGTCAGAGTATCCTCCCTTGGTGATTACATTATCCAATGAGGGAAAACACCAGTAATTCTACTACTTCATAAATAGGAAAAAGAAGCTATACTTGGAATGAATTTCAGGTGCCTTCGCATCAATACCTTGTCTGCAGGTATGGTTGCTTTGCCATAAGTCTATGCAGCTCTCTCTCTCAATGGTGTGATGTATATTAAGTATGCATTCCTAATACGGTGTTCTGAGTAGCTTTAGATGTTGGTTCTGAATGTGGTAACATGAATCTTAGAGCGGAATTTAAGTTTCTGTCAGGGTGGACAATATGTAGGATAAACTTGTATAACCCCCTCATAAAAAGTATTGAAAACAAGCAAGACAAAAAGGTATTCATATTTGGCACCCTGTTTAAGCCATGCTTATAGCAAAATGTGCCCTAGTAAGGCATAACTAAAATGGCTCTCAATCAAATGCAGAAGAATAAAATAAAAAGTTGCTGCATATTGTTGATATTTTTTTTCTGTACTGTTTCTTAGCATCTTGATGCAGTTGGTCTGCATGTTTTACCTTAGAAATCCTTACCTCTGTCTGATAAGCCTAGACATCCAAATACTAAGACTTCAGGAGCCATGCTGCCAAGTTCCGAACGTGTGGTTTTGGATGTGCATTGTCTCCTTCCTTTGAAAGTGGTTGTAAGTTTGTGCGGGGCACTGTGGACAAGGTCATAAGAGAACCATGGCTGTTTCATCTACATTTATATCAGTGGGTGCCTGCTCTTGTTTGCCATCATTGAAACGTGAGTTAAAGCACGTGGAAAGGTGGTATGGATTTCTCAACTCTGTCACAGCATTTTTTTATTTTCTCTAGTTGTAAATACATTTATTGATGGTGGTTCTCAGTATTACAATGGTTGATGCAACTCCCCCTAGGGAGAAACTCTGGTAATATACTTTCCAGGGCACTGATTTCTCCTGGTGAATTGAAAAGCCACCGGGTATATGTTGTGTGCAATTATCCAATTTCACTCCTTTTGTGCTGGACATGTTAGAGGATATTATCCTGTCCCTCCTGCTTGTTTTCATGTAAACCTTTGCTGTTGTGTTGTACGTAAGAACTTGCATCACTTATCCCCTGACTTGAGTGAAAGATGCCTCTATGCAAGGAGTATTGTCTGTAGCTCCAGTACATAAATGTGTTGTACTGCTTTAGTCTGCTACTCATCCTGCGCAGGATGATTCAAATGGAGGGCCCATGTTCGTCATCTGTGTAATCCACTGTTGTAATGGTTTAGCATCAGGTTATTGACAACCACTGGATCCCTCCCAGCACCATGTTTTACTTATATTTAGAAGCATCATCCAAAGCCACACCTTATTTAAATGTTATATATAGTTACAGGGCTTTGAGGAAAGCAAATGATGTCAGACAGGAGATTTTCATAATATAATAGAGATAGAATAACAGGGCCTCTATCATAAACAAGCAGGGTAGTCATTGTGGCTGTAAAGGCATGATTTATTGTTTTGCCTTTGGGCTGTTGTCCTGTGCATTGTAGTTCATTCACCCTTGTGTGGAGCTTTAATATGGCTATGTATTTGGCACTGTCTTGTGTCTGGGGTCAGTTCTCTTAGTGGACCACATGACTTGCAAGCAAAATTATTAATATTCATACGATTCATACAAATATCTTAAGAAAGCTCATACAAATTGTGTTTGTAGTGTCATCACTACTAACTGCCTTATGCATATGTGTTATGGTTGGCTCTGTGTTTTACTTGTTTTAATTTGCATGGCCTAAAAGTAAACATGTCTGTATATAGAAATCTAGCATTGTGCATGATTGTAAACAAAATACATGAATTTGAATTCTCAAGATTTATATATAAGGAGCTGCTCAGCTGTTTCATATCTTCCTGCTGCCATGATTTCAAACCCTATTTAGATTTAGTCTCTGGATTGAGAAATGTTGTTCATATATTTGCAGTGTAAATCAGTTGTGTTTAGTTCCACATGGCTGAGTGTAATGAAGTTCTCCGACACGTTTGTAGTCTTGAAAGTGTTTCTTATTCAAACAAGTACAGCTGATTTAAGGAGCAACAGGCAACTTCTCCCGAGCTCTTCCGACATGTCCTCTATGCAGCTTCTAACAGCCAGTCCTCTTTGTATCTTATTCCATTACACCATCACAATATTCCTACTTTCCTATTCTAGTTCCATCCCAAACACCACACACTTTACCCTTTAAAAAGATAAACCGCAAAATCCACAAACCCAACAAATAACTAGCTCCAGACATATAAAAAATAATAATCCTAAATGAACTGCAGGCATACAAAAGCAAAAGGTTACGATTAGGTCCTAAGTGGCTAACAGGAGTAACTGATACATAGATATTTGTGTTTTATGGGCACTTTTTACCCTCTGGCTTTGTCTGTAATTTCCAGAGCTGTTGCTCAAATCAGTTTTTGCTTGAGGCTTTGTGGTCCAGACTCCATTAATAGATTGGCCACTCAATTCACTCAGATTCCAAACAGATGCACTAATTCTTCCATCATCCACATTTGCACTCTTATCAAGAAACATTCCCACACTCTTCCCTCTCTCTATACATTGCAGACTTGTATCTGCTTACTGTTCATCACATACTGACACCCTCTTGTGGCTGCATTCAATGTTTAAACAGCTCCAATAGGATATGACCATTTAGATAAAACAGCCCTATGTCCTTCTGCTAATTTCAAATTCACAGCTGTCTCTGCTTTTATAATTCTATGTGATTCTTTCCCCCTGCTGTTTACCATGGAGGATTTCATATTGTGTTCGGGTTCGACCCATTACAGTTACTTACTTTCCAAACCTTATTTTCTCAGAACCCCAGTGTAAAGTCTGCACCAAAAAACCAGGTAACTTTGACGAAAGAATTTCCTGTTTCGTCTGGGTCTCAGCACAGGAAAAAGGAAGCGGATAAAGTTTATGGGCAGTGGGTCCCTGTACAGAAAAGCAAAGAAGAAAGCAAAGATGATGTTTTCACCAACACTGTCCAGCCACAGGTATGAATTCTCAGTTACATTGTATGATTTACTAATTTGTTAATTCATTTTTTGGTTATATATTCAGTTGCTCTTTCTAAAGTTTTCTTATTGGGTGCTGCAGGTGTTGCTGCAATCATCTGTTTATGCTGAGTTGTACATGGAATGTTAAATTAGTTGAGGGTGGGAATGGCTTTATTTCGATCTAGTAGAAAATAAAATTAGTTAAGTCAATTAATGGTGAAGGTCTGAGGAATCAGATGCTGCTCTATGGAAATCATACTTACATTGAAAAGAATTAACTGATGACCTGACCTTTATTTTGCATGTTTTCCTTCTCTAATGCCTCAAATCACACGCAAAAGGAGAACTTGAGCTGCAAATGGTCTTGATTTACGGATGCAGCCCCTTAAAACAATGCCTAATGTGGTGGAACCATAAAGATCTAACTATTGGAATCATTTCTCTGGAAACCTACTATTTGTAGGTGATCGAGAATGCATTGTAAGTTGCTGAACTTGAGAAACAAGGCAACTTTTCCCCTGATTCTCTCTGTGTCTTCTATTGATTAAAGATGGTCTTCAACATCTGTGCAGGGTTCACAAGGCTACCTATGTGGAGCTTCAAAACCGCTGCACAAGACCAGCGCTGATTAGTCTCCGTACATTTCAGACACCAATGGAAATACTGTAACTTGCATTATTGGAAGGGGCCTCGATGTAGAATCGGCAGAGGTGGAACCCAAGAGGATTTCCACTTACTGGCAATGGATCCGTGCTCCAATGGTTAACCCCCTCCCCACCCCCCCACAGTGCCAGACGCTAGATAGCCCACTTAACCTGAAGGAAGTTAAAGAAGCAATAAAACAGATAGCCCATGGGAAGGTGCATGGTACTGATGGGTTTCCCATCGAATTCCAGTACCATTACCACATCCATTTGGCCCCTCAATTACTGAAAATGGAAAAGATGGCGGTGGCCAGCGGGGCTCTGCTGACCTCTATGAGGGAAGCGGTCATTGTTGTCCTCCTAAACCGGGGCGTGATCCTCTAAACGTGAGGTCCTACCACCCACTGCCCCAATTAAATCTCGACTACAAGATCCTCAGTAAAGTCCAGGCCAATCGCCTGACAGCTGCGGTTTCCGCCCTAGTGCATCCAGACCGAAATGGTTTTATACCTGGACGCAACACGTTCGTTAATTTGCGACGGTTGTTCCACACCGTGGACTGGGCACAATGCACTGGGACGACAGGTTGAGCTACATCCTTTGATACAGAGAAGGCGTTTGACACACTGTGTGGGCTGTATCTTATTCCGGTCCTGACGCGTATGGGATTCGGACAGCCCTTCATGACATGGGTGGCACTGCTGTACTCTGGACCGGTCACCCGGGTGGGCACGGGGGATGTTGTGTCCGATACGTTTTCGGTGGCTCAGGGCACCAGGCAGGAATGGCCCCTATCCCCATTATTGTTCACCCTAGCGATGGAACCCTTGGCATGCCTGATGCAAGACCCTGCGCCGCAGTGGGGCCTTGTGCTGTTGGACGCCCCCAAGTTATATCATTATACGCGGACAATGCATTGATTTATCTTAAGGCAGACCCTTCTGTGTCACCAGGAGCAGTGACAGTTTTGGATGGCTTTGGGAGACTGTCGGGACTTCATATTAATTGGGATAAGTCCTGTCTGTTCCTTTGACCCCAATCCCTGAGTACCAAAGAGAGGTACTGCCACACATGGGGCTGACCTAGCAGTTTGACACCTTTAAATATCTTGGGGTACAGGTCTATCATGATGCACATGATCTTATGGAGGGGAACCTAGGGAAGGTGGTAGCTTTGATCCATCATTCGTTTCCTTTTTGGACTTGGCTGCCACTGTCACCAATGGGCAGAATTGCCATTGCTAAAATGTCGGTCCTGCCTTGATTGCTTTATTTCTTCACAGCCCATCCATTGATTTTAACAAAGGCCTTTTTTAAGTAGCTACAGAGTGTTCTTCCAAGCCTGGTATGGGATACCGGCCGGCGACGGGTAGCACTTAGAAAACTCTTTGCCTCGCTAGATGAGGGAGGCCTTGATGCCCCGATTGCGAACTCTATTACGCTGCAGCCCAGCTGCAGTGGCCAATAAAATGATTAGCAGGCACACTGTCCTTCGAAAACACAGGTATTTCAGACGAGCAACTGGGTCGACCCCTTTGAAATAGGCTTTTAAATGCTACTCCCCCATGACACTTGGATGGTGCGCTTTTACTTACGGCCTTGCATGTTTGGAAGCAATATGTCTGTGATGGCTCATGCATCACACCATATGCCCGCAGTCTACCGATATGGGCGAAGCCTGAATGCGCGGAAATAGAGAGCGGGTTCCGCACAAGGGTGTGGGTGGAAGCGGGGACCAAGCTTTGGGCAGATGTGGTCACGGAGGAGGGACTTTGCACGTTTGCGGCCCTAATGCTGGATCACAGGTTGGGGCAGGGCCAGTTCCTCCTGTAGTCTGCGCTCAGGGATGTGATTAAGAGAACATGGGGGTCTGACCAGGTGCGGCCCACCATAGGGACGGCCCTGGAGACAGTTCTGACAAGAGGGAACGTTGCGGCAGCGGGCCACTGTTGAGACTGCAAAGCTACGGGACCGGAGGAACTTAGCGCTCGCAGTAGTTATCCCAGTTAAACTAATGGAGCGGTGTCTCCAATCAGTCAAGTAGGTGACATGCAATGTGCGGTTCTGCCTTATTCAATTTCACTATCTACACCATACATACCTCACCCCACAGAAATTAGGTTGAATGTTCCAGCGTGCCAGTGGTGTGTCCCGGTGTGGGGCAGCGGATGCCGATTTCCCCCCATCATTTGGATGTGTGTGGTGTTGAGCCCCTTTTGGGTAAAGGTCACACAAGCTATCTCGGAAATTACGAGCTGCCTGTTTCTGCTGGATCACATCCGGTGCCTGAATTTCATAATCTAGCACTGATACTGGCTAAATGTTGCATCACCATGGCCTGGCAGTCGTCCGCGGCACCTTCACGGTGTCGTGGGCAGGCAGACCTGCACAAGTGAGTGCAGACTGAATTAGCCGTCCATAAATGGCTACATATGAGAGGTAGATACGGACACAAACACCCCCTCCATGACAAGTAATAGTGTCGCTGGAAAGGAAGTGCCCGTTTGGGGGCCTGAGATAGATACCCAGAGAAACTTGAAGCATTCTCAAATGACTGTCCATTCTGGGAACCCCCGAGTTGGCCTTACCCGGGTGATGCCGATGGGCCCCTCGTTCGATCTAGGGCGCAGGTACCTACCAGGGGTGCACCCAGAAAGGAGTAGAGACAGACACAAGCACCCCCTGCCGGAGAAGTAATATTAGTGTCGCTGGAAAGGGAACACCATGGCCAATACCTATACACCACACGGAAACACAAGGGTGACATGGGCTGTAGGATACACTGAGAAGACATCCAAGGACCTATACATGCGGGGTGTGGGAGGGGGCTTTTACAGTTACAATTTTTGTGATATTTTGTTCATCACGATCTGTCTATATACTACCCAAGGGGAGCTCTTAATGGAGAGGTACTGTTATGCACAACTGCTATTGACAACTATTTCAAGATTAATGGAGGAGGTGCGATGGCCCTCCCATGTTGATGAACTTGCGCAAATGGATACACAATCCCCTCACGCTGCATGGAAGGTAGTCCTAGACATTAGTGATTGAACTGTACTTGACTCCCTTATTCGATACAGAGTGCTCCAGTTGTGTACTGGATGTGTTTGTTACTTGCATGCATTGTAAAAGCAATAAATATTTCCCGCCCCAAAAAAACCTTGCATTGGAACAAGTCATGTAAAGAGTTGCCACTTTTTCTTATTGCATTGACAAGTGTCTCAAAAAACACATTTCTCAGTTCTTCCTTATCTAGCGCCTGTTATTATGCTACCTCTTGGTTAAGGCACCTATTCTCTCGCAACGTAAAAGCCCAACTATTCTTAAGGCATAAACATTTAACAAACAAATTAAAGTGCCGTCTGGTGACTTACTGATTTGAAGATTTTATGTGGTCACGAGGGCAAAGCAGGACAACAAAAGAGTAGAAACAAAGATAGGAAGGATATTTATGAAAGGGTCAAGTCCTCCTTTTCTCAGTCAGGGAGTAAGAGAGAAACGGGAACGCTAGTTTGGTTTGACATATAGAAGATGTTGACTGGTGTACCATTCGTAAACAGATTGTCTCTTCTCTAGAGCTTCAGTCACTGAGAGATCCTGGTTTCTTCTAATTTTCTATGATTTCTATTTTCTAAATATCTCCTCCTTATTTGTGTCTATACCTTATCAGTGTCAGAGTGATTACCCAAAATTGGGTGGTTTTACAAAGACACTGAAGAAATCTAGCTTTCACACTAAAACGTTAGCTGTGTGTTGTTCAGGTGCAGCCATTTTTACTTGCATTATTTTCGTTATTTGCCGAATTAGTAGTATTATCATCATAAAGTCATTTCATAAGAACATTTATAAGGCGCTTAATGAAGTGCCTGCTAGCATGTTATTCCTCTTATATTCTTGAGATTGGAGGGGAACCAAATATCCTCGACTTCTCTGGGAGTCATTCGCAAACAGCGAGACACAAGAGGGTGCAGGTAATTCAGAGGGCACGGGTGGAATCACAGAGAACAAGGGGGGGGGGGGGGCAGGAGGTGAAAGCAACACAGAGGGCTGGGAGGAAACAACAAGGGGGGGCTGGTTGGGGAGTAGCATGGAGGGCGCAGGGAGGGAAGCATTCTTCGGGGATAATGAGCAACATGGAGTGAGGGGTGGGGAAGGAAAAGTAAATCAGTGAGAGAGAAGCACACGGGAAAGAGGGAGTGAAATGTTGAGGGGGAAGAGAAGCACACTGACAACAGATGGAACACACTTGAACTTTTGTGGAGTGCTTAGGAATGACAAGTGATGTGTCCATGCTCCAGAGGAGGGGCAAACGCAGGAGGAGGGAGGAAAGTCCATTCAATCTAACGAAGAAGCAACCAAATGTCCCATAAAGATAACTTATAGTAACCAATGGGGGTGCTCTCGGCCCTCAGTAAACTGACAACTTTTTTCTACAGACCGTGTTTGCACGGTCTTGTAGGTGAGACTTAAAAATGTGTTTGAGGTAAAACGTTTCTGCAGCGCCAGGGAGCAAACGACCTGCATGACTTTTGGATCAATGTCATTGGGGAACAAATCCTGCAGCTCATTTCTAAAGAATAACTGTGGCGGCAAGAGCCCTGGAACCCTGGGGTGCCACTGTAGTCATGCCCTCATCTTTCTTTCACCTACGTGCACTTCACCCACCACTCCCCTGCCTCCCCTCCTCCCGAAACGTAATACCAGCAGGGTTCTTGCCCTTCCAGAAATGCTGCATAGTGAGTGCCTCAGAAGAGGAAAGTAGTCGCTCCTTCTTTCTGCTCCCCAAGTTTTAGATTACCAGCTCAGAGGATGTTTATTTTATAGGGTATGCTTTCACTTGTGCTTGTTTTAGGTGCCTTTTAATTTAAAAAAAAAGTGACAAGAGCCTTCAGAATAAACATACTTTGCCCACTGTCTGTTAAAATAGCTACCTCAGGAAAGGCATAAAATGAACTCCCTACCAAGGTGAAGGAGAAAACTTTTCACAAGCATGTAATAGATGTGAAAAGAGAACGTGCGGTAAAAATCTGGCCTGAACAACTGATTTTACTGCACATTCGTTGCACTGCACATTCATTTTTAAGTGACCTTGCCTGCATGATCGCAGCTGAAGCGGTCAAGGTCAAAACTTCTTCATGCTTGAACCTCGCATGCACCCAATCCACACCTGTCTTGGTCTATACATCCATTCATATCGCTGCCTACTCCTCTCCCTGCTTGCACCAATCATGTTCGTACATTTCCCTTGCCACCTTACCTCTTCCTACCCACACCTATCTGCATCACACTATTTTTGCCCGTACCACACACTGCTCCCATCTGTTGCTCTTTGTCCCTACTTCTACCTCCCTCCAACACTACCTCTCTGTGCTTCTCTTTGCCTGTACCCTAGCCTGTAGATATCTCTTCCAGCCAGCACTTGCATATCATCATTCCAAATCTGTATGTCTCGCCATCCATACCTCTCCCTTACCACAACCCTCCCTGCACCTCTTCCAGCCTCTATCTCTGGCTGCTCATACATTTGCCAGCCTCCACCTCTCCCTGCCTCTACTTCTCTGCCCATATCTGTGCAACCCCCCTCACCCCTGCCTCTAGGCCCTAACACTGGCTTCTCTCAGACATTACATCTCTCAACTGCATTTCCCTCTGTCCTCACCTTTCTCTCAACAATAAAACAATAGAATATTATCTACAAAACAAGTACCCAATAAGAAGCATTAAAAAAAAATTCTTAATTGTTAGTTCATAAATTTTAAATTCATTCTATCATGATTTACCAAATATATACGCCAATCATTGCTACTCTCCAACTGTCTTATGAACAGCATGTGAATCTTTATGTCCATATTATATTCATTTGTCTGAAAATAGTGCACAGATCTTTATACATTTGACATACACCTTGAACATTGCGCAGTTTGCCCGTTTATGCTCCACATGTGGTGGTCCTTGTCCACTATTGCTCAATCCTGGAGCAAAGAATGTAAACTTTTAAACTCATAAATACTCGGGCAGTGATATCTTTCACTACTTAGCCATATTTCACTTGATTATTTCCTCAAGTGCAGATCGATTTTTCAGAAATGTTTCGAATCACACTGTGGTGATACTCTGGGTTCCCAAATCATTTTCAACCTCCACATGTTTATTTAAAAACTCTGATAATATTCCATTGTCATACTTCGTACTGTAAGTTAAGGAAGGCTTACCTCGTGTCTAAATTTTTGAATTTTATGTAAAATCATTTCTCAATTGCCATTATATCTAAATACCCATGATGAACTCTAAAGATGGAGAGTGAGCAGCAGGTACTTTATTACTACTTAATTTAATAGACCTAACAGCCTGCTTTGGGATTCAAATAAAAAATCTGCCCTTGTACCACTCCCCAAAATTCAGAATGGCAGCATCTTACTCCGCTTTCTGTGACATGTACCATCTGGGGTTCCTATTTGTAGTCTATCCTTTTACCTGCCATATGAGGAGCCACGAGGTCTAACCCAGAGGTGGAATTGACCTATTTGCACAACTGTCTATAATGTCATTCCTGTAGGGCAAAATTCACGTCCCAGCTGGAAATGTAGGAGCCATCTTGAATCTCCTTGTTATCACATTTTCTACTGTATATGGTTTCGATGTACTGCAGGTTTTTTGCAAACACTTTCTAAACAAATGTCTTTATATATATATTCACAAATTAGTTCTACACCCTTAAAATATCCCTTGTAGCAAAGTTAAAAATGAAAATTATTATGGGTAAATGAAAGAAAAGTCCCTTTATATGTCCAAGTTTGATTTGTGTAATGTAATAGAGCTCATGGATATCTCGCATTCCAATATCACTACTTATATTCCTGGGGAGCGCCAGTCGCTGATATTTGTTTCTAGACATCTGGGACCACAAATCACTAGTGGAGCGATTGAGTATAGTGTATCTAGTGATAACAACCCACTAACTCTTGCAGTGGCTACCCCAGTTGAGAACCAGGCTTCTTTTAAGCGAGTCGGGGGATATTCTGGAGACAAAAGACAAGGACAGAAGGTTACTTTGGAGGGGTGCAAATCCGGCCAAGACTGTTCAGTCTATGTACAACACATCTGTCACTCATGGACAACTGCCTAATACACAATTTAGAGTCTATACATTCGCTTGTGATATTTGAAGAATTGGGCCAAGTGATCTGAGATCTTTTAACAAAGCCAATCAGACATCAGGCTTAACGGTCCGGATCTTGGTTTTTGATAGTTGTAAAAAAGCCTGTGCCCAACTCCATCGGGCTCTTCAGGAGGACCCTAGGGATCGTGGTGTTATCTCCAGGTACAGGAAGGAGTATGAGACCACTTTGAAGAAAAGGAAACTAGATCTTCAGTGCGATACCTGGGCTAATTTAGTCTTTGGCTTTAGAATGAAACAAGCTAAACTTTTCTGGCCTACTGACAATAGTGAAAGATGGCCAAAGAACACTAGATGTTAATATCAGCCCGGATCAGTGGATTAGTCATTTCAGTAAGATCTATTCCTCTGGTGTTTCTAATAATGCGGCCTGTATGCTAGTCCCCCTGTCCTATCAATTAGACATTGAATTTTCGCTAGTAGAAGCAATTGAGGCAATCATTGTTAGCCTCTCTAATAAAGCACCTGGGCTCAATGGGATCCTATAGACCTTTATAAATGTAATTTAGACCTTTGAGCTACCCTCATAGTTAATTGCGTTAACCTGTACTGTAAAACTGGCCTGCTGCAGTCTTGGAAAACAACTGTTCTGATGGATACATCTGCCTGTGGATTCCTCACCTTTTGAGTTACCCTTGCGCCAGCATTCCACAGAAACTTTTTTCACAGCTCTCCCACATCGACGAGGACGTCAAAATAGCACGGCTCCGCTCTCGACTCCGTATGAGCCATAAGAAGACCTTGTCGGCATGCTGACGTTGGTTCCCCTTTTTCTACGCCATCGAAGCGTAAGTTTTTTCTGGGACTCTCCATTTCTTGGTAGGATGTACTTTGTTACAGTATCTGTGGTTGCAGCAGTGCGATGGCTACACAGACAAATTCAGGGTTCAAACCTTGTAGGGAATGTGGGGGTCATATGTCCATCACGGACCCCCACGAAGATTTCCTTTGGTGTCTGTCATCGGATCACGACGTTGAAGGATGTTCGTCTTTTAGAAGGATGAATCCGAAGGCTCTTAATGAGAGGGAGGCGAAGTTATTTATGGCCCGAGCAAAGAAGGAAAAGAGAGCCCGTAAGAGGTCGAAGTCGCCGACCCCGCACACCTCAAGGTCATCCAAAAAACACAAGAAGAAGCAGCGTCATGGGTCCAGGTGTCGTTCTTCGAGTCATCTAGGTCGGCTTCTCCAGTCCAGTAGCGTCATAGAAAAGATGACATCTCGCCTTCTCCTTCTCTGCTGGTGACTCCGGTACATTCTCCGGCACCGGGATGTTCGCCGGCGCCCAGGGAGGTGTCTCCTGTTTCGCTGGCTTGGCCTTTTCTGGCTTCGGTGTCTCCAGTGTAACTGTCAGAACCCGCCTCACGGCCTCGGACTGAGCCAGACCAGGCGGCCCCGGATCCATACCCACCTTTTCCGGGTCCAGGTGCGGATCCAGACGCTGAGGTTCTCGACGCCGATCCCGCATGTGTCTCCGGCACTGTCAGGCTTTGGGCCGGCACCTTCTCGACTTGAGAAGCTGGTAGCTACTGAGGGATTTCCTTCGACGCCAGCTCTGAGGTCACTGGTGCTGCACCTGGTGCCGCCGGTCCCAAAGATGTGATCCAGGAGGGAGGCACAGAGACTGCTGGAAGGGGAGGACTTCCAGGAGCAGTCTGAGGAGGGAGGATGACTTCGAAGGTCTTCAGGAAGCCAGTGGATTGGACACTTCTCCGGAGTGGGAGCTCTCTTTGCCCAAGGCTCTACCTTCTCAAGATGTGGCTCCATATCACACGGTGATTAGGAAGGCAGCTGACCTTTTGGGTCTGCAGTTAACCACTGCTGAGGTCAGGTCTAACAGTCTCACAGAGGTTTTGCATTCACCTTCTTCAGTCATAGAGCCTTTGCTCTCATTCAATGAAGCTCTGACGGAGCCAATTTTGGAGGTGTGGCAGAAGCCAATGTCTGCACCGGCAGTCTCCAGAGCGGTAGCGAGACATTACAAGGCTGCCCCTGGAGATCCAGCCTTTTTAACCTCACATCCTTCACCAGAAAGCTTGGTGGTTCAAGCTTCATGTTCTTCCAAACAGTCAGCGGGTTCCTTCCCTTCAACCCCGGGGATAGGGATTCTAAAAAGCTAGAACAGTCGGCTGAGAAGGTGTACTCTTCAGCTAGCATGGCATTGAAGTCTACTAACGCTACTTGCCTGTTAGGAAGGTATATTCATTCCTTGATGGACACTGCCAAGGAGGTAGCGCCTAAACTGCCTGAGGATGTTCGAGGTAACTTTATGGAGGTGTTGACTGATACGCAAGCAGCTGCCCGTCAGGTGATCCAGTCACGTCTAGATACAGCCGACTCAGTCTCTAGAGTGATGGGCTCTTCGGTGGCGACCAGGAGAAATGCCTGGTTAAGAGGATCTTGGTTTTCGCCGGACGTTCAAGCCACTCTACTGGATCTTCCCTTTGATGGCTCTAGGCTCTTTGGGGCAAAGGCAGATTCAGCTCTGTAACATTTTAAGGATAGCAGGGCTACTGCTAGATCTTTAGGCCAGCAGTCCCAGCCTAGGGGCTTTGGCTACAGAAGATTTCGAGGATTCGGGAAGGCTGCTCCTTTTCGATGCCGTCAGCAACAGCAGCAGCAGAACCCTCTGTGTAAGTGGTACAGAGGGAAGAGAAGAGGTAGTCTGCGAGGGGCCGCTCGCCAACAGGCCTCTTCCTCCTTCTCCCCTGTCCCTCCCATTGGATCCACAAGGAAGCAGCTCCAGATTCCCCATCTTGGATCATGTTGGACCCGTAGGAGGCTAGGTGTCCCATTTTCTACAAAATTGGGAGTTTGTTACATCAGATCTTTGGGTTTTAAATCTTGTAGAAAATTAGTACACCCTTCCTTTTCAGAAGTTTCCCCCTCCTTTTCCGCCTCGCCAGGTCTGGTGTTCGGGGGACCATCTGTTGCTTCTGCAGCAAGAGGTTCTGTCTTTGTTACAGAAAGGTGCGATGGAGGTGGTTCTGGAGCAGGAAAGGGGTCAGGGATACTACTCCCGGTATTTCCTGATTCCCAAAAGGGACGGTCGGTTGAGGCCAATCCTGGACCTCAGGATCTTGAATCTTTACCCAAAACAAGAGAAGTTCAAGATGTTGACCCTAGCTCAGGTTCTTTTGGCGCTGCAGCAGGAAGACTAGATGGATTTGCAGGATGCGTATTTTCACATTCCCATCCTGAAGTCTCATCGGAAGTTTCTCCGTTTTACGGTAGGGTCTCAACACTACCAGTTTGCGGTCCTCCCGTTCGGCCTTACTTCCGCACCTTGGGTCTTCACAGAGATGATGGCGGTAGTGGCAGCTCATCTCAGAAGGTCAGGAATTCCTGTATTCCCCTATCTGGACGACTGACTGCTCAAAGCGAAGTCGCCAGAGATGGTGCTGCGTCATCTGCAGATAACAGCTCAGGTGTTGTTCGACTTGGGTTTTTCGATAAATGTACTCAAATTTCACCTGGTGCCCTCTCGTCGCAACCTGTTCATAGGGGCAGTACTGAATACTACTGTGGGTCGGGCTTTCCTGCCTTCTCAGAGAATTTTAGATATCCAGAATATGATCTCGATGTTTCAAGATGGAGCGGCTGTTTCAGTCCTGAAGGTCTTACGCCTGCTCGGTATGTTCGATTCCTGCATTCTGTTGGTCAACCATGCACGCTGGCACATGAGGGCACTCCAGTGGTGCCTCCACAGGCAGTGGTTTCAACACAACGGAGATCTCACGGAGATGAGAATCTCCAGACACACTGCAGCGGATCCGTTATGCTGGAGTTTATCAGGCAACCTGTCTCAAGGGAAGCCCTGTCAACCTCCTCATCCGGTGGCCACAGTGATTACAGATGCCTCCACTTTAAGATGGGGTGCTCATCTGTGGGATCTGGAGATATAGGGTCTTTGGTGTCCGAAAGAGATTGCTTCACATCAATCTTCTGGAATTGCGAGCTATACGTTTGGCTCCCAAGGCCTTTCTTCCCTCCCTTCGCGGTCAGTCGGTTCTGGTCCTGATGGACAACACTACAGCGATGTGGTACATAAACAAACAGAGAGGAGTAGGGTTGTATCATCTCTGCAGAGAGGCTCTGCGACTCTGGTCCTGGGCTAAGGACCATCAGATTTGTGTGGATGCAAATCCTCTGGCCGGAGTGTTGAATGTACGTGCGGACAGTCTGTCGGCAATTCTCGGCCGATCACGAGTGGTGGCTTCATCCGGAGGTGGTCCATCACGTCTTCAGGATGTGGGGGTTTCCTCGGTTGGACTTGTTTGCCACTCGCAAGAACGCGCACTGCCTGTCGTTCTGCAGTCTCCAGTATCCAATGCAAGGAGCGTTGGGGGGCGCGTTTCAGTTGGATTTGGGTTCGCAACTCCTCTACGCGTTTCCTCCCATACCCTTGATTCCTCGTGTTCTGAGGAAGATTCGCCAAGACCGGGCCCAAGTCATATTGATTGCCCCAGATTGTCCAAGAAGGGTGTGGTACACCTACCTTTACCTCTCATCGCACCCTCTGCTACATCTTCCTCTCAGGGCAGACCTCCTCTCGCAATCGCAGGGGCAGGTTCTACACCCCCACCTCCAGAGCCTGCCCCTTCATGCCTGGAGATTGAGTGGGGCAACCTGAGTTCTTTCTCTCTCCCACCGGATATGGTGGATTTTATTTTATCGGCCAGAAGACACTCCACCTAATCTGTCTATTCCTGTAGATGGGCCAGATTTTTTAAGTGGTGTGGAGAGAGTTCAATTGATCCCTTGAAGGCCCATTTGTCTGATATTCTTACTTTTTCTCTTTCTTTGGCCCAGTAGGGTTGTGCTGTGGCGACGGTTGAGGGCTATTTGTCTGCTTTATGGGCCTTTCTTTGTTTGCTGGACCAGCCATCATTGTTTAAATCCCCCATAGTTCTGAGGTTCATTAAGGGTCTTGCTAATAGATTTCCTCTCACTCCTTTTATTATGCCCCGTGGGATTTTAATTTGGTTCTTACTTTCCTGATGGGGTCTACTTTCGAGCCTTTTCATAGTTGTCCATTGAGACTTCTTACATTCAAAACAATTTTTCTGGTTGCTATTACCTCTGCCAGGAGGGTAAGTGAGCTTCAGGCTCTTAATTCTAAGCCTCCTTTTACAACCATCCATGGAGACAAGATGGTTCTTAGGACCAAAGCTGCTTTCCTGCCTAAGGTGGTTACTCCTTTCCACTTGGGGCTGTTTATCACCTTACCTACTTTCTATCCTCCCCCTTACCCTTCTAAGGAGGAGGCGAGACTTCACCGCCTGGACCCTAGGAGGGCTGTTAGCTTCTACCAGGACAGAACCAAGGACTTGCTGCTGGACGACCAGCTTTTCATTGGTTACGTGGGAAGAATGAAGGGCAAGGCTGTCCACAAGCGAACACTGTCCAGGTGGATCATCTTGTGCATCAAGATCTGCTACGCCTTGGCCAAGAAGGAGCCGCCTGAAGGTATTAGAGCTCATTCTACTAGAGCTAAGTCTTCTTTGGCTTTGGCTAGAGGTGTCCCTGTTGTAGACCTCTGTAAGGCGGCAACTTGGGCCTCCCTCCACTCTTTCGCGAAGCATTATTGCTTGGATTCAGAGGTGAGGAGGGACAGCCATTTTTATATATTCTGTGCTGCAGGATTATTTGGTATAGGTAGGCGGACACCCTCCTCCGAGAGCAGGACTGCTTGGGGATTCAATTCAAAAGGTGAGGAATCCAAAGGCAGATGTATCCATTAGAAGAACAAGTTACTTACATTCGGTAACGCTTTTTCTGGTGGATCCAGTATCTGCCTGTGGATACCTCACTGACCCACCCGCCTCCTGGTTGTCTGCCTTCCTATACCGAAAAGAATTTTGATTATAACATGGCTGGTATTTCGTTGTCTTTTGAAATATGTAGCCTGTTGCTAGGAAATGTCTAGTATTTCCAGTCTATTTTCTCTTTTGAATAGTATACTGTGTATATTGGTGCATTTATTGTATACTGTGTATACTTGTGAAATGTTGTCGGTTCACCCATTCGCCTCGAAGGCACGGGAAAAATGGGTTGAACTGACGTCAGCTCGCCGATGAGGTCTTATGGCTCCGACGACATCATACGGAGTCGCGCTATTGTGACGTCCTCGTCGACGTGGGAGAGCTGTGAAAAACGTTTCCGTGGAATGCTGGCGCAAGGGTAATTGAAAAGGTGGGGAATCCACAGGAAGGTACTGTATCCACCAGAAAAAGCGTTAACGAAGGTAAGTAATTTGTTCTTATTTTCCCAATAT
This sequence comes from Calotriton arnoldi, assembly GCA_963921515.1. Classification (NCBI taxonomy): domain Eukaryota; kingdom Metazoa; phylum Chordata; class Amphibia; order Caudata; family Salamandridae; genus Calotriton; species Calotriton arnoldi. The sequence goes on from CAWUFW010000369.1 coordinate 2,072,856, forward strand.
TTAAAAGGGGGAAGCGAGGCGACCCAAGGTGCAATCTTCCGATTTCTCTTTTAGACTCCACGTTAAAGATTGTAGGGAGGCTTGTCCTCGATAGGATGATCACTTTGGTCAAGGATAATGGGGTTCTGTCAATACTGGTTTGGGAACCTTGGAACAATGTCTTGATCTCCATTCAGTAATTAGTAAGTATCCTATTGCAAAGCAGGGGTCTATTTTTTTTAATTTATTGACCTCTCTTGCACTTTTGACTCTGTGGTGAGGTCCCTTTTCTGGGCTAAGCTTGGGGCCTTTGGAGTTGATAAGGGGATACTTGGTTTTCTACGGGCTCTCCATTATGATCTTTCGTCTGTTGTTAGATACGGGGAAAATGAGGAGTGCGCCAGTGCATTGGGATGGGGGTGCGCAAAGGCTGTGTGCTTGCCCCAGTCTTGTTTCTATTGTATGGATTCCCCAGTTATAAAAAAAACAAATGGATTCCTATTCCAGCTCTAACCTATGCAGACAATGGAGTCCCGCTGTCAATGACATTTCGGGGGTTCCAAACTATAGTAGCAAGTTATATTGACTTTATTACCAATTTGAAGTTGGAGGTTAATGTTGGTAAAAATGTATGTAATGGCTTGTAGGGGGGTTAAAATGAGGCAACTATATATTGGTGCGAACCCCATTTCTAGAGTTTTTGGATTTTCCTATTTGGGGATCACCTTTGACTAGTTAGGATCCTGGTCCCCTTGTGTCACCATGGCTAGTATACGTTTTGTGCGTAGTGTAGGGTTTCTGGCCAATTTAGCCTCTAATATCGGTACAAAGCTGATTGCCCCCTTTTTGGAGGTTTACAGGGGGAAGATTATTCCTGTTTTCATATATGGGTCCTACTTATTAGGAATTTAAAAGTCCAGAGGTTCCAGGCCGAAGAGAATAGAGCCTGTAGAAGACTATTTGGCCTCCCGTCTAGCTGCCCCTCTTACGTTTGCATGAGGAATAGGGGATTCTGTATGCTGATGTACTCATAAATCTCTCCCCCTTGATGTTGTGGTATTCTGTCTGAAGTAACTCTCTGGCTGTGCTCAATAGAGAAATCATTGAAGATTGCTTATTCTGTGCCAGGGAACACCTTATTCCCTTGGCTAAAATATGTTAGAAAGACTTCCATTACCTTGGGCAGACAATCTATCTTTTTCAAACCTGCAGGTCTGCCCAAAGACTAAAGTCTATGGGTGAAAAAAATCTTTTATGGCCTTAAGACTGGATAGAGTTAGTGAAAACGCAGAATAAGGATTACATTATGATTCAAACTGCTACAGGATTAGAGCCATTTCTTGACTTTATTCCACACTCTTGGGGAAAGGTGCCTTCTTATCATAGTCCACTTTAGGATTATAAAATGGCAGTTATGCTTCCCCTTTGGCCAGTTTTATTGTGCCTCAATCTCTGTCTGTGACACGAAAGTTCCCCTCCAAACCACCTTCACTTAATATACTTTTGAGGGTTTTTTTTCCATGTTTTACCAAGCGTTTTTAATCCCTGTTTTAAGAGTATCTGTTCTGTTTTAGTGTATACTGGTCCTGGGATATCTGCAGGAGCAAAACACTCCTGTGATCTGTGCTCAATTCTGTTTGCTTCACAAAAATTCTTTACGTGTTAGGAATGAAATGTGTTTTTTAACAGTGTTAGCATGATGTATTTAATGTTTTTACTTATTTGGAGATGCATGCAATTGTATGTTAGGTTGATGAATTTCGTAATATGTTTTTAAGTAATCTGGGACGTATTTGATCTTGATTTTTTTAATGCGTTACTTTTTAATGTTCGGTTGTAGTAGTGTTTGCTTTTATGATTGCATAATGTTTGAATAAAGCTTATTGAATTGAAAAAAATGTAATTAAAAAAAGCATCAAACCCTTGTCCTTCTACTTTATCACCACCATACCGTTTAGCCATAACTGTGTTCAGGATTGAGCCCAATTTCTTCTTTGAAACTCATGTTCAGACCTATTTTACATAGTTGTATTTATGTATAGTTTATTTCTGAAATCGAAAGTCATTTGATGAACTTCTGGTGAAAGGGGGGTCGAGATGTCAATAGACAACTGTATACTTTACATTAAAGCAAACTCCTGATAATTTGTGGACAATCATGACTCTTAACATTAACCCTGAAAGTCCTCCAGGATTCTCCCCTGCCCCTCCTCATTAAGAATATGGACCTTGACATTACCTCTTTCTTCTGGTTTCACTATTAACAAATCAAGTCATCCTAATTGTAAAATTTTACTTTTTGGGGACAATACTTTTTTTTTTATTAAAGGAATGTACTTAAGAATATGTGGTTTACAGTGTTTTGTTAAAGAATAGTTCTTTAGCATATCTGTCCACAGTAGTTAAACCTCTTTTAGTATCCATGTCTTATTTGCTTTCATAAATCTGTTTTCCTGTTTCCTAATGTTCTTGAACATTAGCCAATAAACGTCTGGTGCATTATTTTGAATTTTCCAATAGAAAGGGGCTTATCTAGCGGAGCTGATAGCGGCCTTGGTTTGCAGGAGGGGTTGCAGGCAGTTAAGGATCATGGGTAGAAGTCTCCTAGGTGGGGAAAGAACGGTACTCGTGGCTAGGTAGAGTGTCCAAGGCCAGGTGGTGGCAGCATGCGGGGTGGGTATCAAAAGTGTGACACAGATCAGGGAGAGAGGGAGGGCTACTTTCCAGTCCCGTTGGCAGTAGTGTGTCTGTATAGTGCTGGGAGGGGGAGGGGGGTTGCGCGGGGATACAGTAAGAGAAAGAAAGAAGGGGAAAAGAAAAGGGACTGGGTTGGTGGAGCTGATAGTCTTGTCTGCGGACTCCGGTGTTGGGGAGGTGCCCCTCGCCCATTGATAGGTCTATGGTTCAAGGGTGGTAATGTTGTGTCTGCATAATCTGCAAATTTCTGTGAGGCGTTATATTTAATCACCTCAACATAAAGCTCAATGTTAAATCAAAGGCTCTTCTAAGGGCTACCCTTTCATTTGCATGTGTTGTGTTTTTAAGTAGGTTTTATTTAGCTGTCTGCATTGGTTAGAATAATCTAGTGATGATAGCTAACATTAGACATATAAGAAAACTTATTCTTATGATGACGACGTCATTTGGCAGCTCAAAAAAGCTCCTTAGAAAGGAGGATATGAAGAAATGCTCACAGGACACCATAGTACAGAAAAAAGTGAAAAACATTAAAGAGAAGGCCTTACTACTGTTTCTGTGCAATGTGCTTGAGTGATGGAGTACCGTTCCTCACTGCTTTGTCCACCATATGTACTTGTTACAGCAGCCTCAAGGCAGAGAACACAAGTGTCAATAACTCCTGCACCAACTTTGTACTCCCAATCAGATCCACCTCTGAGAATTGTTACTGGAGTATATTAAACTGACCTCAAGACTTCAGCAGTTTGGTTATCATCCAGTATATGCTGGAACTGAGATGACTCTCTACTCCTGGTCCTTGATATAGTTTCTGCAACCAGCAGTCAACTGCAGATGTAAATCACAAGGAATGCTGTTAGCGGAGTGTTCTATGATGCCTTATTGTGGTGGCACCTAAGTTGTACCAACAAAGTTTACCACCTTTAAGGACATCACCAAATTTCTTTACCGGTTACTCCTTCTGCATGTTTCTGATCTGCACTTCTCAGTAGTACTGCCTTACCCTGGATTCAGGAGGTCCAGACTGACCAAGCACCACTACTTGGATAGGTTCTTCGTTATTCATTGACACAGGTACCAAAGTTTCTCCAGTGTGACCTACATCTGGTTGACTGTTTTGTGTGGCTTCACCAGCATTAGCCATTGTGAAATTTCAGACTCCAATCAAAAACGAAAGTTAGGTTGACTAGGGCAAGTTGTCCAACTGAATGAGCAACAGAAATTTCCATCTTCTGTTGCCATGATGAGGAATTCCTCAGCAAAAGTTACATTGTTTCTAAGGTGTACTGGAGTGTGTTCTTAATACTGCATGTTTGAAAAAGTGTGTGCTTCAACTAAATGCAAAATCATTTTTATTTAGTTGCACAAAAACCATGGTAATATTTCATATATGTTAATGTCTGTTTCTTAAACATAACTTAAGTTAGAAACCGGTTTCCCACAATGTTCATCATCATTTTCAACATGGGCTTTTTTAATGTCAAACTAGATTTGAAACATCTGCTGTCTAGTTTTGCAACTTGGGCGTATGGATTTTGTTTTTAAATATCTATCTGTGAAAAGGACCATTTGTTACATAAACCTACATGTCCTCCAGAAGGCATCCACTTATCCAACCTAATGTCTTAATGAATTGGAGGGGCCAACCATGAACACTTCCAAAATGCTTTAGAATTTAAGAAATCAGACCTACCTTGCTTTTTTTCCCTCAACCATTCTTATCTCCTGTTGGAAACCTATATTTCTCTGCCACATGTCTCAAGCACTCGCTCTCCTCCACCCTCCCCTCTCATTCACTGTCTTTCAACCCTTCCAGGCGTGTTCTCTCATTTGGTCCACCTTCAAACACTATTTCATTTGTTCGCTAAGAAATCATTCTCGCCCTGTCATGCACTCTCTTCCATATTTACCTCATATGTTAGTCATGCATTCTCTCTTTTCTTGCATCCCTCCTTATTTTTTCTTCTTGTTCCTAGTACCATGAAACTCCTTCATTCTTCTAAGGCCCTCCCATTGACCTACATCATCTTCCGGTATCCCCTAAGATTATTACACTCCTTTTTATTCTCCTCAGATAGATTTTCTTCCTCTTCTATCAGCTTTCTATATTTGTTCTCAATTTCTACCTTCCACCTAGAATTATTTGAGTTCTACCTCTGAAGCAATGACAGCTTCTGCCCAAATGACCTATGTTTGGGCTGTCTACATAAATATCCATCCTTGTGCCAGCACCCGACCTAGAAAATGTCAGGTACCAGTAACACGTCTGCCCACTATTACTCCGTAGCTGATAAGAGGCTCCAAGTAATATGTGACGCTTTCGGACAGTCACATTCTTGGATATAACTTTAACACTACAAAACTGCATTACACAAATAGCATGAAAAGTGCGGCTGCGGAAAGGCAAAACTAGCTGAATGTGTCACACTTGACGCGGAGGGCACTTTGCAGCTAGGTCCCTTCCCACCTGCAACCCTTTCCCATGTACATTTCCCTCTACCATAAGGAAATAGAAGGTCATTTTATATTGATGGTATGGCTCAGGTGCTGTATTAGACCAAACCTGCAGCAACATTTCCAGACTGAAATGCTGCAGATACATTTAGTCATTTTCCGTGTTGTCTTGCTTTGTCTTACTACTTGTGAGATGTAAAGATTACATGTGAATAATTTGGAGGTAAATTAAAATTGGCACCTTGCTTTGTCTTCCTACTTGTGAGTGTAAAGATTACTTGTGAATAATTTGGAGGTAAATTAAAATTGGCACCTTTTTCACGAAAGGATCTGAGCTGTTTCATACAGTATGTCTTTAATGATGGATAATGGCACATACTTTTTGTGTATGCAGTTTCATTCAGGGCTGAAACAGAGAAGTAGGCTTGGTTGTTTTAATTATGTTCTTTGCTGTCAAATGTTGATTTTTAAATTTCTCGTAGATTATTCACCTGCAAGGTCTTTCACATGAGTCTGTAGCTAAAAAGGCAGCAAATTAGTAGAGTACATTTCTGAAGGTTTCGAAGCTAATAACTAAGAAGGGGCGTTTGAGAAGTTTGCTTACACATAGCTCTCTCTGGCTGTGATATAATACGGTTTACTTCACCCCAGCTTTAAATGCCTACTTGCTTGAGAACTACATAAATGCTGTTTTCGACATATTTAGCCAGCCCTGCCATTTTATGCATCATCATATTGTATTCTGGGACACATCGTTTCACTATTAACATTATAAGTATGGACTCAAAATACCAGCAATCAAATTGTTTTGTTTAGCAAAAAGCCAGGACTCCTTAAAGGTCACACATGACATGGGAGGGCTCGAGAACTATGAATAAAGGCTGCGTCACAGTGGCCATATCTTAGTTTTGGCTTTTCAGTAAATGCTTAATGCATATTGTAATTTACTCTGGATTAGGGCTGTGTTAAATACTTTAGAATTAAAAACTTGTCTGAAGAAGACTATTTAATTACAGTGAAGCATCAGAGTTCTCAAACCACCCATGCGAGACAACACTGGCTTAGGAGTCCTTTTTAGGTCTCGCCTAGGCAGTGCGTGTGCGGTCTCTTCGAGACATGCTGTATTCAGGATATGGGCAGGAAGCTCCACCCACTTTCTGCTCATCTTTTTAATTGGCTCTTGTCACTGTCCTTTGTAAATGGTGGCTTTTTATTGGTCAATAGGCTTAGTAGTCCCTTCTTAGTACCGCCTTTCCTCTTCTTGTAACCTCCCATGAGGACACCCCCTGTTACATGTGTTGCTACTCAGTACCTTTTAATCATAGCCTCCAACACTACTTTCTTTTTGTTAATTGCGATCGCTGAAGCGGCTGCATGCCCTTTTTTCTGTTTATTTACTTTTCATACAATGGCAGCACCCGCGCTTTAGCTTTAAACATCTTAAGCTAAAACACGGGGGCCGCCATTGTCTCAAAAGTAAAGAGATAGGAAAAAAAAATGATTTTCCCTCCCCCTCCCTCCCCCTCCCCCCCATTTCTTTACTTTTGAAGCAATCGCGGTAGCCTCGCTTTAGCTTAAGATGTTCAAAGCCTAAGCGCAGGTGCAGCCAGTGTAACAAAAGTAAACAAATAGGGAAATAAAAGTGCAGCTGCCATTTTTTTCTTTTTTTTTTTTTTCTTTTTTTTTTACTTTTGAAGCAAACGCAGCATCTGCGCTTTAGCGTAAGATGTTTAAAGCTAAAGCGCGAGTGCCGCAATCAATTTGCAATGCAATAGCTCTCGCATTACTAAAAGTTTGAGCTATTGGTGTTGCATTATTAGCAGCGCCAATAGATCAAACTTTCAGCAATGCGAGACCACCTGCATTGCAAATGCTTGTTTATTTTTCATTCTGGTTCTTGTAGTTTGTTATTAATAAAGTGCATGGTACAAATACTTTAGACAGGCCAGACCTGCATTTTTATACCTGCAGCTTTAATCATCAGGCAACATTGTTGTTACGTGTCACTGTTTTTAGTGGGGGTCTTGCATTCCCATCATTAAGAAGTTGACAGTTGAAGTCTGTTTTCTGTGTATATATTGCTTAACATGGGAAAGTTACCATAAGGCACTATATGTTTCATTGTTGTGTCCCTTGATCTGATTATTTGTGTACACCTCACTGATTGTTTTCATTGTATCAGGTTTTGGCTTGTATAATTTTATAATTATTTTAATAAATAAATTGAATAAAGTCTGTTGAACTGAACTACAAATACCTTAATGAAATGTGGAGAAAATGAGAACTGAATCATCTCTACAAAGTATTGTGAGGTCTGGTAATCCACTGTAAAACTGCATGTAACTGTGTGTGTGTGTGTGTGTGTGTGTGTTTTTAAATTTATTTGGAGGAGATTTCACCAAACCCTTCCTCTCTCTCTACATATATATATATATATATATATATGTGTGTGTATTTTCTTTTTCTCACAAAAACAAAGGTTACAGGGACGTTATAGTTGAGAAATCGAATTAAAAAAACTGAGAACTTCACTGAAAGAAAGCGGAGGTTACAAGGATGTTCTAGTTAGACTCAGATTTCACTCATACAAAATCAGTGAAATTCGGCAGTTATAGTTACCTGAGCTAACTATAGCTTACGCCCCCCCCATGCCCTGCTTATGACCTCACATATTACAACACTCATGACATGGTCAGTGACATAACTGAAGGCATCACTGATGACATCTCAAATGACTTCATCACCCAACCAGTAGTGCACCAGGATGCACATTTTTAGATTGGTTGAGAAAGGGAGCGGGCCTCCGAGGTCTGAGCAATCCTGCTGTGGGGGACTTACTTGTGGCAACAATAGGGGTTCATGGCCCCCAGCGACCCTCAGCAGTCAAGGGGACTTCCTCCCCAACCACTATTGCACCAGGGGGACCCCACCAACACCTAGAGGGTAATGGGTATTCCTACCCTGCCCCCCCTTTTTTTTTTTTATTTAAACTTTTTTTGGGGGACTCAAGATGGCTTTTAAAACCACCTGGTTGAAGTGATGGCAGCCAATCAGATCTCACCATGAGATCTGTGCTTAGGCTCAACCCAGATATTCTTATTTGCTTTCCCTTAAATTTCTCAACAACTACTGAACGGATTTACACCGGATAACTGAAATTATGACCTGCTAACCAAAATCTACCTTCCTGCCAAATTTGGTGTAATTCGGTCAAGCGGTTCAGACTAATAGTGTTCAAAGCTCCTATGGAAATTAAAATGGGAAATCATATTTTTTTCGAACTCCCTTTTTTCTCAGTCCCTGCTTGACGGGTCACCCCGAAACTTTCCATGCACAAGGCGACTCACTGCGACACATTTTTGGGAAAATTTCATGAAGATTCGTCAGACAGCGCCAAAGATATAGAAAAGTCAAACGCTTTTGCTATAGAAACATGGTCCTAACTATAGCTACCTAACACACACACACACACTTCTTTTTTTTTCTTTCTTAAAAAAAGTTTAGCGCCGTTCGACAGATCTGCACAGAACTTTCCCCCCAAAAACTTGGCTTAATTTGATGCTGGTCCGTCAAGCAGGGTGAAGGAAAATAGTCCCAAAACGTTCTCATTTCAATATCATCAGAATCTTTCTCTCCAATACAGAAAAATAACGGCTGACCCGAATTTCACCAAATTTGGCAGAAAGTTAGACCTTTACTCAGAAAACATATTTATTTGCTATTCGGTGTAAATCCGTTGAGTAGCTTTCGAGAAATTTGCGTTTAAAGCGGTGCTCAGGTGGTCATGAAAGGGATAATCGTGGAATCAGGACCGTTATGTACAACGGCTGTCCTGCTGTACCGAAATAAAAAAATAGTATACTCTAATCCTATTGGCTGAGGGAGCCTTTTCTCCCGTCAGTCGATGTGGTACCATGGTACCACACTGACTGTTCCACAGTATCTTGCCAATAGATAGTCTACAGCGTAAGAAAATGTTGTTGCCGGCTATTACATGAATCAGAGACTCTGTCCCGATTTTTTTTATTTTTTAAAGGGGCATCAGTGGGCAGGATAGGGACACCCTAACCTCTATGCACTTGTGGGGTGGTGGAGACCCAGAGGGACCCCCATTGATTAAAATAAAAAAATTAGGTAGCTGGTACCATGGTACACAGGGTGGCCCTGCCGTTAGTTTCTGCGGTCCCAAAACAAAATGTTAAAATAAATAAAAGGGTGAAGGCAATGCAAGTTGGTGACGCACGGCTATGCACAGCGGGGTTTGGACACAGGACCTGGCCTAACTACCCCATACCCTTACCCATCCCTGAACCCTAAAATCCTCTTACTATCCCTAACTTTCCTATTCCTGAACCCTAATAACCCTTAAAACCCTCACTATCCCATACCCTTATTCCTACCTAAACCCCCTTACTAACCTATAACCTAGGTGCCACTGAACACCTAACTCTCCATGCAATCTTTACATCCCCATGCTTCCCTTATTGAATATAATTAAAAACACTTGACTGCATGGTAAAGTCCTGCATTTTAAAGTACTAGAAAATGGCATGCTTGTACTTACCTACATGGTAAGACTAACCCTGGGCGGAGTTGGACTACGCGGAACACCGCGAAGTGCATAAAAAACTCCGTCGCACTACACAGAGCTCCGCGAGCGGTGGAGTATGATCGAAAAATGCCGTTCGCGGTGATTGCACAGTGCCGGATGCTTGTCCGCACTGTGCAATCATTGCGAACAGCACCATGCACAGCGCAAGCTTTCCTTTTCTGCCGCTCGAGTAGATTTTTACTCGAGCGGCAGCTTTCTCAACGCGACCGGGCAGTTTCTCAACGCGAGCTGTCGCGAGCATACTCGACCACTCGCAATGAGAAGCCTGACCCTCCCCGCGTTGAGAAATCTCGCCGGGATGTTGATTTTCCACGCCTGCTCTCGCCAACTTGATGTTGACGAACACGAGCGAGGAAAAAAACTCCACACCGCCAAGCGGAGTTTTTCGGAACTCCGCGGTCTCCGCGTGACGCGGAGTGCAGAAAACTCCGCGAGCGGAGTTCACCGCCCAGGCAAGACCTGCGTTGTAAGTGTTGCATATCAATTTAGGCTGTAATACACCCTCACTGCACGCAATGTCATGTTTCTCCTATTGGCTGGAAGATAATTATAGTGACGCTGTTTCTGTGTACGAGCGTGCCATGAAACAGTTTAGTGCTAAGCTCCAGAGGAAAGGCGCATAGAAAAAGTGTTGGAGCCATTACTTTACACTGACTGTTGGCTCGCATTCAGCACTTGTCTAAGGCAAGACAGCATAGAATGCAGCGAATTTCAGGGCTCAGAGGGGCAGAGAGTTGCCAGTCAACACGTGAGGTTCAGTATTATAGCCACAAGCCCTCTGAAACCCAACCTCTGCGCACCAGTAAACCCAGACTCAGTTCTTGTGTTTCCTGCCTCCATGCATGTCTACAACTCTGCTGAAGTCCCGTGTTACAGGCTGACCGCAAAAGACTGACAATTGGGCCACAAGATAATAAAAAAATGGAATCTAGAGTGTCTGGCACATGGTTCCACCAGTAGCTGGCAATAGGTCAAAGGCCACCAATTCTGGTACAGAAGATGTCCCTTCACGATAAACAAAAATTAAGGAATACAGGGAAAATGCTCATCTGATTGGCCAAGGGCACAGATGAACATGCTTTCACTCAAATAAAATAGTTTTTAAAATGGGTGACTAACCCCTAGGGACAATGGCAGCAGTATCTTTCTATTTACACAGGTTGTGTGGCATTCTTTTCCCTGTACTCCTCCTTTTCTGCTCACACTCAGCCCTTTCCCCGTCAGCCCCACTAACTCTACATCAATGGTCTTCAAACCTTTAATTGCCACACCCCCAGTAAAAATTGTCAACAGGCAACCTAAAATGACCAAAAATATTTTCTCACATTGTCGATAAAATTTGCAGCTTAGTTAACAATTCAGCTATTGCTGTATTGTTTAGTTATCTATTTTATAAAGGCAATCAAATACATGATGGCAAACATGCTATAGTCTCCCTAAAATTGTAGGAGTACCCACAGTGTGGAGCTTTGAGGATTTTTTAGATCTTCCCCAGCTGTGAGAAAAACATTACTGATGGCCCATTACAGAGTGGCTCACTGCTACTTTTTTCACTGAAACACAGCACTGTGTTTTAGCTTCATGTGTATCTTTGTTCTCCAGGGGCATTGTAAATGATCCTCTTAGTCTGAGCCTGGTACCCCACCTGAGATCAATTTAGGCCCACTCCTCAGTTTGAAGACGTCTGCTCTAAACCAGCAGAAACCACATACCAGACAGTGGGGTGTGCTGTACAGAGCTGCGTTGATCTGGCAAAATGTATGTCAAATTATACAAATTTTGTGTTTCTGAGGCTCAATATGCTTTTCTGTTGTGGATTCTCTGTCCCCAGGCGCTCAACCGTCTTGGGTCCCTAGGGAAAAGTGTGGGAGGGCTGCATAATGCAGCACCCTCCTTAACAAAGAGCATCCCTCCGTTCACTCTTTAGCCCATCCCAGGGCTGCCTTTGTGGACAAGCTTGTAAACACAGTGCTTGCTAGTAGGCTTGTGCACGTGTCACTGCTTGTCCACAAGTAGTTCCTCCCATAGACACTACCACTGTAGAACAGAGTTGTTGAACAGCAGACGACAAGCATTTTATTAATCATTAATCAAAAGAACAATGGAGTCCTCCCTTGCCCTTCCCAGCAAATAAGTCTATCGTGCTTCCACCCAATCACAGGCCTTGAACATTTATCACACAAAAGGTGATTGGGGGAATGCGTGCAAATAGTCTAACCACTGGCAGTCGCTTGGGTAGCATTCCAACCCATTGTTTTTCACCTAGTCTGCTACTCTAAACAAAGGCCCACCTTCTATTAATAAATACTGACCAAGCGATTGCCAGTGGTTAGACAAATTGCAAGCATTCCTCCCATCACCTTTTGTGTTTGATGTAATGTCTTAAGTGGCCAAGGTATGCCGAGAGGTGGGTACTGTGCTCACTGGAACCAAGCTGCACCCGATTGAAAAGGCCCAATTAGGCTGAAATCGCTTTTTGGTTGCATTTTTTTCATTTGTTTTTCTTTATTGATAATCAGGAACACTACCATGATTCACAAATACAAAAAAGAATAGTTGCAAAAAAGCAAAACGGTCCATTATATTGAATTTAATCGCATACAGATATAAAGAGAAAAAACAGCGATGCTATTTAAATGTGCAAAGGCAATTCCAAAAAACATTAAGGGTTTATAATATAAAATCTTAATTCATGTTTAAAAATCGAGTTGTTCTTACATGGTAATGCCACACTCTGTCATTCATCTGTTACCTCCTCCCTGGAGGAATCCCAAATTCCCTTGGCTTACTTCAGTGCACCTACCCTTTGGGCATGCAATTCCTCTAGCTTCCTAACACGATCTATTTTCATTATCCAGCTTTCGCATAGCGGTGGAACCGAGTATTTCCACCCTTTTAGAATTAATGATTTAGCTACTAATGACCCAATAAAGAAGTACTGTTGCTGTCACACATTTAGGCAGCAGTTGGAGGGCGGGATCCCAAGTAAAACCCCTTGTAAGTCGGGTTCGATTTGTACTTGTAGTTTTTCGCCAAAGAAGGCCATAATCTTGCTCCACTAATCAAATAATTTGGGACATAGAAACGCTACATTTGCCCAGCCCACATCTAAAACATTTGGCGCACGCTAAAACTTGACTCCACGTACAGCCATATGGACCATTCAATTGAATCTACCCCAACTAGCAAAGTCCATCCTCCCCTCAGTATACAATCAATTTATTCACAAAATGTGCTTTTCTCATGTGTTCCTTAGCTAAATTGGACGTCTGGAGATTAGCCCAACGAAGATCGTGAATTTGAAGATCGGAAAATGTGAGATCGAATGAAATGATAGCATTGTTTACCGCTACCTGCTCCCACGTTTTTAACTGTCCTGCTAGTAAAAATTTGCTAAGATTATAATACCCAGCTTTCTCCCATTTCTTGATAGTACTATTTTGCGGAGATAAGCCTATTAGCCTACATTCTCTTGAAGGCATCAAGAGATGCGTCAAAGGAAACTGATATTCTTCTTGAAGTCACATGAATTTTTTAGTTATTGCATGCGAGAACTTAAATCAGGTTCGTTTGGGCAGCTTCTGAATTTTTAGAAAAGCTGGTAGCTGTACTCCGTATTCAATCAACATTTTCTGTAAATAAAAGCATATCTTGTCTGAGGGAAGTCGCCAAAGGCACACAGAGCAAATAATACTGGTGACATTGGAAACCCCTTGCGCATGCCTCAGGATTTAGGAATAATTCCTGCCTTCTGAGCATTGTTCATGATTTTTGTCTCCGCTTTAGCATATAAATTGTGCAGCAGCGCTATCAGTTTAGGACAGAATCCATAGTGTAAGAGAATCGTAAATAAAACTTCCCACTGTACACTGTCAAAAGCCTTCTTGGCATTCAACATAATTATAACTGCTTCAACCTTGTTGTTAGAATAGTAATCATTGCCTGTACAAGAAAGTTTGTAAGTAAGTAATAATCTTTATTCGGTTTAAAAAAATACCATCAAAGATCCAAATTCATGCAATTTATACATGTTCCATATCAATCAAATACACAAACGTTTTGATCTTTGTTTCAGTCATAATTATAGCTGCTTCAACCTTGTTGTTAAAATAGTAATCTATTGCCTGTACAAGAAAGATTGTATTTAATCACAAAGTTCTGCCCGGTAGAAAGCCATTGTGATTGCCGTGTACCACTGATGATGAAGCACGGGCTAGCCTTAATTTAATAATTTTAGCAGGAAGTTTATAGTCTGAGTTCAAGGGACTTATGACCTAGAAGATACAAACCTGGCTGTTCCAGGGGCTAGTCTTTAAGAAAACTGACTATAATTGCCGCAGTAAATTCCTTTGGAATTTTGCCACCATTTAAATATTCATTATATAGCATATCCACCAGCTGTGCAGCAAAGATTTTATAAAATTCAGACGGTGTGCCATTGTTGCCGCACGCTTTAGCATTGGGAAGAAGCTTTATGGCTTTGATCATTTCCTCCCACGTAATCGGATCTTCTGTCCTCTCCCGCAATTCGTTCTCCCAGAAGGAAAGTTTAATCGGGTGTAAAAAGGCTTCAATTGCGCTAGGTTACATTTCTTCTTCATTGACCATGCTAGAAAACATCCTCTATTCTCGCTCTCCTCATAGAATTTGTGAAAGCAAGACCTCTGATTTATTACATCTCTAGAGATAAAATAATCTTTAAAATGCTAACTTGCCACCGCCAGATTGATATCAGTCGCATGGGTGTGTAAACTGAGCTCTGCTCTTTTGGCCTGCTCCAGTTCTCGTTGCAGGGTAAAAAGTTCCTCTCGCCTGGCTATTCATTTGGGCAGTAAAGGAGATAGCTCCCACCCGTATGAAAGATGTACAGGCTTTTTGGTTGCTTGTGTTCCTGTTCAGAGAGGATCTGGCTTGGCAGTTAGGGATGGACTGTCCTTATTGGAGGCTGGACCAAGCCTGATTTGCATATGGCTGGGTCTAATCTGAGGTAGCATAGTGGGCAAAAAAAGATGCGTTGTAATGTTGCACCAAGCGATTGCCAGTAGTGGGACACATTGCAAGCATTCCTCCCATCACCTTTTGTGTGTCATGTAACATTTCCCACCACTTACAGGATCTGTTTTCACCTCCATGATTGGCTGTGAGCATGAGAGATTCACGCTTCTGGGCCTGCTTACCTTAATTACTGTAATTATGGATGAAAAGTAAAATACTTTTAGCTCGCGCACCATAGTAATTGATAGCGTGGCCATATCACTTGCATTAGGTCAAGGGCATTTTCAACTTGTACATTGCACAAAATATACATTACAACTGCTTGTCTAAGACACCAATCAATATATCCTGGGTGACAGGTGATGCAATTTCCACACCCATGCAACCTCTCACAAAATGGAAAGCTGATTGCATGAGTGTTCAATTATCAATCCAGATCCAGGCACATTTTTCAATTGTAGTAAGTGTTACATCATTTGTGTTTTACTATGTTTTGGCACACTATTGGCCTATGTGTATATCAAAAAGTCTTGGTCCTTTAAGAACAAATTTCCTGGATGTATCAATGCAAAGTAGTTAGTGTGTGTTAAGGGCGATCTTTCCTTTTCAAAGTAATTTCTGGCGTATCATTTCTCTGAGCTGGGTTATCTACTCTTCGAAGACATTGTATTAGGTTATGTGTGTGTGCCTTTCACCATGATGGAGCCCACTGGAAACGTGGATGTGGGAAACGAGTGTCAATGAAGATGTATTAAACACTCCTGTGGCTGCAGACGGAGCTGCAGGATCTGCAGTAGCAGGTGCAGCATGTACATTCCGCAGAGTGTGCATCAGCATTTGTAAAGTGGTGAAGTGTCCATGCTCATGACATGCCAATGCTCTTGGATGTGGTCTGATTGTTTTTGACTAGCCACAGTGCTAGGCTCTCCACTCTTGCTGCATCCCCCAGGTGCAGCTGCACAGATGATTAACAAGGGAGAAAAGTTTCTTTCTGCATCAAAATGCAGCTGACTGATTTCATAGCATTTGTGGCCTTTAACATCCAGCAAGCTACACTCTGCTCTGGTGCTAAAGAGGAGGCTGAGTGGGATAATATCACTTCAGCCAAAGTCCCATGTTCCATGAGTAGTAACAGTGAAATGTATTCAAATATTTTTTTATTAGGACAGCTTCTAGCTGATCCCCTTTACAGCCAAGGGTTCTTTGGAACTATTAAATTCGACGTCTAAAAAAAGATAAATAGTTTTTGTCTTGCCTGCATGCAGTTTTTATCCGTTTATCGAAAATACCTGTTGTGGACAATACCAGCTAGTAGATTTGGGACCAGCCGGTTGATTGCCACTTTTGGACATTCTTGCCAGTCTCATTTGCTTGCTTTGCGGTCAATGGGTTTCCTTCCTCCTCTTTTTGTTGGATGTCCCCTGGACCATAGCTTGTTTATTATCCTTTTGATTGGTGACTTGTATGCTGCTTC
Source organism: Calotriton arnoldi (assembly GCA_963921515.1). Taxonomy (NCBI): domain Eukaryota; kingdom Metazoa; phylum Chordata; class Amphibia; order Caudata; family Salamandridae; genus Calotriton; species Calotriton arnoldi. Next base: position 2,089,067 of record CAWUFW010000369.1, read on the forward strand.
TGCCCACATTAATGGAACTACTTTTTTCCTGTTTCAGCGCTCTGAGAATGTTTCTTGCCCTCTCTCTCGTGTACTACTTCCTCCAAAAATACCTGTCCTCCTCCAACCACAACAGCACGTCCATTGCTTCCCCCAAGTCAGCTTCTCCTTTGCTCCACTATCAACTCCTCACTGCCTTCTTGTCCCGGTCATTCAAAGAATAGGTTTTTATTTTTCAGTTTTCTATGAACCTACCAGCTGCCATTTGCTGCTGAGCCACGCAGTTTCAAACAGCGTTTTTTGCACGTTTAAATTTATTTTTCCAAATTTACAGCTTCAAATGGAATCAGCCATCTAGGAGCTGGTGAATTAAAAACAAAGAAAATAATATGACTTGTGTGATATGTATTTTGAGACTGCAACTCAGTGGACGGTGGCCACACCATCCATATTGATTGTTATTTGTAAGATGAAGTGCAACTTGGTACGCAATATGAAGCTCTATAGCTCTATATTTAAGTTACCTCTATATGTGCAAGTCAGCATGTAAATAAAGATCTCTACCAGCCTGGTGTGTTTGTTGTATGTCCAGTGCTTGCAAAGTAGATCAGTTGCATTCTGTACCGTGATACACATCTCCAAGTGAGGTGTGTGTTTATACATTTCGTTTTAGACTGACAATGTGTGGCATTCGCCTATGTGGACACCAAATTCTTTGTCAGGACCGGAGGCTTTGTTTATTCTTCTGTCTTTACTGCGTCAAAAACACAGCAGCCAATTAAAACACAGAAAACGTAAAACTACATATCCCATGAACATTCTGTACATGGCCACCATCACATGTTCCAATCACGATGTAGTTAGTCCCTTAAATGCTCGAACCGCCATCTTAATTCCTCTTTCTTTGCTGCTGCACAGACTGTTAAGTAGTCTATTGTTTTTCCTTATGTGATTTTATTGTTATCAGTTTGTCCAGTTCGCTGCGCCCTTGGCGGTCGCGTTTACTGTTTATCCTCCTTGTTGTGGTGTGGTTAGAGGAGGTGTTGCACAACTTGTTGCCACTTCGATTTTTGCACTGGGAGTGCATTTGTCTGCCTCCTAACCCATGGCTGTCGCCCAACGCCATCTGTGGTTTTCAGGGGAGCGGACTGCGCTGACCCCTTTGGACTGTTGGAGGCCCAGTCCTATTTCTGTGTTGCTGGACCCGGCTCACATGCGCACTTGAGTCCGCCGGCTTCAAACAGCCACGCGTTTTCCGACTCCAGTACTTGCAGCGATCCTGAGGGCCCGACTTCACCACATCGAGGCTCCGGTCCTGCCACAGCTCCCCTGTTGACTCCCTGGGCTGCTGAGTCTGCCAGAGTGGTAAGAATTTCATAGGCTTGGTGCCCAGAGTGTTGTTCTCAGGCAGCTCCCTCCACACTTTATTAACTTTATATATTTTGGCCTGACCGGGTCTCATCGCCTGGCTCTTGGACAAGTCCCTCTGCCTAGTTTTGACACCACCATGGTTCAATACGATCCCTATGGGGATGATTATGAGGGTGAGGAACCTGTTTCTGGCTTGGAGCTAGATCTAGTGGATGCATTGGATAGCAGTGTCCAGCATTCTGTGAGCAAGGTCTTGGCCCTAGCACTGGGTCCATTTACTAAACAATTACATGACTATGCCCTGCAGCAGAGTTGGGGTCCACACTGTTCAAAGGCTGGTGGCTCTGCTGTCACCAGACCCAAAAAAGAGTTATGTCAAGTCAAAGAACGCCACTTGGCCTCACTTTTTTGTCTGATTCTTTGACAGGCAATCATGGTTATAGTGTGTCCCCTCTACTGGATAGCCTAGCGCCTGTTGAGCCTCCCTCAGACAAGATCCTGGATGACTCTGAATCATCTCCCTCACATTCTAACTGTCAAGGTGATGAACTGGGGCAAAGTAAGAAGATACTCTCTGACTTGGCACGTGAGCGATCACTGCCCTCTAATTCGATGAAGGTGCTGGCTTTTGAACCTAATGACACTATACACCCGAGGTCATCCAATTGGGTCCCCCGACGGAAATGGGGGCTATATACAGTTGCACATTAGGTGCAGTTTTGAGAAGGAGATTAGAGCTTTGTTTCGAGCAGAATGCCCAAGACCGGTTCTTCCAGGCAAGTTCACTGATACTCCTGATGTTGACCCCACAATGGTCACCATGAAGAAGTAGTCAAATGATCCGACAAAGTGTTTGGACAGAGAGTGGCGTAACTGCTAGGATAAACTACTGCATATGCTGAGTCCCCTTACAAAGATCCTGGAAATTGGGGGGGTCACATGAAGGGCACTGGATATCCTATTGATTTGAATGCACTGTTCGGTTGGGCCCAAAGAGCGATCTGCACTAGGGTACACTAACTGTTCCATTTCTACGGAGAGCAGATGCTCCATTTTGATGGGTATCGATCCAAAACTGAATGATTTGGCCTCTTCCGAGGGGAGGCTGATAGTGGAATGGCTCCTTTTTGGTGGCCACTTTTTGAAGGATTTGGTGAAGTTTGTATCTACGTATAGCACACTGGATAAAGTTCAATTTTCTCTTAAGGTGTTCCAACAAAGTGGAGAGGTGTGGTGCAGCGGCCAGGGCAGCTGACTTCGGAGCACGGGGCTCACGGTTCGATCCCCGGTTCCGGCGGCAGCTCAGCTCAGCACCATGTGACTCTGGGCAATAGCTCACTTAATTTCCACGACGGCCCCCAGCGCCTTGAGACCCGTAAGGGTGAGTAGTTCGCGCTTTACAAATACGGATTTACATTTTTACAAACCCTTTTTGGCAGGGCTGGACGATTCCAGGGCGCTAGTCAGGCAGTGGTCGCTTCCAAAGCTCCCAGTGAGACTACACCGTTCCCCCCACCCCCGTAGCCAGGGGGTGGTGGTACAATGCTTCAAGTGGGACCACCTACTTCCCCTACCGCCATCGGGGTGGCATGGGCTGCTTCCATAGAGGAAACCAAATAGGCTCACACTGAGCAGGACAAGACTCCGGTACTTAAACAGTGAGAGTCCTCCCTCATTCAGAGGTTACTTTGGGGGGCAGAATTAGGTTTTTTCGGTACAACTGGCACAATATTTCCCAAGAGCTTGGGCCTGGGAGACAGCCCAGGGCTACAAAGTAGAATTTTATGAGACCCTGCACCAAGTTCAGACCCCTCCAGAACTGTATGTTCGAGGCATGTGTGGCTTAGATACACATGCTCTGCATACTTCCGCCATCTAGTGTTGTGTCCATATGTGTGTAAGTTGTTTTTCTTCGAAGAAGTCTTTCGAGTCACAAGACAAGTGACTTCTCCTTTTGGTGATAATGTGCATGGCATCGACTCCATTGTTAGATTATTTTCTTTCTGCTGTCTTGTTCGGATGTGTTTTCTAGCACTCCGGTTTGAGTCCTTTTCAGACTCCTTTAGGTTTGCTGTTCATTTCTACACTTGTCGGTATTGTTTCAATCGCGTTTCCATCGTTGTGTACCGGAAAGCCAGAAAACCTTTATCCGTCAATTTGATGTGCTCCACTTGCAGCCTTCAGGCCTCGCCCAATTTAGGCTACTCTTCGTCTCATCAGCTTCGATCAAGAATGTGCTGCTGCTGGAACGGACTCCATTTCGCTTATGTCCCAGCTGCCATGCGAAGTACCCGAGAACCGACCATCAGGTTTGCAACGTATGTCTGTCTACAGATTATCAGGAAGAGGACTGTGAGGCCTGTCAATCCTTTCGATCGGAAAAGACTTTGCGGGTTAGCCGGGCGCGTCGCAGAGGGGTGCAGCACAAGGATATAGAAGAAACACCTGACCTCTTTGGGCAACCAGATGAGGAGGAAGAGCTGCACGAGGCCTCTGTGGCTGAGGAAGAGGCCTTTTCCGTCCAGGACTCCGGCTCCAACCTTGAGATCAGTCTACAGATCCAGGATCTTCCTCTGGGTCAGCATACCGCGAGTGCCCATGCCCCTGTTAACCGGCCAAGAGACCCTCCATTCCAACAAAATATATGGCTCCCGGGCCACCACTGCCAACAGGCCATGGTAGGGACAAACCATCTGCTGCGGACGCCCTGCCCTCTGGCTCGGCACCGAAAGTGAAGCCCAAACCGCTCCCTTCTGCACAGAGCCGACCAGCCTCTGCACCGAGCTAACCATCTGCCTCCTCTGCTCCGAGCACCCCGGCCCCACCAGCTTCGTTTCCGAGCACCTCGGCACCGAAATCTCTTTCGGAATCGAAAACTTCCACATCGGCACTGAAGTTGCCTACGGAACCAATCCTTTAAACCATGCAGGAGTATCTTGCCTCGAAGCAGAAAAAACTGCATAGACAGCCTCTTACTGTCCCCATTTTCGCTAAGGCTGTGCAGCAGGCGCCCCACCCATCTAAACGCCAGCTCTCTTTTCAAGAGGCCAAAGATTTACCAGTGCCTACTGAGGACATGGCAACCAGTCCTCTGCAACTTCCTCTTCCTGCTTCTCCCCATACCTTAGTGCCTAGATGGTATTTCTACATCATAGGAACAGCATAGCTCTTCTCCCTGGAAAGGTCCCTCTCCAAGTGTGTGTTTTTGAACAACATGCATTCCCATAATATGATGTCGTTGGCGTCGTGATCGCCGGGATGACGTCGCGGGCAGTACTTAGATGCCGCCCCTGCGCGCTGACGTCAGTTCTTCTTTTTCCGCGCCAGTAAGCGCAGATCCGGGAAGAGCAGTGCCCTAGTCAATTTTTGACTAAATTTTTGGTGATTTTTTTCACTGTTTCTTTTCGAGTCTTCTCGACTCCTAGGTGTCGGTAGGGATGCCCGGCTTCAAGCCATGCGACGTCTGTGGTCGAATGATGTCGATCTCAGACCCGCACGTCGAGTGTCTCTACTGTCTCGGCCGAGACCACGACACGAAGTCGTGCCCGGACTGCCGGGCCTTACACCCGAAGGCTTTGCGAGAGCGGTCTCGAAAGCTCCTCGAGGTCCGGCAGTCGGCTCCGCGCCGCACCAAGCCCCGGTCCCGTGAGAGGTCGGGGGGCCGGTCGCGGAGCCCCCGCCGGTCGTCGGAGTCCAAGTCTTCGCACTCCTCGGGTAAGTCGAAGCACAAGAAGTCTAAGAAGCACCATCGCTCTAAGACTTCGCCTCGCCGGTCTCGCGACTCGGCTGAGGCCCCTGTCGGCACCGTCCCCGCGGCTCCGGATGTGCCTATGGCGCCGCCCCCGCATTACCCGTCCTTCCCTGGTTCGGGGGCTACTCCGGGCGAGATACAGGAATTCCTGTCGGCCATGGCCCGCCTCTTCGGGCCTCAAGGTCCCTCCGGTGCGCCTTCGGGCCCCGCGGGCCCTGATGGGGTTGCTCCGGCGTCGCCGACGACTCCGGTCCCGGCGTCGCCTGTCCCGCCAGCCTTGATCCCGGCCTCGGCTCCGGCCTCGATCCCGGCTCCGGTGGTACCGCAACCCCGATCGACGCCGGTTGACCTAACCACGCCTCCGCCGGCGCCGATGTCCCCGGTGCCGTTCCCGACGCCGCCCGGGGCTCCGGGCGGCGTCGTTCCCCGGTTCTCTCCGGTTCCGGACATGGAGCCGGACCGACGTCGCTCGACGCCGATGAGACCTTGGGTCCCAGATGTCCCTCCTCCTCCATATTTTACACCAGAGGAGGACCAGGAGAGCTGGGAGGGGTCGGAAGACCCTCTCACACTGCAGTGTGAGTATGATCAGGACTGGGCAGAGGAACTTGGGGATGCCAGTGGTCTAGACACTTCCCCTGACACTGGCATGCTGTCTCCTCCCGTGGCTACGGAGGAGGGAGCAAATTTCGCAACGGTGTTGCGTAGAGCAGCTGGAGCGTTGCACCTCCAATTGCCTACTGTGGCTGTCAGGACTAATCTCCTGACGGAAGTGCTTCAGCCGGCAGCTTCCTCCTCGGAGACTGTGCTGCCGTTTAATGATGCACTGTCTGACGTTCTTTGGGCACCTGGTCCAAGCCCACCACAGGGGCTCCTGTGGATAGGAACGTGGCCCGACGCCATCGCCCTGCTCCGGGCGACCCCTTGTTTCTCTCTCAACATCCCACCCCCGAGAGCTTGGTTGTCCAAGCCTCTGCCTCCCAAACCGCCTTCCCTACCGCCCTCCGGATAGGGAATCCAAACGCCTGGACCAGTTTGGGAAGAAGGCTTTTTCTTCCTCCAGTGCTGGCTTGCGGTCCGTCAACACCGCTTGCCTTTTGGGCCGATATACCCACTCCCTGTGGGATTCGGTGGCGGCTGTTTTGCCCCAGTGTTCTGAGGAGGTCCAGACACTGCTTACCCGCACCATTGCGGAAGGTAGGGATGCGGCTAAATACACCATACGTTGTGGCCTTGATACCGCCGACTCGCTGGGCAGATCGCTTGCAACGACGGTGGCGCTGCGTCGCCACGCCTGGCTGAGAACAACTGGTTTCTCTGGTGATGTCCAGAATACACTCATGGACATGCCCTTTGATGGAGTCGGTCTTTTTGGTTCCAAAGCAGACCATGCGCTGGAGCGTTTTAAGGACTCACGGGCTACTGCCAAGTCCCTGGGCCTTTCTGTTGTGCGCCCTCCGCTAACCTCTGCTTTTTGCCCCTTTCATGGCCACGGAAGGGGCGCCCAGTCACGTCCGCAGCCCAGCCACCGGCCCGCGCAGCAAGCGTCTTCGCGTGGCCAAGGACGTGGCTACCGCCGTGGCGGTTCGGGCAACCAGCGTGCGGGTCAGGCCACCAACTCCGCCCCGTCCGCGGCCTCCAAGCCCTCCTAGTCCTTCCTTTCAGGTGCACAGCACGCCAGTAGAGGGCAGGGTCCGCCATCACCTTCACCACTGGCGTGCCATCACCTCGGACAGGTGGGTCTTGGACATTGTCCGAAGGGGCTACTCCTCCCCTTCGAGACCACCCCCCAGCCATGCCACCTCAATTCCACCGCATGTCAGGGGATCACTTGGTGCTTCTGCAGAAGGAAGTCACGGCCCTCTTGGCCAAGAGGGCCATCGAGCATGTTCCGACCCCAGAAAGTAGTGGTTGCTACTCCCACTACTTTCTGGTGCCCAAAAAGGACAAGGAGGACATGCGTCCTATCTTGGACCTCCGGAACGTCAATCGCTTCCTCTGGAAGGAGAAGTTCAAGATGCTCACCCTAGCTCAGGTCTTGACTGCCCTCGACCCTGGAGACTGGTTGGTAGTGTTGGACTTGCAGGACGCTTATTTTCACATCCCCGTCCTGCCGGCCCACCGGCGTTACCTGCGGTTCACGGTAGGCCTCGAGCATTTTCAGTTTACCGTGCTCCCCTTTGGCCTTACAAGTGCCCCTCGGGTGTTCACGAAAGTGATGGCGGTGGTCGCAGCTCATCTGCGCCGGGCAGGGGTTCCAGTCTTCCCCTACCTCGACGACTGGCTGCTGAAGGCGGGCTCGTCCCAGGCAGTCGTCTCCCACCTCCAGACTACGGCCGAACTCCTGCACTCGCTGGGGTTCTCCATCAATGTGCCGAAGTCGCATCTGATTCCTTCTCCACAGCTCCTTTTCATCGGAGCAGTTCTGGACACGACGCAGTTTCGGGCCTATCCTCCCGAACGGCGAGTCCGGGATATTCAGGCTATGATTCCAATCTTTCCAGATCTCGGAGGGGACTGCAAAACAGTTGCAGTGGTGGCTCTCGAACCGGCAATGGGTCATGGGCAGATCCCTCTCCCTTCCCCAGCCAGAGCACACAGTTGTGACGGACGCGTCCCTTCTGGGATGGGGCGGTCACATGGGAGAGGCGGAGATCAGAGGCCTCTGGTCTCCGGCGGAGTCCCGGCTCCATATCAACCTTCTGGAGCTCCGGGCGATCCGACTTACACTCAAGGCATTCCTTCCCTCTGTCAAAGGGAAGGTAGTGCAGGTGTTCACAGACAACACCACCGCCATGTGGTACTGCAACAAACAAGGCGAGGTGGGGTCGTGGACCCTCTGTCAGGAGGCTCTGCGCCTCTGGACATGGCTGGAACATCAGGGCATGTTCCTGATGGTTCAACACCTGGCAGGTTCCCTGAACGCCAGGGCGGGCGAACTCAGCCGCAGGTGCATGATGGATCACGAATGGCGTCTTCACTCGGAAGTGGCGCAAGGACTCTTTCTACAGTGGGGAGAGCCTTGGTTAGATCTATTCGCCACCGAAGAGAACGCGCAATGTCATCAGTTCTGCGCGTTGGAATTTCCAAGGCGGCACTCGCTCGGCGACGCTTTCGTCGCGAGTGGAGTTGCGGTCTGTTGTACGCCTTTCCGCCTATACCACTTCTACCCAGAGTGTTGAAGAAGATTCGGCGCGACCGGGCCCAAGTCATCCTTGTGGCTCCGGACTGGGCTAGAAGAGTTTGGTATCCCAAGCTACTCAGTATGAGCGTCGATCCCCCGATCCGTCTGCCTCTTCGGGAGGATCTTCTGTCGCAGCAGCAGGGGACGGTCCTCCACCCGCACCTGTCCAGCCTCCACCTGCTTGCGTGGAGATTGAGCGGCGGCAGTTGATTCCTTTCGACTTGCCTCCCAAAGTTTGTGATGTGATTCTGGCAGCCAGGCGTCCCTCCACTAAGGTGGTATACGCCTGCAGGTGGAACAAGTTTGTGGCATGGTGCACAGCAAAGGCTGTGAACCCTCTCTCTGCCCTTCTTTCTGAGGTTCTTCTGTTCCTTCTTTCCCTGGCCCAACAGGGTTCTGCCCTGGGTACCATCAAGGGCTATCTTTGTGCCATCTCGGCCTTCCTCAGGCTTCCTGATCAGCCCTCCCTTTTCAAGTCCCCTGTTGTTAACAGGTTCCTAAAAGGCATTACACACCTCTTCCCTCCTGTTCCATTTGTGATGCCTCAGTGGGACTTGAACTTGGTTCTTACCTTTCTTATGTGCGCTCCCTTTGAGCCTCTACATAACTGTCCTCTTCGTCTTCTGACTCTGAAGACAGCCTTTCTGGTGGCCATCACCTCCGCTCGGCGGGTGAGTGAGCTCCAGGCTCTATCATGCAAACCTCCCTTTCTGTCTGTCCATCCAGACAAGGTTATTCTTAGGACGCGTCCGTCCTTCTTGCCAAAGGTGGTTACTGCCTTCCACATTGGGCAGACCATCACTTTGCCCACCTTCTTTCCGCCTCCGCATCCTTCCAGAGAGGAAGAGAGGCTCCACCGTCTGGACCCAAAACGTGCGCTTTCCTTTTATATCAACCGCACACAACACTTCCGGGTGGATGACCAGCTCTTTGTTGGCTACGTGGGCGCCAAAAAGGTCGGGCGGTGCACAAGAGAACCATCTCCCGCTGGGTAACCTTGTGTATCAAAGCCTGCTATTCTTTGGCTCAGAAGAAGCCTCCCTGTTGGGCTGCGTGCCCATTCCACCAGGGCAACGGCTGCTACCACGGCCTTAGGCCGCGGTGTTCCGCTGCAGGATATCTGTCAGGCAGCTACGTGGGCCTCGCTGCACACGTTTACCAAGCATTACTGCCTTGACAGTCAGGTCCGGAGGGATGCCTTCTTTGGCCGTTCTGTCCTCCGGGACTTCCTTGTCTGATCTTTGTTCGCAGACCCACCACCGGGGTTGGTATTGCTGGGGTATCTATTCTAAGGTAAGGAATCTGTCACTAACGTGTCTCTTTCAGATGCACAAGTTACTAACTTGTGTAACGATATATCTGTAAGAGACAGTAGTTAGTGACAGATTCCTACCGCCCACCCATCCTCCCCGTTCTGCGAACTGATTTCTAGGGTTAAGGACATCCCTTTCAGGGCCCTAGTATTTTTCAGACACCTATGTCAGCTTCTTGCATGGCTCTGCGTTCCTGGCGCGGAAAGTCATGTACAGAACTGACGTCAGCGCGCAGGGGCGGCGTCTAAGTACTGCCCGCGACGTCATCCCGGCGATCACGACGCCAACGACGGACGCGGAGCCGCACGACGCCGCCTACCGACGCGCAAGGGTACTGCTACGCAAAAACTTTCCGGATCCAGCCTGACGCCTGGGGATATTCTAAGGTAAGGAATCTGTCACTAACTACTGTCTCTTACAGATATATCGTTACACAAGTTAGTAACTTGTGCGTTAGCATGTTTTGTCTAGGTTCTAGGGACTGACCAGAACAGAATAACAAGGGGCATTGTTTATCAACCTTGCACATCGTGTTCAGACTAAACTCCAGGAACAGGCAAAGAACGCAGAAAGCAGACGGTTCTCATGTGAAAGGCACAAACAGTCTTGCAAAATAAAATCATGTAGTAACGTGCGCAAACGCAGCATCATGGCAGCAGAGCTCATGCTAACTTAGCAATGTCGACAATGACCCTATCGGCCATATGACAGCATGTGTTTGGTCCCCAGGTGAACCAAGCATTGGAAAAAATGAAAAAGGACACTGATGTAGCTAAATCAGTGGGGGCACTCCAAATCCCTACTTCTTGTGACTCCTTTCCACGTCCCTCATTCAAACAGGACGCCAGAACTACACCCTATAATGCCTCTAACTCTTCGTACAGGCAACATCAGACCTCCCCCTCAAGGGGATACTAGTTCAAGGGTCGTGGCAGGGGCACCTCAACATGCGCCGCACCCTCCACCTCAAAGCAGTCACTCTCTTCTCATTCCCCTTGATCATTTGACACCTGTCTGGGGCCGACTACAATATTTCTTCCCTGCTTAGAAAACTATAACATCAGATCAGTGGGTATTGGATATTATCCAACATTGTTATTGTCTGGAGCTCATCACCACACCTGCAAACATTCCACCTCGCAGACACAGTCTCTCCATAGAACATGAAAACCTGCACAAACAAGAAGTGGAGGCTATGTTGCTCAAAGGAGCCGTATAGCCCGTCCCTCTTCATCAAGGTTCGGGAGTGTACTTCCTATACTTTATAATCCCCAAAAACGACAGATCACTACAGGCTATTTTAGTTCTCATACCCTTAAATCATTACATACTATCAGAACACTTCCATATGGTCACTCTTCAGGACGTGATCCCACGGCTCCAACAAGGCGACTTTGTCAGCACTAGACTTAAAGGACGCTTGCTCCCACATCCTGATCCATCCAGCTCATTCCCAGTACCTCAAGTTCATTGTAACTGGAAGGCATTACCAGTTCAAAGTGCTCCCATTCAGAGTCACTACCGCACCCTGTGTGTTTACCAAATGTCTAGCAGTGTTAGCAGCACATCTGTGCAGACCGCACATTCATGTCTGCCTATATCTGGACAACTGGCTCATCAAAGCCTGGACACTTCTCATGTGTCAACAAAAAACACCCAAACTACTCCATCTTCTGCATCAACTGGGGTTACTATCAACATACAGAAATCACATCTTCAACCTTTACAGATTCAGCCGTGTTTAGGGGCCATGCTCCACATACAGTTGGGTTTGGCAAACCCAAATGTAGCCACGATTCAAAACATCTGAACATTACTACATCAGTTTCAACCCAGTCAACACATAAGTCAAGACAGTTATGCAGCTCTTAGGCATGGTAGCATCTTGCATCGCAATAGTACCACATTCTCTACTACATATGCCCCCGCTGCAAGAATGTCTGGCGTGCCAGTGGTCTCAATCACAGGGTCAGCTACAAGATCTAATGTTGGTAGACCGCCATACTCATCTCTGCAGTGGTGAAACACACAAAACCTATCAAAGGGGCAGCCATTTCTCGACCCAGTTCCCCAGATCATTCTCACAGCGGATGCATTCCTTACAGGATGGGGTGCTCACCTACAGGATCTCACAATTGAGGGTCTCTGTGATACCAAACACCAGGGTCTCCACATCAACTACCTTGAGCTTCAAGCTGTTCACCTAGCATTAAAAGCAATTCTAACTCACCTGGCAGGAAACGTTGTCTTGGTCTGGGCAGACAACATGACAGCCTTGTACTATTTATAAAAACAGAGGGGGACACACTCTCTACAATTACCATGCCTATCTGAGACAATTTGGCCCTGGGCAATACGTCACATCTACCTGCTAGCGGAACAGCTCCCGGGGATGGACAACCACTTTGCCGACCTCCTCAGCTGGATGCAGCAACAACTCCACGAGTGGGAACTCCACCCCCAAGTCCTCCTCCCATACTTTCACAAGCGGGGGTTTCCACAGATAGACCTATTCACAACCGCAGTTAACTCAAAATGCCCAGACTTTGCCTCCAGGTTCCCACACCCACTATCCAAAGGCAATGCTCTATGGATGAACTGGTCAGGGATATTTTTTTTTTTTTTTTTTTATTTCTTTATTTTCTTCAAAACCTTTGTAACTTAACAAAACAGTATACAAAGGACACCATCCCGCTCTCTTGACATTACAATAACAGTAATTTTCTGCAGTCTTACATTTCAAGGCAAAACAGCACAGTAGGCAGTCAGAACTCCATTTCTTATTGTAACATTCTGCGCGCTCCCTCTAAACATGAGATGATTATACATTGTACCCCAGACTTCAAACTATCCCTAGGGCTTACGGTATCTCACATGTCCCCACACTCCTACAGTACCCGCCATGTAGCCACTGTCCCCACCCGGGCCTGCTTCTAAATTACAATATTTCTGGGCTGGATACCCTTGTTTCTTGTCCCTCATCGGTATCGTTGCCTCCTTCCTTAGTAGCTCTATATGCACTATACAGCGCCCAAAAAGTCTTAGGCCTATTGCGGGGAGGGAGGAGGTCACTATAGTACTCCGTTTGGGTACAGCAGTACAGCATATCATTCGCCCACTGGGTAGTCTTAGGAAGCGGTCCTTTTGACGAACAAATCGCCACTCTATGCTTAGCCATCAATAGCCCCATGTCCACTAATCTTCGCAGCACTGTAGGCAAAGGTTTAGAGTAGCCCAGGAGAGCAAGGTCCGGCTCCAGCGCCTGCCCTCGAGGCCATTTCAGAGAAAACCCTTTCCCAAAACTTCGCAATCCTCGGACAGTACCAAGCTAGATGCATGAAATCGGCTACCGGCTCGCTGCAGCGCTCGCACCTCGATTCTTCCCTCAGACCATACCTGCAGAGCCTTTCCGGCGTATAGTAGACTCTATTGAGGTATTTGAAATGAATCAGCCTGTGTCTACCGTTAAGGGAAACATGTTTCGTGCTAGTGCAACAATACGTCCACATTTCATCGTCTACTTCCCCATTAAGATCCCTTTGCCATGCCAAGCGTGCCTTGGTAAAATAGTTCTCTCTATAGGACATAGTGTGTTTGTAAATTTTAGATACCAGTCTCGTTGGTGCGTCGGCTTTTATAACAAATGAAAGGGCGGTCAGTTCCGGTGGTTCCGCCAGGTCACTCCCCAGGAGCTGATGTAACGCATGTCTAGTTCTATGAAATTGAAACTTAGTGAGAAGCGTGGGCGAGGCGTCTCCTAGTGCCAGGATATCCCACTTTTTAGCTGTGCCTCCCTCAAACAGTTACCTATAGTACTGATCTCAATAGAATAAAGCGCACGGACTACACCACTATCCCTACACGGGGGCAGCCAGTGGCACCACTCTAGGGTGAATACAGGATAGCCCCAGCTTGTAACTTTAAGAGGTGGTGCCATGCATGGGTAGTAGTATTGATTGAGTCCAGTATTCCAGTCCTACGATCTGGGGGCGAAAAAAGCAGCATGGGCAGAGGTCGGGGAGAAGCCACAGCCCTCTCAATGCGTAAGTGGGGAGTGTCTGGCGGGCCATGTATCCAGAGATAAGCATGCGCACTTTGTGCTGCCCTATAGTAAAGGTCTAAGTCAGGCACCCCCAGTCCTCCCATGTGGTAAGGTAACGTAAGAATTTGCCATTTGACCCTCGGTTGTTTGCCCGCCCATGCCAGTTTAACCATCATTGTCGTAAGCTTCTTAAAAAAGACATTTGGGAGTACCATTGGTATGTTCGTAAATAGAAACAGAAAGTGGGGGAGTACCACCATTTTCATTATAGAGATTCTACCTAGGAGGGACAACGGCAAACGGATCCAGACTTCCACCTCATCCTCCAATTTACTAACCAGCACGCCATAATTCTCCCTAAAGACGACATCAGAGTCCGAGTGTACCTGAATGCCAAGGTAACGCACCGAGTCTGTCGTCCACCGTAGCGGATATTCCGGTACAAACTGGACCATGGACGGGGTCAGAGGAAATATGATGGACTTCGATCAATTAACACGTAACCCCGACACCCCCCCTGAAACGCACTATTTCCCGCAGTACGGATGAGATGCCGTTCGGGATCACGAATATATAGGAGCCTATCGTCCGCGTACGTCGAAACTATAAGTTCGTAGCCTGGAACTCGGATACCTTTATATCTATGATATTCGTGGAGGGCACAGGCTAAGGGTTCAGCCACCAAGGCATAGAGAATCGGAGAAAGCGGGCAGCCTTGACGCGTACCCCTAGTGATATGTATCGGGTCTGTCACCAGATCGCCCACTTTAATTCTGGCCGTGGGGGAACAATACAACACCCCAAGCAGCTGTAAAAAGACTTTCCCCAGCCCCATCCTCAACAGAACCTGTCTCATGAAGGGCCATTCTACCGAATCAAAGGCTTTCTCCATGTCGAGAAACACCGCGACAGCTGGGATATCCGGTTTAGTGTGCTAGAGTGCACCAAACACCGTGCGTAAATTATAAGTAAGGTTCCGACCTGGTACAAACCCTGCCTGTTCTGGAGCAACTAGCGTTGGGACCAAAGGCACCAGTCTGTTCGCCAGTATCTTAGCAAAGATTTTGGTGTCAACATTAAGCAAAGAGAGAGGTCTGTATGACGAACACTCCTCGGGGGGGTGGGGGGGGGGGGGTTTACCCGGCTTCAGAATAGCTACAATAATCGCCTCCCTCATCGAGGGCGGCATCATACCTGACACACACATGTCTTCGAATAGAGTGGTTAAGTGTGGTAATAACAAGTCTAGGTACGTCTTATAGAATGCCACAGTCAATCCGTCCACCCCCGGGGCACTGCCTGACTTCATTTTGGCAAGAGCGAAGAGTATCTCATCCCTTTCTAACGGGCGCATCAGGAATTCGCGATGTGTATTAGTCAGCCAGGGCAGTTTAATATGTGTTAAATAGTCAAAAATTTCCTTTTCCGTGCCTGAACTACGTGTAGCGTATAGGTTCGAGTAGAATTGCCGAAATCTCTCAGCTATATCAGTGTCGTCCGGAAGTGTCTCTCCCTCCTCTGACTTGAGTTCAGCAACAACTGTATGCCCTCGCCGTTTCTTTAATAGCTGGGCCAGCACCCTACCCGGTCGTTCGCCCTCCCCGTATATGCGAGCAGTGGCGTATTTACCAAGATGCTTAATTTCAGTATATGCAGTATCTTGAAAATCCTCCAGTTTGGCCTTGAATTCACTCAATACATCTTCATCAGCGCCCATTTGGAGTCTCGCCTCCAGGCTGGCTAATGTCGCCTCCAGATCAGTAAGCCGCTTGCGCAGTGCTCCAAGAACCCCTGAGTGCTTGGACATGGTGACCCCACGAATATACACTTTGAATGCTTCCCACACCACCTGAAAGCTCTCCACCGAGCCCACATTTTTATCAAAGTATGTTTCAATCGCTTCTGCTAGTTCCTCTTTAAATACTGCATCAAGTAGTGAGTACGGGGGGAACCTCCAAGTGTAGGGGGGGATGGTTTTCTGGGGGACATCTAAAACTAGCAAGACCGGAGAGTGATCTGAAAGTGTACGGGGTAGTACCTCGCATGATCTCGTGTGGCTATACAGCTGCCCAGTGGCTAACCAGTAGTCAATGTGTGTATGTAAGTTATGGTATGCGAATAATGCGTGTATCCCCCTTTATCTGGGAATCTCTGTCTCCAAACATCATGCAAGTCCATTTGTACCATGATATGTGTGAGCGTTCTAGCTGCTGCTGTAACGTGTCTAGCCGGTCCTCCCGATCGGTCCCGGTCAGGATTCATAACTAAGTTTAGGTCTCCACCCCAGAGTTGCTGCTCCACCCCAATGCTTCGCACCTTTTCAGACAGAGAGGAATAAAAGTCAGGATTATCATAGTTGGGCCCATACACATTAATGATAATCATGTCAATCCCTTTACCCCGGCACTTGGAAATCACATATCTTCCATCTGCATCGGTGACCAAAGGTTCCACAGTGATGGAAGCTTTTGGGCGAACCCACATAAGTACCCCTCTAGCATGTGTGGTGAAGCCCGCTGCGTGGGCGTGACCCTGCAACCCCTTCGTTGAAGCAAGGGGCTGTTAAGAGGAAGGTGTGTCTCTTGCAGTAATGCAATATCTATTTCATGTCTTGTTAGGTATGCTAGGACCTTACGGAGTTTCCTGTGGTCGTTAAGACCCCTCACGTTCCATGTGAGAGCCCGCAGTTTACCCTGTTGGGCAGTCCTGTGGGAAGGACTACCAACTGTAAATTGGGAAACTGGGAAATTTTATTTCTCCCTCTGACTTTCGGACTTGGACCCTTGTGCTCCCCGCCATTTTATGACTTGCTTCTTTTACTCCCTTTTTCCTGATCCGCCATCTTGGCGATCTCTGAGCTCTTCCTCTGTCCCAGCCGGGCGACCTTTCTATGGTCTCCCCTGTGCCTCTGACCTACTCCTCGCTGTCGAACTCGTTACTATCTCTGTTTCCCTCTCTCGCTTTGTTACACTCACTTTCCTGTCCTTATCTGCCTTCCTCTCCCTTTCTCGTTTTGTCTCTCTCACTTTCCTGTCCTTATCTGCCTTCCTTTCCCTTTCTCTCTATCCCCCCTCTTCCTTCCCCTTAGATTGTTCTTGTCTCCTACTGTCTGCCGCTTTTACTGCTATCCCACTGCTTTTCGTTGCCTCACCCAGCGTCTCCGTTTTGCCATCCTCGAGTATTCTCATTTCCCTACCCCCTGTTCGTAATGTGTAATTTATGTCTAATTTATTGTACCGCTGTTGTTATCCTCGTTGTGTAACCTATGTAAAATGTGTAACTTGCAACTCCCTGTTCCTTATGTAAAGCGCTCTGATACCTACGGGTCTAGCCAGTGCTATATAAAACTCAAGATAAATAAACTGTACCATGGTTCTGTGTTGCCAGTCTATTCGTGTCAGCCATGGAAACCTACCGCATGCGCAGTTGCTATAAATAGGGAGTAGTGTCCACAGTCATTATCAAACCAAACGTAGCCCCATCCCGTCCCTCCCCCCACCCATGCCAGGCTGACCCCAACAGTGCCTAGACGGAAACCTAGAAAGCAGACTTCCTGAAGTATCCTGGAAAAACACAGCAATTGTAAATAGTACAACAAGAAATATAGAGGTCCCATTTCCCCCCCCCCCCCGACCCCCCCGGACACAATACCCCCAATGTGCGTTACACTCGCGGGCACGCACTCCTTATATAAACTGAAAAGACCAAACTGGCCTCTGCTCCGCACACCGCACACCATCTGCATAATATGGAACATCTGAAGAAAGTATATGATCTCCAATCCCCATCCCACCCACTTGCAGTCAGTATCCAAGTTCCTCAACTTGACTCAGCCCCAGCAGCAGAAATTACCCCCTACAGAGAGTAAACAGTTGAGACCCCTTGCATTGTCATCAGAAACATTAGAAATAACCAATCACTTCAGTTCACAAGTCCCCCTGAGATTACTAATCTGACCTCCATCTGTACCCCCAAGAATGACATTCTTATCTGTATGAAGAGTCCTGTTCGTCCAATCTGCCACCCTCCGCTCCTTCCCAATTTTCTCTCTCCGGACTGCGTCTTTTGTCTTTAGACCATTCCTTCATGGCCTTCTGTAAGACTTTCGGGTCCGTGAAGATTCGTGACTGGCCTTGGCGATTAATCCATAGTCTAGCAGGGTACAGCATGGCATAGTCAATGTTGTTCTCCCTAAGCTGTTTCTTCAATGGGGCGAACTGTCGGTGAGCTTCTTGCACTCGTAATGTGAAATCCGGAAACAGAGATATAGTAGAACCCTCGTATTGCAGTGGTTGCTTGTCTCTGGCAGCTTTTAGCGCTGGGTCCCTGTCTCGATAGTTAAGCAGCTTTGCTATAATCGGTCTCGGGGAAGCGCCGGGCGAGGGCCCAGAGAACGATGCGCCCTTTCAACTACAAACATAGGTGAGAAAGTCTCCCCGCCGAGGAGCGTTACAAGCAATTTTTCCACGAATTGTTCCATGTTGCCAGTCGGAGTCGATTCCGGAAGGCCCGTGATTCTGAGGTTGCTGCGCCGTGATCTAGCTTCCAGGTCCTCTGCCTTGTCCTGTAGGACCTGCATTACTTTCCCCAGTTGTTTGTGGTCTGCGTCTAGCGTAGTTTGTGCTTCTTCAACTTCCGTGACCCGGCGTTCCGTCATGTCTAACCGCTGTGCATGTTTGTCCAATCTCTCAGACATTCTGTCCATGCAGTAAGAAAGAGAGTCCATCTTGGAGCCAAGGGAAGAAAGGCTGCTCTGCAGACCCTTTTCCATCGCAGCAAGCATCGTGCGAATGTCCGCTTCCGCCTCTTCTTGAGGTGGGTCTTGCGTATTTTCACCGTCATCTGCAGCGGCATCGCGTTCCTTAGACTTTCTTTGGTCAAACGTGAGTTTCGGCTGTGTTCTGTCAACTTTGCCCATCTCGGAAGTAGATGTGAGTTCCTCTCCGTAAACACGTCTGCCACCCCAGAAAGTGACTGTTAGGGCAAAGTATAAGTTACAGGCTCACCTATCCGGCTGTCCCCAGTGTAGCCACCGCAGGGAATAGGTTCTATCACAGCGCGAGCTTCGTTGGATCCAGAAAGCGGACAGGGACGCACAGTTTTCAGGCTGAGGCTAATATCGCGCTGCACGGGGGTTCCAGGTGATTGCTCACGCCACCGGTGACATCGCCCGAGCTTTGGCGCTCGAGGTGTTACGCAGATCCCCGCATGTAGCGTCCAACAGTAGTAATCAGGTGCCACCTAGTAACAGGCTCTTCACTATATCATAGCGAGCCGGGCGGTAGACCCTTCAACTATACAATGGACCGCAAGGGGCCGTCTGCCAAATGTTCACGATGGCCGCCCTAGCACGACTGCCTCATCCACCAAACAGCCAAGGTCGCCAACTTTCCTTGGTAGCACCCACATCGATCGACGTCGTCCAGGCGGGGGCCTCTCATCAAGAGACTCTCTTTCAGAGGAGACAGAACTTCACGAGCCAGCCTCCGGTCAAGCTCCCTCTACAGCAGGCTTCATATAACTTGGGTGAGCCGGCACTCGAATGGACAAAATGGCGGGTTGCACCTCATCCACCACGCAGCAGCAGTTCCTCAATCAGTGGGCAAGCGAACTCCAGGGGAGCATCTCATACCGCACTTGGGCAGTATCGCTGGAGAAACGCAGTAAATCAGTGTCCGCACGTACAGCTGCAGTGCTGAGAACGGCCGCTGCCGCCCTCCGTATATCCCAGCCGCAGCGTCTCCGCAACTCACCGCGCTCCCGCCGTCTAGTCCCCTCAGGCGCTCTCTTATGGCGGGTGATTAATAGCGACTCCCTGCCCACAAGGGGGGCACCGCTCTGGGCTCGCGCCCCGCCGAAGTCAGTCCCGGCCTCTCCCGCCAGCACTCGGGCGAGGGTCTGCGCCCCGTCGCGGAGCACCAAGCCTCCACAGCCAATTACGGGAGCCCGGGGATCCAGGCCTACACCTGCCCGTATCGGCCAAGACCCCTCGCTCCGTCGTCCGGGCCGGTACAGGAATCGGAGACAGCGCGTTACAAACTAGGACTCCTCCGGCGTCGATATCAGCCCCAGTGGGGCCCGATAGCGCTCTTCAGGTGTAGAATATATGTCGGATAGTTAGATGGTCGTGCGGAGCTTCGCGCTCAAGCGGCCATCTTCCACGCGAGAAAGCTCCGCCCCCCAACTGGTCAGGGACATTTGCCTATGCTTTTTTTTACCTCTCCGTTCTT
Source organism: Calotriton arnoldi (assembly GCA_963921515.1). NCBI lineage: Eukaryota > Metazoa > Chordata > Amphibia > Caudata > Salamandridae > Calotriton > Calotriton arnoldi. The sequence goes on from CAWUFW010000369.1 coordinate 2,108,937, forward strand.
CCGTTTGTGGTTTGGAAGCTCAGGCAAACGTCTCTCACCCTTGTTCTATTAGCTCCCACTTGGGCTCCCCAGCCATGGCTCACTACACTGCTTGAATTCTCTGTAGTTCCCCACAAGAAGCTTCCCCTCAACCCGTACCTTCTAAATCAGAACCATGGAGAAATCAGGCATCCAAATCCAAAGGAGCTCAACCTTCCGATTTGGCTCATGAGGTCATAGAATTCAGTTACCTTAATCTCCCACCTGAATGTATCACCATTCTTAAAGAAGCTCGTAGGCCTACAAATAGAGCATGTTACGCAGCGAAGTGGAAAGGATTGGTCTTCTACTGTCACAGTAAACACATTAATCCATTAGATGTAACTGTGCAAAACATTGTTTGCTACTTTCATTTGCCGACCTCTGGCCTACCTTATACTCCAATACGTCTACATTTAGCTGCAGTTGCTGGCTATCTACAAAACAGGCAACATTTATCTTTGTTCAAGGTATCAGGTATTAAGACATTTATGGAAGGCCTTAAAATTGTAATTCCACCTAGAGTTCCACCTGCACCCGCATGGAATGTCAATATTGTACTTACCAGACTTATGGGTCCACCATGTGAACCTTTGCGTAACTGCCCCCTCCAGTTCTTATCTTGGAAGCTTGCTTTTTTGGTGGCCATTACATCACTTAGGCGTGTCAGTTAGCTCCAGGCATTAAGCTTGGAAGAACCTTTCTTCCAGCTAGAGATAGGGTGGTCTTTAGAACCAAACAAAAATTCCTTTCAAAAGTGGTTTCTTCATTCCACCTTTGTTAGTTGAATTATCTGTTTCTTTCCGCAACCGGATTCAGTTACAGAAAGAGCTCTTCATACGCTAGATGTCAAACAAGCTCTAAAGAGTTCCGTAAGACTAAACAAATATTTTGCTACTTTTTCACCCTCACAAAGGAGAGCCCATATCCAGGTCAGGCATTTCTAGCTGGATGATTAAGTGCATTCAAAAATGTTATTCCAAAGCTAAAAGGACTGTCTACAACCTCATGGTGCACACTACTCGTAAGATAGGGGCTTCCATGGCTTTCCTGGGCAATATATCAATAGCTGACATTTGTAAGGCAGCTACGTGCTCTCCATGCCACTGGAGTCAAGCTATCCTGGCTGATGAGGGGTGAAACCACGAAACCGGTCCTAGGATGCTTATTTCCAGCCCAGGGAGAACCTGGCTTGGCAGTTCGGGCTGGACTGTTCCCATTGGGCGCAGGGTCAAGACTGATTTGCATATGACTGGGTTCAAACTAAAATGGCATGGTCAGCAAAAAAACGATGGATTTAGGCCCAGATCTCTGTTCTGGGGTGAATGTATGACAGTGTTCTGCATTCTGTCCATCAATTGTTCTTTTTGCTACATGGTCTGCACCACACACTTTCACCAAATATTATTGTGTGGGTGTCTTAGCATGCCAGCAAACCAATGTAGGCCAGGCAGTGCTACATACTCAAACAACTGTAACGGTTAGCCATCGCTTTTGGAGAGTAACTGCTTTACAGTCTATGCAGACCATGTGTACCTACAGGCACACATGCCTCGAATGGAATATGTTACTTACCTTGTAAGCATCTGTTTGCGTCATGTACTGCTGTAGATTCACATGCGCCCGCCCTCCTCCCGGACATCTGTGGCAATTGCAGTTCCTTTACACTATTTTATTTGCATAGACATCTCTTTACTAATACTTACTCTTGCTCGGTTCTCACCTGCGTGTGGGAAAACAATTTAACAATGGAGTCGATGCACATGCGCGTTATCACCAAGAGGAGGAGACACTTTGTCTCGTGACTCAAAAGACTTCTTAGAAGAAAAACAACTTGCACACATCTGGACCCAACAATAGATGGCGGAAGTATGCAGAGCATGTGAATCTACAGCACTACATGCCACAAACTGATGCTTACAGTGTAAGTAACATATTCCTTTTCCCTTCACAAGCAGAGTTTCATAAATTAAGAGATTCAGGCCCTCATCCAAAAGGAGGCGATTTGCCCTTCCGAAACCCCACCAAAAAAGCTTTCATCAATGCCAATTTCCAATAGAGAGAGAGCATGCTGGGATTTCTCGCTTGGTTTTGAACTTGAGAGATTTCAATGCCTGGATTCTTTTCAGCCATTTTAAGATGGAGGGCATCCATCTCTTGCAAGATATTTGAGGCCAGGCAACTGGATGGTTAGGTTGGACCTGAAAGATGCGTATATCACGGTACCCATTTTTCCTCCCTACAGGAGGTGTCTTGTGTTTCTTTGGCAAGACTGCTGTTTCGAGTTCAAGGTCCTTTCCCTTCGGTCTCTCGTCAGCCCATTGGTGTTTCACCAAGCTGATGAGACCGGTGGTGGAGACTCTGCGGGCAAGAGAAGTTCGCCTGATCGTTTATTTGGACGATCTCAATCTGATTGCCCAGAATCCAACCATGATGATCCTTAGCCTATCGTGGGCTGTTCAACTGTTGCAAAATCTGGGGTTCGTCATCAGTGAATAGAAATATGTTCTGTGTCCCAGCCAGCGCCTCAAATTTCTTCCAGATACTCAGTCCAATCCCTCCTTATTCTCCCCAGCCAGAAGATAAAAACTATCAAAAGATAGTTGAGGTGTGCCTTGAACAGTGAGACTGTTTATTTGAGGTCTTTGGCCAGGATTGTGGTCATCAGTCCAAGTGATTTTTCCCGGGACCCCTCCATTACAGAGCCCAGCAGCAGTTAAAGATTCAGTACTTGCAGAAGGGACATTTCCTATGCGGATCAGACCAATTTGTCAGGGGAAGCTAGGGTAGAGATGTTGTAGTGGCTGGACCACATGGAGTCCTGGAATGGCAGGGCCATTTTCAGCAACTCGCCATAGGTCATCACAGAGTTGGATGCCAGCAGATGGTGCTGAGGAGCTCGTTGTGGTCCATTCTCCACGGGGGAGTCGTTGGTCAGAGACGGAGCTCTGGCTGCACACCAATTGCTTGGAGCTCCTAGCGGGTTTGTTTGCCGTCAGAAGTCTGTTGCCATCCACGACGGACTGTTGTGTTTTGCTGAGGATGGACACCAAAGGGGATGATGGACGGAGCGCTTGAGCTAATCAAACACTCACCCCCAGTCAACTGATCTGGGTTTAATCCATCATCATTCTTTAGCTCACTCGACCACCCCAGTTCAGACAAGGCCATATGCAAATCAGTCTGACCCTGTGCCTCATGGGAACAGTTCAGCCCGAACTGCCAAGCCATGTCTTCCCTGGACCGGAAACAAGCATCCTGGGACTGGTTTCTGGCTATTCAGCCGTCATCAGCCAGGCTAGCTTGAATCCAGTGGCAAAGTGAGCAAGGGACCCACGTCTGGGCATACCCTGCCAACTTAGGGTGAACAAAGCGATACCAAAGGGGATGATGGACGGAGCGCTTGAGCTAATCAAACACTCACCCCCAGTCAACTGATCTGGGTTTAATCCATCATCATTCTTTAGCTCACTCCACCACCCCAGTTCAGACAAGGCCATATGCAAATCAGTCTGACCCTGTGCCTCATGTGGTGAATGTATGACATTGTTCTGCATTCTGTCCATCAACTGTTGTTTTTGCATTTGCTGAGGATGGACAACACATTAGCTGTCAGGTATGTCAACAAGCTGGGTGGGGCAAAATTCCGTCTCTCAGCGGAAGATCGCCAAGGCCTTCTGGCACTTTTGTCTCCAGCATTGTATCTCTGTCTTGGTCGAATACTTGTCAGGTCAGAAGAATGCGGTAGCTAACTGGCATTCTCAGTACCTCAGGAATTACAGCGATTGGAGGCTTCACCCAAGAGTTTTCAAAACTCTGAATCACCTCTGGGGTCCTTGCAAAATAGACCTCTTTACGTCCCGCCTCAATTGTCAGTTTCCCATTATTTTTAGTTGATGCCTGGACCGATAGCATAGGTGACGGATGCCGTTCTCCAGATTTTGCCGCTGGTTCGGGGTTATGCGTTTTCCCTGTTCATAATGATTGCCAGAGTCCTTTCTCAAGTCCAGAGGCAGAAAGCAGAAATCATTCTAGTGACTCTGCTGTGGAAGGCACAGTCGTGGTTTCCAGTCTGCTAGAGATGTCCTTCAGTGGCAGAATTTGTTATCGGACCCTGTTGTTCGTCCTTATCCTCTGATCCTCTCCGAACGACTCAATCTGCTAGCCTGGACGGTTTCAGGGAGAGGTGGAATACACCAGGAGTTTTGCAACTCACTAGATTCTATACCTGTTTGGTGATTAATTTTCTATCATCCGTGGCGGTTTCAGGTCTGGCTTTCAGATAAGTAAATCATTTTCGGTCTGCAATTTCTTCAGGTCACTGTCCTCTTGAGGGCAAACCTATTTGCGAGCATCCTTTAGTGTGTAAATTAATGTGGGACATTTGACTGACAAAGCCCCCTCAACCGAAATATGTAGTTTTATGGGATGTCAACCTAGTTCTTCGGTTTTGGGAACGTTGGTCGGACAACGCTTCTGTATCCCATAAACAGCTATTAGCTAAACTTGCAGTTCTGTTTTGTTTAATCTTCTGTAAGAGAGTCTCAGATATTTGTGCACTGGATCTTTCAAGTAGAGTACTTTCTCCAGATAGTTTCTTTTTCTATTACTAGGCATACTAAATCCAATTCCAGGTCGGTCTCTTACACAGCTTTCCCTAATAACGCAAAATTATGTGTGGTGCGTTGCTTGAAGGGGTATAAGACGTAGTGGAGAGTTTAGACAGGATCATGGTGGGGGGGCAATTGTTAATTGCTTTGCAGAAGTCGTTCAGACCAGAGTCGGCTGCAACGCTAGCTAGGTGGGTATGCTGGCTTCTAGCAGGTATTGATGTTTCTAAATTTGGCGCCCATTCCACTAAAGGAGCTATGGCCGCCAAATCTTTTGCTTTGGGTTCTCATTTGGAAGATATTATCAAGGCGGCCTATTTCTATTACGGACAAGGAGGCGGGGATTATCCCACCCAAGGATTGTCCTTACGTTAACATGATTGTACTGTTATATATTATTAATATGCTACCGTATATGCCAATTGAGGGATTTACCCACCCAGTTATGACGAATGATGCTTGCAAACTTTTTTTTTAAAAAATATGCACTCTATGATGTACATAGAGAATCTTACATTTTTGCCTTATTTCGGCACAACGACTAAAGGGATTTTCTCCAAAGAAATTATATTCGCGACTGAAAACATTTTTGAGACGCACCCCCAGGAGTATGTATAATCAAATGTATAGCAGACTTCTCCAGCGAGTAGTCCGTGGGCTACCAGTAGCTCTGCAGCTACCAATTTGTAGCTCTCCTGTGTGCAACCCCGTGAACAAACTTAGAACCTTTAGCTTGGTTGAATTAATAAGTGTAAATAAAAATTGAAAAACATGTTTTCGAGACGAAAATGAGTATGTTTTCAGAACTCGTAAGCTCATGTTTGGAGAAGAATGGTTGATTTTCTGAAATATACTTAAAGTTGATATTTGAGTGATAAAAATGAAACCGTCTTGGGGCTTTTTAATACTAATATTATTAATTTATTTTGCTATTGCTGTATTACCCACGTAAAGGCATTCCACATTGACAAATCATTTTTTACATTAATGCTGGCAGCCATACTTTGGTGATTACTGTGGCTAATCTTGCATATGGTGGCCACTAAGGTAATCTTGTCTGATGTGGTTACTGTTACATCTCTAATAATGCTTGAAGCTTGGGAGAATTTTCATTGAACATAAGTAAATCTTAATACAGAAAAAGTTGGAGACCCTTGTACAGTTTATATTTAGATGCGCGCAGCAAAATTGACAGTTTTGAAGTGTGGGGAGAGGCCATGACACTTGAGAGGCGAAGCCTTGAGTTGGTCGTAATGCCATACTCTTTTCATGTGAATTAGTCATAAAATATATATTTAAAGAAAAACCCAGATACATGGGGTTACATTTGTGATGTGAGATAAAATTTTATTGAAGAAGTCTCATGATGTGTGTGTGTGTGTATATGTGTATGTATATATATATAAACACACCATCCCACTCCAACAAAGAAGGCACGTACTCGAAGTTGGTTATGGCCTTCTTTATTCTCTTGGGTCTCACTTGACCTCGCAGTAAAAAGAGACGCGTTGCGGCTTCGCAGAAGCCTTTGTCAATCTGATTGTCGCCCTGCACCTGAGAGTAAATATAGCACTTCCCCCCCCTTAACGGCCCTAATAGACATTGAAGAAATACTATTGCGTTTTATATTAAATAAACATGCTAGTGGCAATCATAAACAAACATCAGAAAGGACTAAAGCCAGTGATAACACAACATTGCACTGTGAGTATTAAACGCTGAATGCAGTTACATATAAAAACTCATTATAGCATAGTGCATCAACAGTTTGTGTTCGTCACATCAATAGGCCATATTGCATTTCTGAACGTGTGCGCAGATTGATTCTATCATAAGCCTGTAGGGGGAACACCTCTGACCTTATTAACAAAGGGGGACGACAATCTCTCTTAAAAAAGATGCCCTTCACATAAAAACAACACAATATAGTACAAGTGTATAAAAACCGTGCTGTAACTGTTACAAATTGAAATAGAGACATGTTTACGCTAGTAAAATTCTCACAACTAATAACAATCAACCGGCATACAATCTATGGACTGAATTGTAGAAAGCAGTCTCAGGGTGCCCACGAATGAACGCGGCAATATGACTCTTCTCACACACACAGTAGTAAATAATTGCAGTCACACCGCGGAGTCAGTCTGCATCAATTGCGTGCATATACGGCTAAAATGCCTTCCTCCTGGTGAACGGACTACCACTCCCATAGTGCCGTGTGGCAGTCTAATAACAGTCCAGTTCATGGGCAGTAATTCATACGAAAGTTCACTTAGAAACTGCAGAATGCCGGCGACAGTGGCCAAAATAATGTAGCAAAAAGCAACAAATAAAGTCTCTTGATGGTCAATTTACCATAATGTCAATAGTAACAAGCAGCACTCGATGAAGATTGCAGAATGGACAAAACCGCGGGGTCGAATGAGACCAATAAACAAAAATACTGTTGCCAAACATTCCTCACCGCCTCCGCATAGGCATCCGCGGTGCCCAGTCACCGGAGTGCGCCAGTCTCCTGGGCAAGGCTTTTCTAGACTGGGGAAACGAAAGCACCGTGCTGGCAGTCGTCAAAACCGCCCCGCTGCGGGATCCTCGCATCAGAACTGCTGTCATCCTTGTTCCTCATCCTGGCACAAACTCCGGGGGCTCCACCACTATATATATATATATATATATATATATATATATATATATATATATATATATATATATATATATATATATATATATAATATATATCTCTCTCTCCCCTCTCCAACGCCCTGGCCCATTACCACGTTATTTTCATACATTTATTACTACAGATAAGTTATTATTCCCCTCAGTAGAGCTTAATGAACACTGCTCAAGGCCTCATAAATTCCATTCTAGAAAAATCTTATAGAAGGAAACAATTGGGGCAATGCTCACAGGTTCTAGTTACTGTTAAGTTATCACACTGCACCAATTTTACTTCTTGTTTTCTAGTTATGGTTAAAGGACATTTTTTATAATGACTGCACCTGAAAAAAAACACAGTGCAGAATAAACCATGCCACTCTACTTCACTCTAAGCCACTCTGTTCTACGACACTTTACTCCACTCTACTCCCCTCTGTTCCCTTCTATGCCTCTCCATTCAACAACACTCCCCTCTAGGGCTTTCTACTACACGCTATGCCACTCTACTCTATGCCACTCCACACCACTCTGCCACTCCACTCTACCACTCTCTAAGCCACTTTATTCCACTCTACTTCACTATACTTTACTCCACGGTACGCCACTCCACACTACTCCATTCTACTGCACTCTACACTACCCCCTCTAAAACACTCTGCTCCATCCTATGTCGCCACTCTCTATGCCAATCCACTCTACACCCTTCTACGCCACTCTATGCCACTCCGCTCTGTGACACACCACTTCACGCCACTTTGCTCCACTCCACGACACTGTACATCATTCCACCCTACGACACTACTCCATTCTATGCCATTCAACTCCACTCTGCTCCACACCACTTTATTCCACACTATGCCGCTCCACTCTACACTGCGCCATTCCACTCCGAGACTCCACTTCAATTTACTCTTCTCTATGCCACTCCACTCGGTTCCACTTCACGCCACTCTACTCCATAACACTTAACTCCTTTCTGCAGCACCCAGACACACTGCTCTGACACTCTACTCCATGACACTCCACACTACTCAGTGACACTCCACTTTATTCAACGTCACTTTATGCCACTCTCCTCCACGACACTCTACTCCATTCCAGTTCATTCTGTGCCACTCCACTCTAGGACACTCTGCTCCACTCTAGGACAGTCCACTTTATGACGCTGTACTCCATTCTATGCTATTCCACTCTACTCCATTTTACACCACTCCACTCTACAACACTCTAATCCATTCTACGCTACGACACTCCACTCTACAACTCTCAACTCCAATTCACTCTACGACAGCACTTCATTCTGTGCCACTCAACTCTGACACTCCACTCTCCTCTACCAACTATCTATTAGCCATGTTGAACAGAAGCCACAATGGTGTACAACATGGCTAAAATACATTGGCAAAGCCAATAGTTCTCCCATAGGCGAGAACTATTGGCTTTGCCAATGCTTGTTTAAAAGGCATATATCTCAGTAACTACTGAACAGATTTATAACAATTCAAAAAAGCACACTTTCTGAGTAAAACTTACACTAATTCCAAGTTTGCTGTCAATCTATTCAGCTTTCTTTGCTCTGTCTTTCTGCAACTGTTTCTATGGGGATTCCTACAGAGGTCTGCCTATGAAGGTGTGGCAGGATTGTAAAACTGATAGAGACTTCTAGCTGCAGATTCCTTACCTTAAAATTGTCCCCAAGCGTCAGACTGGTTCCTGAAATGTTTCTTGAGCAGTTCCCCTGCATGCCGGTAGGTGGCATTGTTCATCTCTGTGTGGAGTCATTGGCGTAGTCCGTTGCCAGAAGTGAGGTTCGGAGTGCCTACAGGCCAGGCCTCGAAAAATCATTAAAATGTTACTAGACCTGCAGGTCTAGTGACTTAAATAATCTACTCAAGCTATTTGTAATGCTCTTGACCCATAAACTGGTTTCAAATGATGTGAACGTGGGCAACTATTTTGATTCATCAAGCTGCCATTTTCTTCATTATCACATATGAGAGCACCTTCAAATATGCGTATTCAGCATGTCTGCTGTACAAAAAACTCTTTTGTTTGATTTAATAGACTAAACCTTTTTCCCATATATAATACAAATCTAGCCACAGGATACACATGACCCCTGACTTGCCTCTTAGTTCATTAACAGCATTGTCATCAGGGCAGGGGCACAGGAATGTTTGAAAACTATCACTTTTAATAAATACATAATTAAAGCATGAAGTGGTAGCACACTTTCATTTGTAATCAGCAGATTTTACATTGAAATGGCCACAAACTTTCCCACTGACATGCGGTTTTACTGATAAAACTATATAGTGTACAAACAATGTTTGGAAATAGAGTTTCTGCAAATGTGTCATTTGCATATCACCAAGTGAAGTTTTTTGGTTTGTTCTGCTCCTATTTAACTCTGTTTGCATCACACTTCTTAATTACAAAAAAAATGTGCTTTCATAATTCCTGATATATTTTGAAATATGTGTAATATTAATTAACAGGCTATTTATTTAAATGTTATGTGTTAGAGAAAAATAACTGACATCTTCAGACCGCTCACTTGACAAAAACCTTTAACTCTAGTAAGAGAGAAAAAAAACCTCCTTTTTCCAAGCAGCAGTTAGTAAAAAGACAAACGGACATTTGACCTCTTTCCTTGAACAGAAAGCAAATGTGTAAAGAAAAAAACAAGATTTAATGGCATGTTTATTGCTCATTTACTTTCTGAATGAACAGAACACCTGCTCCTTTCCAGCCTAAATTGACTCACCAGATGGGACTAGTAGGTGCTAAAAATAGCTCGGCCTGATAAAATTTTAATCGCGAGTGGGCAAGTACATTTTTCGAGGCCTGCTATATAGGCGCCACCCAGGTGTGCTGACTAACAGCTCTTTTCTTTCCACATTGGTCAGCGCAGATCCAGGAAGAGCTACACCTCAGTCGCTTTTTGACTAAGCTTTTTTCGACGTTTTGTCGAAGTCTTTTGAGGTCTACCTCCTGGCATCAATGGACAGACGCTGTGACAGACCCGCATCTTTTTTGCCTCTGGTACCTCGAATGGGACCATGACCCGAAGACCTGTCCTGGCTGCAGTGCCATGAACCCGAATACCTTGAGGGAGCGCTCCCTCACGCTTCTAGCGACTCGACGCGTGATGCCACGACTATCAAGTTCCCAGTCGAGAGGAAGGTCCCGGGAGAAGTCAGAGGTCGTTTTCGCACTCCAAATCATCCAGCCACTCTGGTAAATCCCACTTCCACAAAAAGAAAAATTCAAAGCGTGGTTCGACTTCACCTTGTCTGTCAGGCGACAAGACGAGGGTGCGTCGCTTCTCAAGGCCTGTCTCAGCGGTTGATTCAGCACCTGGGCCAACTCTGTGCCTTCCTGGATTTCCTAGAGCGACCCCTGCCCAATTAAAAGAATTTTGAGGCCATGCACCTCCTTTTTGGGCTACCCATTCCTTCTGACGCGCCTTCAGGCCCTGTGAGTTTGGTATGGGCTTCAACTGGATTCACGCTGGCAGCTCCGGCACCAGATCTGCAGATGGATCCAGATCGGTGCCAGCCGTGCCACTTTGACCTTCCCCATGGCTGACCTTTCTGGTGCCACCAGCGGCACCATCCCCTTCCTCCTCCCTGATTCCAACACAGAGCTGGAGGGGCATCGTCCGACGTCTACTTCGGCGCCGACTGGAGCCTTGCCCTTCAGGCCAGAACGTAAGCTCTATTCCTATGAGCTAGGGCTTGGAGAGGAATGGGAGGGGTCGCTGGACCGTGAGAATACCAGCCTTATGAGGAATAACTGGACTGGTGTGAGTATCTGGATCAATCAAACAATCAATGGATGAAGCCAGTGGGTGGATATTTCTCAGATGCTGGCATGCTTTCTGCCCCTACCATGGCTCGGATGAAGGGAGCTTCATTTGTAATGGTGGTGCAGAGGGCATTTGAGGTCCTGGACCTTAGTTTGCCCTCTGTGCCAGTCAAGACTAATGTCTTGACAGAAGTGAATTAGCTGGGAGAGTCCCATCAGAACTGTTCCCCCCTCCCCCCTTGAGTGAAGCACTTACTGATGTCCTGCTTGGGACTTGGATCAAGCCCAACACAGTGACTCCTGTGAACAGGACGATTGCCCGCCGCCACAGCCCAGCTTCAGGGGACCCAAATTTCCTCACCTAACACCCCACTTTGGAGAGCGTGGTGGTCCAGGCCTCCACATCCCACGTAAATCCTGGCACATTCCTAACCGCCCAATCAGGAATCCAAGAGGCTGGACTCTTTAGGCAAGAAAATGTTTTCTTCCACCAACCTGGCATTGTGGTTGGTAAACACCACATGCCTTTTGGCAGCTATTCCCACGCCCTGAGGGATACGGTTGCGCAGGTGCTGCCAGCTGTCCCAGAAGAAGCCCGGGCCGTGCACTCCCAGGCTGTTGTAGATGGGAGGGTGGCAGCTAACCTCGCCATTCCATGTGGACTAGACACCACCGACTCACTGGGCGGAGCAATTTCATCAACAGTGGCCCTGCGACGCCACGTTGAGGACTACTGGCTTCTCTGGGGATGTCGTCATCACTCATGCACATGTCCTTTGATGGCTGCTGTCTCTTCGGAGACCAGGCAGATTCGGCACTGTAGCGCTTTAAGGGGAGGCGGCCAACGGCCAGGTCCTTGGGCCTTTCTATGGCCCCTCGTCACCCTCAATTCACTTTTTGCTCATTTCACAGTCACGGAATGGCATGCACCTGCGTCCTTACCCATCCAGCACCGCGGCGTGCAAGCTTACCGGCCTCTGTGTGGCCTTGGTCGGCCCCATGCGTCGGGCGGCCAGCGGTCGAGTCAGTTCACCAACAGCTGCAGCCTCCAAACCTTCCTAGTACACCCGTTTGCCATCATGGAAGCCCGGTGGGCTGCAGGGTTCCCCATCACCTGCCCCACTGGCAGTCCATAAAATCGGGCTGGTGGGTTTTGCAGATTGTCCGAATGGGCTACTACCTCCCCTTTGAAACTACCCCTCCCTCCATGCCACCTACATACAACAGGCTGACGAAGGACCACATATATGCATCGGGGACTAGCAGCGTGGCGCTTCTCTTGAACATCCAGTGGCTGTTGAGGATGGCGGACCTCCGAGCTGGAGGCGCAGACTGAGGGAGCGCAAGTTCCTGCTGTCGGGTGAGTGACGGTGGGCTCGGCGGCTCTGGGAGGCCGCCTGATCATCCGCAGCTCGCTAGAAGAGACCGGGCTGGCTCGATGCTGTCCCATGCCGAGGTTGGCTGAAGAGTTGGGACGGGGTGAGGGAGAGCCCTGCCTTTTCAGTCTAGGCTCCACATTCATCGCGCTGACTTGTCCCAGGGCTGCCACCTCGAGATGGCACCTGCGGTTGTTTGCTGGGGCGTCTGGCAGATGTGGATGGAGAGCTCCTGCTGCTTGTCCGTGTGTTAGGACCGGTGGTTGTTTTGCAGCTTTTGAGGAGGACTGTAAGTTCCTGGGACGGCTTACTATTGTCACCTCCTCCTCTTTGTGAGCGTTTAGGGCGGGATGGCCGTGAGCGGAGCGGACGGGTGTTGACTGTGTCTTATGGGGACCTCCCCCTGCCTACACTGATGGCCTGATTTCTTTCTTTGGAACCTTCGTGTTTTTACGTGGGATGTGGATGCTGGAGTCAGGGATGCCTCTCCCTCTGCCTGCTCTGCATTTGGCAACTCCCGGCAGGGCTGGAGTGCCGGTAGTGGAAGTGTCTAAGGCTGCTTGTGGCTGTCTGCACCCATCACTGATCTCAGTGGATTTGAACTCTTGGCCTCCATTTTAGGGGTCCCTCATCCTGCTCCTCGCTTCCCTGGCCTCCACAAGAAGTTGTTCAAGATGGCCTCCAGGGGCTGCCGAAAGGAACATAGGACTCTGTACTTGTGAAGTCTTCTATGGAAATAGAAACAGGACTAAGTCTACCTCTGGCATCCTAGGATCCCAGTGAGGATCCCAGTGAAAATAATAATAGGACTAAGGCTACCTCCGGCATTCTAGGTTCCCAACTTTTTTTTTTTTTTCCTCTTCCTTAATTCTTACCTCATCTCAGGGGTAGGGTTTAGAGCAACCTGGAATTGACACTGTAACTTAATTCTGTTTGCAGCCTTGCTACTAGTGTCTTGAACGCCTTCCTAACACTCAGTTTGGGAGGGACAGGAATTCTGAGACCAACCCTCTGCTCACTTTAAAGTGCTCTCCTTTAATTTGACTACTCTTCCTCCTCCATTTCTAAGTGCCCCGCTCTAATTGGTCTTCTTTACATCCTCTATCTCTAAGTGTTCTCCTCTAAACTGGTCTATTTCACCTCCTCTTTCTGTTCGCTACCCTCATCATGGCCCAACACACCTTTTGCTCCTCTGACCACCTTGCTCAAGTAGGTCTGAATTCTTTTAAGATTATCTACCCCTCTAACTTGTCGAAGAATGCGAAAAAGACCTTCAAACACAATCTCCTCAAACGATGTCCTGAGACGCTTATCTCTGACACATATATTTCTGCTACGGGCACTGTGGTGACAGACTTCATTTTCTACACTAACAGAAGAGCCCAGTGGAGAAAGTCTCTAACTTCTGAGCTTCGATCCAAACAACTGACCAAAACACCACACGATTTCAGTTTTATCACACTACCCTCACCTGCCCTTAAAGCAGACTTGACCATTACCCTATATAATAATGGGAACATCCTTATTCAAGCATCGGACCTGAACCTCAAGCACTTTGACTATCTTTCTGAGGATTAAGAACACACTTAATAACTCCAACCCGGCCACTCTACATCTTAGCTGTCTAAATACATTATCTGCACCCGCTGTGCCTTACGCCTCTTCTCCCCCAATTCTGCTTCCCCATCTTTTTCTATTCTTTTCCAACACCAAGGAGGATGTGTATATAACCCACACCCCTATCCCGTACAACCCTGTTATTCCTCACTAGGGCTATGATATTTCCTACTCGAGTGCCTTCCACCAAGTTGCTGTCCCTAATACCTCTCCTCCTTTCCCACTCCTACCGTCAAATCTCATGCCACCCGCATTACCCACTGTTCGCTCCGTGATCTCCAACAACAGTGGAATTGGACACTACACCAGCACAAACATCCATGATAACCCTGCTATTCTACCCCTAGGCCCAGGTGTTACCAACTTGAGGGCCTTGGGCCTAGCTGCTGTCTCCAGTCCGTCGCCTCGTAACACACACACTCCCTCCTCTTCCTACTGTGCATCTCCTATCGCCTCTGTTAAATCCATCTTGCCCATTTCTAATCCCAATCCAGGATCTGCTCAGCTCCCCTGTGCACCTAATCTTAAACCCCGCCAGGCTAATTCTTCTTCCTGGAGGGTTGTCGAGATCTTTAACAAGCGGGATTCTATCTCCAGTCCGTCGCCTCGTAACCCACACACTCCTTCCTCTTCCTACTGTGCATCTCCTTTCGCCTCTGTTAAATCCACCCTGCCCATTACTAATCCCAATCCAGGATCTGCTCAGCTCCCCTGTGCACCTACTCTTAAGCCCCGCCAGGCTAATCCTTCTTCCTGGAGGGATGTTAAGCGGGATTTCATCTTTCCCTGTAACTGTGGTACAGGACTTACTCTACCCTCTAATTACCCTCCCACAGTGGGGTCAGACCCATTGTCTCATTTGGGGTCAGCTGAGGAGTGCACTATCCGCCCTTACCTTGAGGAGAAGATTGCTGACCTCAAGCAGGATCTCCTTGCTGTTAAAGAGATAATGCAAACCCTTCTACAGTTCTCCATGAAGATGGAGAAGCTCTGGAATACACACCCCTCCCAGTGGACCGATCGACACAAGCCACGGAAAATGTTCTACGCTGGTGACAATCAAACCTCTATCCACTCACCTGTTAGCTCCAGCTGGAGGTCTAGGCCTCTCCCTAACCACCATTTAAGGCCCCATAGGTTCCAGCCTCAACTGTCGGAGGAGGACACTCTCGCTCTTTTATTCTCGTACAGTGACAATAGGATTCTCTCCTCCTCGATCTCTACTATCAACATCCCTACTATTACCTCAGACCCTGACAGGGAACCTAGTGTCAACCATAGATCGGTTAACAAGGAAAACCTACTTCAAATAACTACCTCGCATCATGAAGTGATCACTACCAACCAGCACATCAGATCGATGCTACTCAACTGCAGATCGGCGGTGAAACATGCAGCGGATATTTCGGATCTCATCATTTCGCAAGACTTAGACCTTCTGATTCTCACTTAAACCTGGCTCAATGATGCCTCCTCCCCTGTCCTCGACATCTTAATCCCTTCTGATTACGCCATTATCAGGCGCGATCGACTTGTTAAAATGGGGGTGGGGGGCGTTGCATGCATTCATTGTACCAGCCTCCCTATGAAGCAATCGCAATGTGCTTTGCTGTCTTCTTGTGAGCAACTAGTCATCAAAATTTGGAATAAGGGCAAGATTGCCTGTGTGCTTCACTCGATTTACCATCCACCGGGTGATAATCTGATCTTCATAGAACAATCATGGAGGTCATTAGCTCGAGTTCGGACCAACTCAGCCATATCTTCCTTGGAGACTTTAACCTCCACTGGAATGACACAAATGATCCTTTAGTCTGCTCCTTTAAGACTTTCCTCTCCGATCTTAACTTCTCACAGGTCTGTAAGGGACCTACCCACAACAAGGGCGCCACTCTCGACCTTATCATTGCCGAAGACAATAGCATACAACTGGGTGACATCCTACCCTGTGACTGGTCGGAATCTCATCAAATTTCCTTCCACGTATTGGAAAAGGTCTCGTGCAGACAGGACCAACCTATTAAAGCTAAACAACTGTCTCGCAATTTGAGAGACATCAACATCAATGCTCTAACATCCATCACCAAAAATAGGCTTCAGCCCCCTCCGGACACGACCAACCTTGACGATCTTTCTGATCACTACATTAACACTATGGCTAACATTCTTGAAACTATTGCACCGAAGCAACTCAAAAGGATTCCAGTAAAACAATCCAAACCTTGGTTTAATGGTGCCCTAAATGATGAGCGGCGCAATCTTAGACTCGCAGAGAGGCGCTGTAGAAACACTCCCTCCTCCACAAGCCTCATTCAGCTAAGGAAGGTGAGAAGTACTTAGAACAAACACATCCGCATTGCAAAAACTGAACTCCTCAGGGCTCAGCTTGATGGCGCTAAGAATAGACCCAGGAAGCTCTTTGAAATCATCAAGCAACAAGCTAACCACTCTTCCAACTCTATCTCGACTCCCTTGTCCTTGCTTCCTAGTGGGGAGGACTTCTCAGTGCACTTCGCTGAAAAAACTAAGAATATTGAACTGAAGCTGCTTCCTGGCACGCCCATTTTGCGAACTCTGAACCCCACTGCAGCATCAGTTGAGTTTGCGGAACCTTCGGCAGTGTCCTTACCCATTGGTTGTTCTCTCAAAAACAACGCCTCTTGGAATTCCTTTCTCCTTTCAGATGTCACGGAGCTGCTCCACTACATGGCATCCCTTAAACCTTCCAACTATTTCAGCGATCCACTACCTGCTAAGTTTTTTAAAGATCTCAATTCGGCCATTCTCCCTCTGTGGTCCCGGATCATTCATGAATCTTACAGGGAAGGATCCCTGATTGCCTCAAGACAGGGCAAGATACTCCCATCCCTAAGAAGCCCAATTCTGATTTATCGGATCCTAGCAACTTCCAACCTATCACCAGCATCATGACTCTAGCTAAACTGCTCGAGAAATGCGTCCATTCGCAGTTATGCAACCACATAGAGAAATTTCAACTCTTTGACCTCTACCAGTCTGGTTTCAGAGCAGGGCACAGTACTGAAACAGCACTAACGCACATTGTGGATGACGCTTTGAGATCCCTTGATCAAAATGTCCCTTGTCTCCTGATCCTTCTTGACCTGTCCTCAGCATTTGATACCATCAAACATGAAAACTTGATTGCTCTTCAACATAGGATGGGTCTCACGGGCCCGGTCCTAAATTGGTTTGCCTCTTTCTTACATAACCGTTCACAAAGGATCAAAGTTAACCACGCCCTTGCAACCAGTACCCCTGTTACGAGTGGAGTTCCGCAAGGATCTGCACTCTCACCCACTCTTTTCAACCTTTTTATGGAACCGCTTACCGTCGGTCTGAACCACTCTAACATTCAGTATCACATGTATGCGGATGACACGCAACTGTACTTGAAGATCTCCTCTCAAGAAGACATAAAAACGCTAAATGATGCTCTCTCACAAACTCAACAGTGGTTAGCCCAGAACCATCTTCTGTTAAATACTCTCAAACCTGAATTCCTTCTGATTGCTCCACCCAACCACTCTGAACCTACCCTGGTCCGGCTTAAGCAACTCACTGCTCTTAACTGCACCCCTCATGTGGTTGACTCTGCTAAATCGTTAGGCATCACCTTGGACAAATACCTAAATATGCAAGCGCACATCGGTGTAACTATTAGGGGAGCCAACTTTCAACTCAACACCCTTAAGAAAATCAAGCCTTTCCTGCCTCCCGAAGACATCAGGCCTGCTGTACAATCCCTGGTTATTTCTCGTCTGGAATATGGTTTGGTGACCCTTGCTGGGCTTCCCAAAGCTAGCTTGGCCTCGTTCATAGCTACTCTAAACGCATCAGCCAGGCTCATCACTGGCTCTAGAAAGCATGACCACATCTCCCCCGACCTTTTGCAACTAAATTGGCTATCTATCGAAGCCAGGATACATTTCAAGATAGCTTGCTTGACGCATAAAGCCATACATTACAACACCCCGGTATACTTGGCAAATAAGCTTGAACTATCGGGCTCTTGTCAGAACTTAAGAAGTACGTCCACCCTACTTTTAAAACCTCCCAAATTCAAAAAGAAAAGATCGTACATTCAGG
This sequence comes from Calotriton arnoldi, assembly GCA_963921515.1. Classification (NCBI taxonomy): domain Eukaryota; kingdom Metazoa; phylum Chordata; class Amphibia; order Caudata; family Salamandridae; genus Calotriton; species Calotriton arnoldi. The sequence goes on from CAWUFW010000369.1 coordinate 2,127,136, forward strand.
CCTTCACCGGTCTTGCTCCAAGAATTTGGAACGCTCTACCTCCTGAGATCAGATCCAATCCTTCCACGGCATCTTTCAAGAAACAGGTCAAACGGCTATTCTTGAGTGAACATTAACACTCTTGCTCTGTCTACAAATTTGACCCCTATTTTACACCGTTGATTCGATTCATTGTATGCTTGTCTGTTAAATGGGTATCTTGCTCTAGGGCAATTCTGATGATGTTCGGATCGGGCCATCTCTCAAACCCCGGACCTTGATTGTTTCCCCCTTTGCTTGACGTTGTGTGGACTTAACTACACCATTTGTAACATTGTGCTTGGTTTTATTTGTGCTTTTGCCACATCTATACAGCGCTCTGATACCCGTAAGGGTCTTGTTCGCGCTTTATAAAACTTTTCAAATATATATTCTCCGACAGGAAGTGACGGCTCTTTTGGCCAAAGGAGCCATAGAGAATGTGCCCACGCAAGAAGCATGTTGTGCTTACTATTCCCGCTACTTTCTGGTGAAAACGATGGAGCAATGCAAACGTATAGTCCAAGACAGATTCCACATTGCGAGATTTCCTTGTGTCAGTCATTGGAACATCTCCCTGGCAGGGCTCATTTAGTGCCCGAAAACCAAGATCCTCCAAGATACAGAGGAGATCGTGGTCTACTTAATTAACAGAGCTGAATTTAGAAATTTGAATCGGGATATCCCAGCTCATATCCATTCTTTTTAGGCTGCCACTTTTTCCCAGGTAATTGTCCAAATTGACATTGAAATCACTGATTAATATTCGTGGGATTCCACCATGCAAGGCTTCTAATTCCATTAGGATGTTTTCTAACATCTTTATATTTCACCGTTTTTTTTTGAAGAGCTAGAGTTAACATATGCATTTAAAATAATGATGGGACCTGTAGTAGTTCCTATTATGCCTTATTATACCATGCGTGTCCGGCAAATTTATTTCTAGATGGCTTAGGTTGAAAGTCTTGTCCGGCGTCACATAGATCAATAGGCCACCTTTCAGGTGTCCATTGTACCAGGGAGGCCTTTGTCCTATCCTCGACCTGCTCTCAATTTCGTCCTCAAAAAGGAGAAATTCAAAATGTTTTTTTTGCTCATTACCTGTCTGCCCTGGAGACTGGATGGTAGCGTTGGACATGCAGGACGCATATTTCCATATTCCCTTCCTGCCTGCCCGAAGGCATTGCCTGCGGTTCACGGTGGACAATGAGCCCTTTAAGTTCGCTGTGCTCCCCTTTGGTCTCAACAGCTCCCCTCAGGTGCTCACCAATGTTATAGCGGTGGTTGCAGCTCATCTGTGGAGATCAGGGGTGCCAGTCTTCCCCTATCTCGACGACTGGCTGTTGAAGGTGGACTCGCTCTAGGCAATCCTCTCCCACCTCCAGACTACAACGGACGTCCTGCATTCACTGGGGTTCACAATCAACATACGGAAGTCATACCTCCTTTCATTGGAGCTGTTCTGGACAGTGTGCAGTTTCGGGCCTATCCTCCCAAATGGCGAGTCCAGGATGTTAAGGCTATGATACCGATGTTTCAGCCTCTGTCCTGGATTTTGGTGAGACTGACTCTGAGGCTGATTGGCCTCATGGCCTCCTGCATCCTGCTTGCGACACATGCCTGTTGGCATATGTGTGCTGTTTGTCAAAGAGGCCTTGTGTCTCTAGACATGGCTGGAACAGCAGGGTATATCCCTGGTGGTTCAACATGTGGTGTGTTCTGTGAATGCCAGGGTGGATAAACTCAGCTGAAAATGCCTACTGGATCACAAATGGTGTCTGTGCCTGGAGGTGGTGCGAGGTCGCTTTCAGCAGTGGGGAGAGCCTTGGTTAGATCCGTTCGCCATTGAAAAGAATATGCAATGTCAGCAGTTCTGCACACTGGAGTTTCCAAGGTGGCTCTCGCTCGGAGACACTTCATCTCGATTTGATCTCAGCCCTCCTGTACGCCTTTTCGCCCATACCGCTTCTGCCCAGAGTTCTCCAGAAGATCAGGAACCACTGGGCCCAAGTCATCCTTGTGGCCCCTAACTGGGCACGGAGAGTCTGATATCCCTAGCTCTTGAACATGGTCATCAGTCCTCCAATCAGCCTCCCCTTAGGGTGGATCTTCTGTTGCAGCAGCAGGGAAGTGTTCTCCACCAAACCTGTCAACACTGCGCCTTCTTACGTGGAGATTGATCAGCAATAGTTGACAGCTTTCGACCTTCCGCCCAAAGTCTTTGACATTATCTTGGCAGCCTGGCGTCCCTCCACCAAGACGGTTTATGCCTGCTGTTGGGCCAGATTTGTGGCATGGTGTACAGAAAGACAAATTGATCCCCTTTCTGTCCTCTTTCTCAAGTTCTCCTATTCATCCTTTCTCTTGCCCAGCAGGGCTCTTCACTTTACACTCTGACGGGCTACCTCTCTGCCATTTCCGCTTTTCTGCGGCTGCCTGACCAGCCATCTCTCTTCAAATCCCTTATTGTACATAGGTTTCTGAAAGGTTCACAACACCTTTTTACACCTTCTCCATTTGTTATGCCTCAATCTCATCCTATCTCTTCCTATTTGTGCTCCCTTTGAGCCTTCTCACAGTTGTCCCCTCAGGATCCTTACCGTTAAGACGGCCTTCCTGGCTGCCATAACATCTGCTTTGAGTGCCAGTGAGCTTCAGGCCTGGTCATCCAAGCCTCCTTACCTCCCCATTTATCCCGACAAACTGGTTTCTTCCAAAAGTGGTCACTCAATTTCATCTAGGACAATACATCACTTTGCCTACTTTTTACTCTCCTCCACATTCCTCCAAAGTAGAGGAGCGAGTCCACCGTCTGGACCCAAAAGGAGCATTGTCTTTCTAACTTGACCGCACATGAGTACCGGGTGGACAACCAACTCTTTGTGGGGTATGTCAGATCTAAGAAGGGACAGGCTGTACAGAAAAGGACCATCTCACGATGGATCGTACTCTGTATTAAAATCTGCTACCCATTGGCTAAAAAGCAACCCCCTGAGGGTTTACATGCTCATTCCACCGGCGCTAAAGCTGCAACAACTGCGTTAGCTCACATTGTTCCGGTCCTGGACATCTGCCAGGCAGCAACATGGGCATTTCTGCATACGTTTACCAAACACTACTGTCTGGACAGTGAGGTGCGTAGGGATGGGCACTTTGCCCGTTCTGTCCTGCAGGACTTTCTCGGGTGAAATAAGTCCACAGACCCACCTCTGGGGAAGTATTGCTTGGGTATCTATTCTAAGGTAAGGAATCTGCTGGTAGAAGTCTTTATCAGATGAACAAGTTACTTACCTTCGGGAACTGTTTATCTGGTAGAGATTGTATGTAGCCGCAAATTCCTTACTGACCCACTCATCCTCCCTGCTCTGCGAACAAATTTCTAGGGACAGGGCTTTCCCCTTTCATGCCCCTAGTTTTGCGCACCAGTGGTCAGTGTACTTCGTGGCTCTGCGCTTCTGGCGTTGAATGTCATGAAAAGTAACTGACAGCGAGCCTGTTTTGTGCCTATATAGGCACCGCAAACGTCAATTCCGGTGCGGACGACACCATGCGGAGCTGAACGGAGCACAGAGGTACTGCTCAAGAATAATTTCTGTATCCAGTCTGATGCCTGGTGAATATTCTAAGGTAAGGACGAGTAGGCTTTAAATACCAGTAATTTTGGATAGGTCATTCCTAGAGAATTGAAATGTGAACTTTGAATTAGTAAGGTAAATAAAGTAGAAAACCTGTCGGTCTCAAATCTTGACATCACAGATTGGCGTTTCTAAGGACCCACTATATCTCTTCTGGTAATGAAGTCATATGAATCTGCAGCTGGTGGTCAACCTGAAGTCTGGTAATATTGAAGAATCTGCAGGAAGAATTCTATCCATCGCAAAGGATGTTGCCAAAGATTAAAAAAAATTGTCTACTACCTTTCAGGATCCTATATATAATTTTTCCTTGCAATCGACAGGTGATCCTCTAGTAGGGAGAAGTCTCCTTGTTTTTTGCAATTGTGTAGAAACTCAAATGCAACACTAACGTGCAACTGATTCACTGGATCTTTGTGAAACTACCGCTTAAGGTATCCGGATAAGCCATTCTTTGGAAGTGAACACATAATTAAGGAGAAATGTATGTACTACAAGAGTTTATTCTTCTGATTTTCACCCTGAAAACAAACTGAGGGAGGTCCAAGATATAAGCAGCCTGAGGTTCAAAGATGAGAAAAGGAAAAACCAGTAGGTAGTCATTATGCTAATAGCAGAGTTGACAAGTGGATGATCAACCGTATAGTGTCTATTCGGTGAGGCCTGCAGTGTGTAATGAAGAACCAGTCTACGCGAGGGTGAGAAGTCCAGCGAGGCCGCCTAGAGAAAGTCTCCCCTCCAGCCACACAGAAGTCACTGAGAGCCACTGACTGGTAAATTATGTCTAGTCAACACATAGTGCCTGATGGCTGAGAGAAAAAAAATTGTGGACACTCATTAACAATTGGCACCACCATGACCAGAAATAGGAAATATTCTGGGTCCCTTCAACATCTATTGCCTCCAAGTACGGCCCAGTGGCTGCATGCGGTCCTCCTGACCTTTACATGTAGCCCCCTGGTCAACAGCAGCACTGTGCTGCTGTTTACTCGACTCCGCACTATGATTAAAAAGATGCCTTTATTTAAACGTTAATTGAACTTAAAGGAAGTAACTAGTTTGTCCTGGTCTGGTTAACTTTAGGAGCACCGTACTTTTTATGGTTAGATTTATTTTATTGTCATTCTGTCATGTTACAAACCTTTTAGCAAGGATCTTCATAAGAAAGTCAAATAAGACATGGCATTTTCTAAAACAATAAGAAACAATTAACCCCCCCCCCCCCTTTCAACCCTCCACCCTAACCTCCCGGTACCAGTTGCTCAGTGTACAACACAGACTCAGTATCTATATCTGCATGGAGGCCTTTCATTGTGAGGCATCCCCTTGCACAGCCTGAGGTGGGTCCGTGAGCCTCAGTATGCGCAAATACCGAGGGCGGGTCAGTTCACGAAATTCCTGTGAGTAGTGATATACGCCGTTGCCATGTAGTATGAAAAGTGTGCACTATAATTTTTAAAGACATCTTGCAGCAAAAGTGTAAAAATATGCTAAGGTCTCTCCAAAAATCAAAAAGTGCATTTTAGTAACATACAGAACCGATTCACTTTAGTACATCAGATTATATCAGTGCATTGAGAAATTTTCTTTTTAAGTGATAGTTTTCAAACATAAATTCAGAAACATTCAATCTTCCCCGCCCCCACCCTGAAAACAATGCCAATAGTGAACTAAGAGGCAAGTCAGTTATGTGCACTCTTTGCGTGGTTTGGATGCATATTATACATGAACAACTTTTTAGTATATTAAATTAAACACCCGAGAAGATTTTGTACAGCGCAGATCCTGAAGTCATGCATTTTGAGGTTCTCTTGTATGCGATAATAAACAAAAAGGAGGGAAAGTGAAATAATTGCCTAGGATTACACAATTTGGTTAAATGGGGAAGCCGGGATTAATCTTAGTTTTTCCTGTTTCATTTTGTGCAGTTCAGCCACGAGATGAATGTGCTTCGCTTCCCTTACACCCACCATACTGCCACAACCTTCTTCCACCCGCCAAACACCCCCTGTATGACCGTGACCATGCTAGCATCAATGCAGCCCTTGGTCACATCACAAACCTAACTTTGTGGCCCCTGGGAAAATGTTTGAGAGTACCCATGATCTATTGTGTCCAAGGTGGCAGAGGTGCACACACATCAAAACCAGGTAGTGAGTGTTTTGGTGCACCTATGGAGTACTGATATAGCAGCCCTAACAGTGACAGATCGTCCCATCAACAGTGGTCCTTGTGGGGATGTGAGCCCTCCACTTCATCGCAAGAAATAAGCCTATTATTTTGGTGGCGAGCGCATCGCCTACACTCAGGTCTTGCAGCACATTACTTCTTCTTGTACGCTGATAGATGCATATTGCCCTAGGAATGTTTCCTGTGAATGACCATCCTTCTTACATTGGTGCACGCTAGTCCTTTTGGTCATTTTGGCGTTCGATCAAAATGTAAATTATTTTGAACAGCAGTTGTATGTTGCAGGAACTGAAGTGAGCTTCTTAGAACTTTTTTCAATGGTTACAGAATTTTATAGTTTACTTTCAGTTCAGATATTCATTTGCCAATTTGATGTTCTTAAACAGCTTCCCCTTTGAACGAACCTGCTCCCTAGTTTGTTCTGAAACTGGTCCCTTCAATAGGTAAACACATAACCAGTAGCAGTCTTGTGTATTAAACTCATCTGGAAGACCACCTTCCCTTGTGGCTTTTTGCCCAGAATATAAATGCACATTCTACATCGTGACCTTATTTTGTGATCTAATGGTACATATTCACCTAATATATAAATACGTGTTCCTGACTTTCACTGAATCCAAGTAATCTTTCTTCCTTTTTAATAAGGCCTCAGTTGGCACAAGAAAATCCTGCATAGAAATTTTTGTTTCCGACGAGTCTGTAGATTCTAGATAAATAGAACTATGAAGTTAAAAAGTATCCCTATACTTAAGGTGCAGAATCATAAGGCTCAAAGCTTCTTTACGTAGATGGATTGGTCAAGCATAACTTTTTACAAAATTAAAGTGGTTTCTATGCTGTGGTTATCCTTTGTTTTTCCTAAACCCGAAGGGAGCATGTAGCTTTCGAATGTCTGGCACATGTGTAGTTCAACTACATGAGCTCTTCCTCTTTGTAAGCATTACTGTTTGAGTGCTACATGCGGAGGCAATGTGCGTTTGGTCCAAAAGTCTTTTACAACCTATATTCTTATACACCAGAGCATACTTCGTTACCACATCCTGACAACTTTTCTATGCAAGCTGATCTGTTTCCACAAGTTTGGAATGAGATTGAGCAAGACTTGACTGCAGAAAAGATAATGCATTACTGTTATGTCTTTACCGATTACTAACACTTATTCACCATCCTTCCTCAAAATTTAGCATGGACTTTTTACTAGACTTCAGTAATGTTTATGCAGTGAATGGTGAGACGTGCATATTGTTAAGGAACCCATGTATTTTAATGAAGAGCCTCTGTGGAGCAGTTTCCGGACCCAACACAAGGCAATGATATTTCCCATAGGTTGGAAAATGAGGAATGCATAAGGACTAAAACCCTCATTTAAGATTTGGAAGCTCAGCCACCAAACCATTGTTACACTGACAACAGTTGTCAGCTGGGTGATTTATTTCGAGTGTATACTCATACATCCATTCATGTTTACACTAGGGAAGACCGCCTAAAGTCTTAAAAAAAAAAAAAAAAGCTTTTATATATATATATATATATATATATATTCCAAAATACGTTGCTCCTTCCGTCTTCCCCCGCCCTAGGCAGGCAGATCGCCACTGCCGGCGGAGCGCGCCGACTTTCACAATTCCAAATTAAGTTCCAATCAAGCGATCACAAAGGGTTTAATCCACCACCAAGTTGGTTTATTTTCCAGTAACGCGTTTCGCCTGACACAGCAGGCTTGCTCACACACTGAATTGTGGGACAGACAGGCATATGTAAAGTAAAGTACATAAAGAGAAAACGGACTTTATCCAGGTAGTGATCCTATGTATGTAAACATAGCGGCCATTTTTAAATGGTGTTTTTCTTTCCTCGAAGTGATTGTATTTCCTTCACTATAGTAGTCTAAAATACATTCTAGGTTATACACATTGTTATATTGGCCATTGATAACCAGTAATAGTCTTAGTGAACATACAGTATAACAAGGCACAATAGTGCTGCATGTAAGTTGCAGCCATACTAGAATGGTATTATTTCTAATGGCAGTGATTGTATTCTCTATAGTAGTTTTATGTACATTCTGGGTTACATACATGTTTGGTCATAGAATCCCTGACCACAATAAACTGTTATCGACATAGTGTCGTATTTATTAGTACGCAATGCACAAATACGACTTTGGGTCATCATGTTAGTCCGTATGTCCAATGATATCATAATCTAAATCCCAACAAAACCATCCCAAGTATTCACCAAAATTCAACAAACCGAAAAAATGAAAATAGAGTTAAAATCAAACCAAGTGCTATTCTTACCACCTTCCAAAACCATTTCTAACGTTTTATCACCGACATTGAGGAACATAATTTGTATAGTTAGGAACAAAGGGTTCTCTTATCTGTTAGGATACGTGCTCATCCTGTATCACTCTCTTTATGTGATATTGAAGAAAAGGGTAGGGGGGTCAAAGACGAGTCTGCGCTGGAGTCGGCCCCTTCCTTTCCTCCTGTGGTTTAAAAGAAAAGAACAAAGAGAAAGAAACCATATGTTAGTGTTATGGTTCTAATTAAAAATTAATCTTACATGAATATCACACATAATGTTCGTTATTCACGCATTCATAGTTATAACAATCCTACTGACTCTCTGAACTAACACGGGTAGAAATTATTACCGTTCATGAAGATGTACACTCAATTCCTCATCCTGATTGTGGACCCCAGGGTATTTAGTTTGCAGATTAATTATATGCCATGATTCCCGCTGTCTCAATTGGAGCTCTCTGTTTCCACCTCTTCTGTTGTATTCAATTTGCTCAATCGTAAAAAATGTAAGTAGAGAGCTATTTGAAAGGTGGTACTCAGTAAAGTGTTTCGTTACAGGATAATGAGGGTCTCTGTTGTTGATTGCCCTCATATGTTCCATCACTCTTTTTTTGGCTGCTAAGGTGGTACTGCCTACATATCGTAGTTTGCATGGACACTCTAGGATGTAGATGACGTAATTAGATCCACATGTGAGGAATTGATTAATAGTATTTTCTGATATGGGTGTAAGATATTTTTTTCGCATGTGGCTACTGCGGCATGCTCTACAATGTCCACATGGGAAAAAACCTTTAAGGTTAAGAGTAGTGTTTATGTGTTTGCTAGTTATATCTCCTTTCATCAGGATATCCTTAAGATTTTTACCTTTCCTATAGGTTATTTGTGGGCGTTTCGGTAGATCTTTGGCTATTGTAGGTTCACATGCCAAGATATTCCAATTCTGATTTAAAATTTTGGAAATATTTTTGGATTCTGAATTGTATGTTAAGATAACTCTCGGTTGGTTGTCCTCGTCTACACTGATTTTTTCCTGTAGTGTGTGTTCTCGTGGGATTTTGCTTACCTTTTCTTTAGCTCTTTCTAGTACCCACTTAGGATATCCTCTCTCTTTAAATCTGTTTATCATGGTTTCCTGTTCTGCCAGAAAATCTTCTTGGGTACTGCAATTTCTCCTTGCCCTCAGCAGTTCACCAAATGGTATACTCCATTTTAAGGTTTCAGGGTGATTGCTGAGGGCATGGAGGAGGCTGTTCCCAGCAGTCTCCTTTCTGTGTAGTTTGGTGCAAATGCGGTTCTCTTTTACCTCTACCACTACATCTAGGAATTCAATAGCTGTCTTGCTGATAGTGTATGTTAATTTCAAATTGAAATTGTTCACATTGAGTTTGCAGATGAACTCCTTGGCTGAATCCTCACTTCCTTTCCATATAATAAAAAGATCCTCTATATATCTCAGCCATTTAACGATCTTTCCTTAGATCTATATGTTCACTAGGACTATTACGGGGTATCAATGGCCAATATAACAATGTGTATAACCTAGAATGTATTTTAGACTACTATAGTGAAGGAAATACAATCACTTCGAGGAAAGAAAAACACCATTTAAAAATGGCCGCTATGTTTACATACATAGGATCACTACCTGGATAAAGTCCGTTTTCTCTTTATGTACTTTACTTTACATATGCCTGTCTGTCCCACAACTCAGTGTGTGAGCAAGCCTGCTGTGTCAGGCGAAACGCGTTACTGGAAAATAAACCAACTTGGTGGTGGATTAAACCCTTTGTGATCGCTTGATTGGAACTTAATTTGGAAATATATATATATATATATATATAATTGCACACAAGTTTGCCTCTGAAGTTCTTCTTTCAACGTAGGAAATCTTTAGTAGTGCTAGCTGAAAAAAATCATCAATAGTGATGGCCAAAGCTGCATCATTATTCTGTAAGACTAGGCAAATAAAAATGTAATACGTTGAAATTTGTTAAATATTACTCTGGAAAGCTGCACTCTGAAAGAATAATGGAAAATGTCTCCTTGTGGTTTGCTAGAGTGAATTGGTTTTGATCATTAGTTGTTACATTTTTTTTTCTTTTGACTCTATTTAGAAATTTACTGGGACAAACTTAAATCAGATATGATTAACGAGCAAGCGGCAGATGAGCAACGTAAGTGAAACACATTTTTGGACTAAGTTTATTCCAAGTAGTGTAGTCGACCGACTTTTTGACAGGGACAAATTGAGGAGCCCCTTTACATCTTACCTTACGCTTGAAATGTTGACCACCAAAGACAAGGTAACCAAGAATCATGTTCTTGTCTTAACCATATCTCAATTGATAAAGGAGTAATATAGAGAAACACCATGGATCAACTTTTAAGTCCTGTCTGTTCTATGTTCAACTCTGAAAGGTTTTGGAATATGATAGAAATAATTTCAAAGAAACTGCTTGTTTTCATAGCATAACGTGTATCATTTCTGTGAATCGTTAACCGTTTGACAACAAGTATCACTAAAATGTGAAACTGAACATTGTTACTTCCTGTTGGGGAATTTACTCACATTTTGCTAGAATAGTGTTAGATCACTTGCACAACTTGTAAATATACACCAAATGTTTTTGTTTTCAAAGGTAGCAGAAGTGTAAATAAAATGTGTGGCCCAGTAGCAGAAGTCTATTGTACTTTTCTCTTTTAAATATCTTTCTCTCAAACGAAGTTTTATCTGTGAAGTGTATAAACCAAAAAAAAGCAAATAATGATTAACAAATGAATTCTTCTTTTGGTGATTTCCTTTAATATTGATTTACAGAACATTCTTTGTGTATATGCAGAATTTTAGAAAACATTTTTAAATATACAATTTCCTTTATGAAAATAATTCAATAAAGACAACATGCCTATAAAAGACAGCAATTTCTATTCTTTGTTTTTTATTTAAAAAAGAAAGAATCAAGTTAAACCAAATCAAGCATAAAGTAGATTTGACCAAGGCACCACTCTAAAAAAAGTTCCCAAAAGAGAGCATGAAATAATGTATCTACATTTTGGCCCTTATTTAGAGTTTGGCAGGCAGGATACTCCGTCAAAATGTGGCAGATATCCCTTCCGCTGTATTACAAGTGCCATACCCTACATTGCACTTGTAATACACCAGATTGGGCAACTTTCATGTTTGTGACGTAGTTTCCTGTCTACCAAACTCTAAATAAGGCCCATAGTAGTTTTCATGAGAGAACGCTAATATCTTTGGTTTTCCCACACTAGTGTCTCTGGAGGGGGGCAGATGGGCCCATGCCTCAGCTCTATTTGTCCACCCCCCTTGTGCTCCACCACCATAGTTGTTGAATATGCCAGGAGGCAGCAGAAAAAGACATTGCTTATTGCCACACACAGTAATTTGGCAAACTACCTTTCACTTCAAAGCAATGTTGTTTGTTCAGTATGTTAAAATCTAAATATTTGTATGGATGTGTATATAATCCACTCATGCATATATAGATATATACACATAGATGCAAAATTAGATTTAAACAGTTTAAGCAAACCTGTACATATATTTCCTTTGTAGGGGGGCGCAACGAGTTTTGGCTGTGGCCCAATGTATTTCCCCACCCCTTAAAAGTCACTTCTAGAGACACTACTGGATTTACAGAGGTTTCACTATCCTGTTATGTGGCATAGCCAGACCACTTTATAAACTGCTTGACTGATATATATAATATAGCATTTACTACTACTACCAATCCTGAACTAGAGAATAAGGGAGATCTAACACACCAGGAAGAGAACACCTCAGCACATACACACATCAGCACATACACACATCATCTTAGAACCAGACACGGAGGGTGTTTCAGTTCTTCATGGAACGAAAACTTCAAGGCATACAAAGTCAATGACGGACCTACACTTGGCCCCTCTGTGATCGAACAGTCCTTCTGTGTCACAAAATACTCAATTGATAAGCCATTAACTAGTAGAAGATTAAAGAAGAAGAAACCAAATAGACTGATAAGTTGGCAGCCTAACCAAGGCAGGAAATCTGGGTGTTCGTGGACATTCTCCATGAAGTAATCTCTTTCCAATATTTCAGGAAACACAATCACAGAAAGAAATACTAGAAGATAATACAACCAATAGAGCAGATATCCGTGGCAAACATTAAGAACCTCGACCAATAGTGCACAACAAGAAGGTATGCTATACAGAGGGACAAAGGTCCAGCCACAGACATTGCGAGCTGACAGAGTCAATACACAAAGTAATCTGCACGTCAATCCAACCAATAGGATCATGCAGACTGGGAGGATATCTATTCAAGATTTCAACAAAATTCGACCCCAAGCCAAGTGAAGCAAGTGTTCACCCACTGCAACAGATGCAACTTAAAAGTGAAGTTGGTCTCACTGATGCATCCCAACAAAGAAGTAAGAACGGAGGGGAAAATCATGCAACAATCGATTTGCCCATGAGATTTGACAATCAATCGTAAACACTAAATACTCCCCAAACGGAAGAGAGTACCGGTCGGATGGTGACACTATGCACAATAGAAAACAAAGGGGCATATGTATCAACAAACCGTTTTACGAGTCCTTAACCCCTTTACCGCGGCGAACATTCCACGCCGGTGCAGCACTTCAAAGGAGTGGGCGGGACCGCGTCGGCCAACGGACGTGAGCAGCACTACCGAGGTAGTGCTCGCGACGGCCGTTGGCCGACGAACGCAGCGAAGGGGTTAATAGCGAATTTTAGCGATTCGCTATTAAGGACTCGCAAAATGAAATGTATGTAGGTTTCGCAATAATAATTGCGATTCCTACATATTCCTTAATTGCGACTCGCAAATTGCGATTCGCAATTAAGGAATATCTTCCTATTCATTCCTATGGGCCTAGAGGCCCATAGGAATGAATGGGAAGACATTCACAATTTGCGAGTACCCATTAGGTACTCGCAAATGCACTTTCAAGGGTGCAAGGGTGTCAAAAGGACACCCTGTTGCACCCCTGAAATATGCATGTGTGCACATGTGGCGCACATACATGCCCTAAGGGAATGTATGTGTGCCACATGCCACTTTGAAAAATGCAAAATTGAGCATTTTTCTAAGAATTTGCAATTTACCACCAACTTGAAGTTAATGGTAAATTGCGATTCCTTAAAGGAGGTTCGCAATTTAAAAAGCGCTTCCTGCATTGCATTTAGAGAATCGCAATTTGCGATTCTCTAAATGCATGCGCAAAACAGGGAATCGCAAAAATTGCGATTATCTATTTTGCACTTGCCTTTTGGGATGATACATCCCAAAATGCTTTTTCCCGTTCGTAAACGGGCCGATTCTGAGAATCGGCCCGTTTGCGAACGGGAAAAGGGTTGATACATATGCCCCAAAGTCTTCAAACCAAACTTATTTTCCCTCCGACTCCCCCATATATCTCACATGCCAGATGTGACAAAGGGCGAATATCTTGTGCTTATTTCAACACATTCCACCTTTAAGGTATTGTCAAAACGAGGATATTACTAGAATTCAGTTTGAAACATTTCATTTCTCTCCAAAGATGTAATTGACAATAGTAACATGGAAGACTCCAACACATGTGGCGCAGGTCCTTGGCGAGAAATTAACATTTCCACACTGGGGCATTGAAATTAAACCCAAGGAGCCAGAGAGTTATCCTCATATCATAATCAATATTAGAACAATAGAAAACACTAAAAGGACTAAACAAAAACATTCTTAGGTGCGAATAACACATCCGACTCGATCCGTATAGATCTCAATGTAAACAATCAAAGAAGCTGCACAATAGTCACTCAAACACCTTTGGTGAAAGATTCAGACTGGGGCTGGCTTGCTTCTACGTTAACCTTCGGGAATACAAATTACTCCTAACAATATTAAAATAAAAAATATAGGGGCATTGTAGTCAACGAGCCGCCATATTACAGTATTTATCATAGAATGGCCGCAGTCATAAGCATACGCTTATCTACATTGAAGCCTTAATCTTCATAAAAACAGGCAACATAGTCTGCTTACAGGAGACGTCGGCAGTTAAATCCCACTCAATCGAAGGAAATCATGAAAAACAACAACCAGCTAATAAAATGCAACAATTTTCGTAGACCAGCCACAGGAATATCAATCTATGTATCCACAGGCATGAAGGTAGATACATTCTTACTCGCTATAGAAAATCCTTCATCAAAGCAATATTAATCAATGGATGTAAAATAGGTAGCACTATCAAACCAATAATAATTATCAATGTATACTTAAACCTGCACAGCACCAACACGATAACTAATTGTAGAAGGATTCTTGAAGCAGTAGACAACCAAATTTGCAACATAAAAGGTCATACTGAAAGGAGATTACAATATAAATACTTTGGGGAATTAGACAGTGTGTAGTTAGCTGGCATGGATCCTCTTGCAAGAAACATGCATAATTGTCTTCAAGCTTACAACCTAAAATCCTTACACGCCTTTCGAACACCCAAGAAACAAATAAAAAAATGTCCACATATATTTAGGGACATTTCAACACTGGATTACACCTTTCTGAGCAACCTCCTGTTAGAGGCATATAGAGACTTCACTATAATTCAGTGCTCCGAAAGCGATCACCTCCCATTGATAGCACATTTTCAACTTGATTGCCAAATTTCACAACATCTAAAGGCAATGGAAATGTTGGAGGAGAGGAGAGAAACATTCATTAATAAAGAGGTTAAAGTGGAGCCAGGTCTGTTTAGCTCGCTTTATCATGTGGAAAAAACAATTCCCCCCAAAAATCTATTAAGGCAATCATCAGTTGATAAAAACAACATTTTTAATTGGGACGTAACAGACTTGTTATATAATGATTCAAAAGGGAAAGACAACTGGAAAACAACAACGAGGAGGAAGATGGGGCTTGAAACAAACCCATCGTATACCCTTGATGTGTTTTAAAAAAAAAAAAAATCTGTGTTTAGAGCTGCAGTTAGAACTTACAATAAGGATAAATCGAACATGACGGCCGAGCCCCTTCTAAAATGCTCTGAGAGCCTACCGCATAACCCTTTGGTCGACAAAGGCCAAACACATGGATTCTAAATGGCAACATGTACACACCTTGCTAGATGCCTCTCTTGTGCAGGAAAGAAATCCTGAATGTCTTTGTGGTCCACATTGCAGACTTTTACTATGAAGGCTGGTGTGAAAAAGCTGGGAGATCTTGGCAAGCATCAAGCAAAGACTCTTGCAGGGTCTTCATCACCTTAGACCAACTTGGCACTCTGGGGAGAGTGGCTGTGTTGAGATGCATAATGTCACACTTCTCAACATCAGGATGATCTCTGACCTCTTCAATTTTGAGGGCCTCCTCATCCGTGACCATATTTTTGAGGGTGCCACTCTGGTCCTATGGAGAGTATCTTGCCATGGGGAGGTGTAGGATATTTTTCCAGTCTATTGCCCCAATGTAGCGGTCATCTGTGGAGCTCATACCCAGAAGCTCGAAAGAACAATAATTTACACTCTGGAAATTACACCGGGTACACCTGAGTCTGCGCAACTGGCAAAACCAAAGGGGATGATGGACGGAGTGTTGAACATTGCAAGCACTCACCCCCAGTCAACTGATCTGGGTTTAATCCATCATCATTCTTTAGCTCACTCCGCCACCCCAGTTCAGACATGGCTATATGCAAATCAGTCTGACCCTGTGCCTCATGGGAACAGTCCAGCCCGAACTGCCAAGCCATGTCTTCCCTGGACCGGAAACAAGCATCCTGGGACCGGTTTCGGGCTCACAGCCCTCATCAGCCAGGCTATCTTGAATCCAGTGGCAAAGTGAGCAAGAGCCCCACGTCTGGGCATACCCTGCCAACTTAGGGCGAACAAAGCAAAACCAAAGGGGATGATGGACGGAGTGTTGAACATTGCAAGCACTCACCCCCAGTCAACTGATCTGGGTTTAATCCATCATCATTCTTTAGCTCACTCCGCCACCCCAGTTCAGACATGGCTATATGCAAATCAGTCTGACCCTGTGCCTCATGGGAACAGTCCAGCCCGAACTGCCAAGCCATGTCTTCCCTGGACCGGAAACAAGCATCCTGGGACCGGTTTCGGGCTCACAGCCCTCATCAGCCAGGCTATCTTGAATCCAGTGGCAAAGTGAGCAAGGGACCCACGTCTGGGCATACCCTGCCAACTTAGGGCGAACAAAGCAAAACCAAAGGGGATGATGGACGGAGTGTTGAACATTGCAAGCACTCACCCCCAGTCAACTGATCTGGGTTTAATCCATCATCATTCTTTAGCTCACTCCGCCACCCCAGTTCAGACATGGCTATATGCAAATCAGTCTGACCCTGTGCCTCATGGGGACAGTCCAGCCCGAACTGCCAAGCCATGTCTTCCCTGGACCGGAAACAAGCATCCTGGGACCGGTTTTGGGCTCACAGCCCTCATCAGCCAGGCTATCTTGAATCCAGTGGCAAAGTGAGCAAGGGACCCACGTCTGGGCATACCCTGCCAACTTAGGGCGAACAAAGCAAAACCAAAGGGGATGATGGACGGAGTGTTGAACATTGCAAGCACTCACCCCCAGTCTGCGCAACTGGCACCTGAAGATTCCGCAGCATTTCTTCCCTGTTAGACTGCGAAGGCGTGAGAGGCCCAAATACCATAAGCACATGCAGAAGAAGCCAAGAGAACCAACAAAAAGTTTCTGAAGGATACTTCTCCCTGTAGATTACTCACCTTTTAAACATCCCCCAGGCACCAGACTTTCAAATGGAGAATTATTCAGCAGTGCTACTGCGTGCCAGTGGATGGCGCTGGCTCTGTACTGCCTAATGAAATGACAGAGCAAAGCCCCATATAGACATGAGCGCTGACGTCATTGCCATTCTTTCCGTGCCTTCTGACAAGGATCCAGAGCTCTGCTCCTTACTTCAGCAATTCATCCAACCGATGGCAGGCAGGAGTCCTTATTTCCTCCCAGGTTGACAATCCATCACGTCTGACAGATGTGTCTTACGGATTATTCAGAGGGGCTACACTCGCCTTTTGATTTCCTTACCACCACACCTTCCTCCCACACTGAAATGAATTTCAGAGGAACATCTGTCCATCCTACTTCAAGAAGCACATCTCTTATTCTCCTGTGGTGCCATTGAATAGTGAATGGGTACTGGATTTGGAGAGAGGTGAGGGCTGTTAATAACACTACCCCGTTCCAGAAACAGACATGTGTCTCTGACCTAACTTGGACCCTTAGTCTCTCAATACCTTCCTGTAGTAGGTCAAATTCAAAATGCTTGCATTTGCTCGGATTCTGTTTGCCCTGGACCTAAAGGACAGGATGGTGTCCCTGGACTTGCAGAACCTGGATTTTCATATGACGGTGCTGCAATCCCTCAGGCAGTACTTGGGGTTCATAGTAGTACGTCATGAACACTTTCAATTTGCTATGCTTCCCTTCTCCTCACCTCTGCCCCTTGGGTGTTCATGGAAGTCATAGCAGTGCATATTCGGATGTCAGCAGTTGCTGTATTTCCTTACCTTGATGGCTCGTGTCAGATTGGGTAGTTACTCTCCGAGTGCTATAGTTCATTTTCAGGAATGTATGTTTGCAGTACCACATTGACTATCGGACAACTCCTTAAATCTAAATTCAGCTAAAACAGCAGTCCTTTTCCCCTCAAAAGTCCCTCGACAAAGACTTTTGATCAGCTTTTTACCTCCTGAACTTGGTGCTGCACCTGTAGCAGTACAAACTGTACACATCTTAGGGGTGTATTTCGATTCTAACCTCTCGCTCGCTGCTCATGTTGATCGGCTTCGCCTTCATGAGATTGCTGCAGAAAACTTTGCCTTCTTTAACATGCCATGCAAGACCCCTGGTAATCCAGGCGACAATTTTGAGTCACCTAGATTATTGTAACTCTGTTTATGGGTGCCCCTGCTGACACTATAGCTCGGCTCCAGGGAATTCAAAATGCAGTAGCAAAGTTTCTCCTTCAGAGACCACAGGATTCTTTTTCATCAGCTGCATTGGATGCTCTACATTGGCTACTGATTCAGAAATCTGACATGCAGAGCTTAGTCCATGTTATTTACGAACTGAATTTAATCATTATGCTCTGACACTGACTTTGAGATCAAGTCATGCTCTTCTACAAGTGCCCAGGTATCACAAAGTCCACAAGGGTAGCCATGCGTTATCTGTCGAGGCAACTAGTAGTGGAACCACCTGCCCTGGTCCATCAGGGCCTCACCATCCTTCAAGAAAGCCTCTAATACATTGATGTATGCTTTATCACTCCTTGTTCAACCTCTGTCTTAGCGCTAAGACACCTTTGGTGTAAAAGCGCGCATTATAAGATTTCATTACGTTCTTTTACAGGCTGATGAAGATGGGCATGCCACAGTCGTACACCCTTTCTGTATGACGATGGAACTCTCAATATCATTGGATTTATTTATATATTTATATAGTGCAACTAATACCCAGAGGCGTCTAGGCGCTAGGGTCCAACCTCCTGCCAGCCATGGGGAAACAAAGACTGAAGAGGGAAAAGCAAAGAAACAAGTTGCCGCGTGTTACTAGGCCTTAAAAAGCCATGTCTTCAAACCCTTCCTGAAAGATATCAGGTCTGGTGAGTTTTTCAGGGAAAGTGGTAGTTGATTCCACAGTCTGGTGGTAATGTATAGAAAGCTTTTGCCACCCCCGTTGGAAGCCAACCCATAACCGAGCCAACCTCCAATCTGGTTTCCTGACAGAGGCTTCCGTTCATTGGGACGATTCTGGACTTGAAGTTCAAGGCCTTTCCTCCACCGCAATGAGACCAGGAAATTCACGCCATCATCCAGATGTTTTGAGTTCAGACCTGGGTTTCATGTTATCTTAAACTTATTTTTAAAGCGCACGATTACCCGAAGGTGTCCTAAAGCTTGCTCTGTTAAACAGGCTGGGCATATTAACAATCCGGTATTTGTAAAGCACAAACTAATCCCTAAGGGTCTCAAGGCGCTGGGGGCCATCGGGGAGATTAAGTGAGCTGTTGCCCAGAGTCATATTATGCTGAGCTGAACTGCCTCTGGAGCTGGGGATCCAACCGTGGTCCCCGCGCTCCGGAGTCAGCCGCCCTGGCCACTGCGCCACACCTTTCCCTGGCATGTATTTAATGTGAATGGGTAGGAGGCTCCATGCTTTGGCTGTACATGTCACAAAGCTTCTTCCGCCCTAGTTAGCACGTTTGAACCTGGGGACTATGAGATTTTTAGGCCCTGATGAGAGCAAATTCCTGTTTGGCTCATACCATTTGAAACTATGACCCTCATTACGATGGCAGTCGGACGAGCATCCGACCGCCGTAGCTGCAGAATGGAGACCGCCTGACATGTAGTCCGCGGCTCCACCCACCATAATTACAATCCGACCGCCATTAAGGCAGTCAGAAACATGCAGTTTACTATTGCGTCTTGTGCTGCGGCCCAGAAAAGGGCCGCAGCACAAGCCGCAATAGTAAAATGCATGTCTACAAACGTCCATGCACCGTGTGCCAGGCACCATATGGTGCCTGGCACTCGGTGCATGGAAGTTTGGGGGGGCCACCACTTGTGTCCCCCTGGCGCCATAGCGGAGGCCCACGGGTAACGGGGGACTGCCATGTAAAGGCTGAGGGAAAGGGACATCTTAATCCCTATGGCGTTGCCTCCACAGGCACCTCCTCCATTGTAGGGATTAGGCTACGACTGCCGCCTCCTTGAGCCTGTCGGAGGCGCTAGTCTTTCCCCCCGCCCAAATCGCTCAGACCGCCGGTATCTTAATTCAGCGGTCTGACCAATACACTGGATGTCGGGCGGGCATGAGGCCCTAAGTCTCCAATTATCTGGGCCAGAATCATGCTGTGCTTTATAAACCATACACAAGGACTTAAACCTGGTTGGTTGTCTGAAGGAAACAAGTGTAATTTATGAATGGCTTGAGAAGCAGATTGAAATTTGGGGATCCCTCACAGTAGACATGCGGCAGCATTTTGCAAGGTTTGCAGTTTGTCCAAATGTTGTTGCTGCAAGTTTACTTAAATGCCATTGCAATAATCTATTTTTGAAAGCACTAAATATGTTGCAACAGTTTTCTGTGCGCCTGGTGGAATGAAAGGGAGTATTTTTTAAATTATCCTCAGGATGTAAAAAACAGCGTTAGATTGATCCCCAAAGGTGAGCTTGTTATCAATTAGGACTCCTAAATTTCTTTCCTTCCTAACTGGAGTAGGGAGAGTTCCTAACTCCTCCGGCCACCAGGATGAGGACTAAAAAAAACCTGGTTGCCAAAGAGGATGACCTCTGTCTTCCCTGAAGTTAACTTCAGGCAGTTGTTATTCGTCCATTTGCTGATTGCCGGCATACAATCATGGAATCTAGTTCCTGTATTGTTATCACTGGTTGACAAAGAAACGTCAATTTGCGTGTCGTCAGCATAAGATGTTAAAGAAAAAACAAAAGATCTAATCATAACGGCCAGCGCATTTCATAAACGTTGAACAGTGTTGGGCTTAGCGAAGACCCCTGAGGGACCCCGCACAGCAGTGAAAAAGGTTTGACAACAAACTCTTTTAAAGTCACCGCTAGGCTCTCGCCCAGAAAGAAAGGACCCCTTGATCCCGATATCATGGAGACGGTCAATCAACAAATCATGATGGACCGTATCAAACGCTGCTAATAAATCGAGTAAAACAAGGGCAGCACTCCCTCTTTGATCAAGATCAGCCCTTTTCTCCGCTGTGGCCTTAATCAGGGAAGTTTCGGTGCTGTGGCTGCTTCTGAATCCGAACTGAGTGGAATCCAAAAGATGATTATTTTGTATAAAATATGCCAATTGTTGATTCGTGGCCTTTTGCACAATCTTTGCGGTAACGGAAGGCGGGAGATCGGATGGTAGCTGTTGGGACCCATCTGGTTCAGACTTGGTTGTTTTTATTAGTGGAAGTACAGAGGCTACATTTTATTGAGGGTGGTTCTAAGGGTTCTGGTCTGTTGGCCTTGTGCATCCTCAACAACGCGAGGTGTCTCCCTGCAATGAAACCTGAAATCCCAGTGGGCCCAGCATCGAGGTTTGCCTCTCTGATTTCATTCAGGTTTTCAGGGAAGTTTCCCAGGATCTGTAGTAGTGGCTGACAGATACTAATTTGTCTTGCGAAAGACCGTTCTCTATTCCCCACCCAAAGCTCAGTGTGATGATGCATCGCTACTGGATTGGGAAAGTGATCTAGGATAGGGGAAAATCGGCAGTCTCTGCTCTCCAGAAGAAAGCTGACTCCATATCAAGCTACTGGAGCTTCGGGCCATTTGCTTGACCTTGAATGATTTACTATCAAGGGTAGGAAGGTTCAAGTCAACGTCATGTGATACTCCAGCAAGCAGGATGGAGTTGGATCCTGTTAAGAGGCTTAAAGTCTGTTGGGCAATCATTCTACCAGCATTCTTTGCTCTTCTTCAACCTCACGTGGGGAGGAGAGGCTCCATCAGTTGGACCCCAAGAAAACTGTGCAAAAGAGAACATCTGTTGAGGTGGAAAGTTTTCTCCATCAAAACCTACTAGGCAAGAAACCGCTTCCTAGGGTCTGAGCCAGTCTGCAAGGACCAAACCATATGACACTGCTAGGCTTACCTGTCTTTGACATCTGTCAAGATGTGACGTGGGCGTCAGAGCATACGTTCATGAAACACCATCCTTGACAACCAGGTCCGGCAGGAAGGACACTTGACTTACTAATTTCTGCACGACTTTTTGTCTTGATTCCACTCCACAGACCGGCTTTCCTTCAGAGGTACTGCATGGGTATCTATTCTAAAGGTGAGGAATCTGTAGTTAGAAGTATCAATCAGAAGATCATGTTACTTACCTTCGGTAGCTCTTTTTCTGTGGGATATGCTATCTAACTGCATGTTCCTCGCTGCCCTCCGACCGACCTGTTCTGTGATGCCTCTGCAAAATTTAAAATAGGTCCCAAGTTAGAGAGAAACACACTGTCACCAACAATTATTTTATTCTCTGTGTCTGAGGGTGTGGAAAGGGAAAAGACAAGAAACAGATGTCAGTCTGCAAGGGTGGCACTTAAATGCAGCTCTGCTCTGTCATACCCTGGATAGAACGAGGCCAGTGTGGCGCCGCAAGATGCCACCAACCAGCACACTGGAGCACTGCTGAAAAATTCTCCAAATCAAGTCTGGAGCCTGGGAGATAGACCAAAGGTAAGGAGTCTGAGATTACATGGAATATCCACCAGTAGGAGCATTACCAAAGGCAAGTAATTTGTTCTTTCTTAAGAACAGCCTTATAAGAAGTGGTCCAGAGAGGAGTGCTCCAGCGTGGTACGTTCAACAGAAACCCTCTTCACAGAAGAGTGTCTCTGACATAATTGCCATAGGGTAAATTATCCAAGGGAAGAAGGATGCAGAAAAGGATTTCATTTGAACTGAGAGATGACTGACTTCTACAGTGACCAGAGAACACACCTGTCTCTTTTACAAGACACAGGCGTAATGTGCAGACGCAAACTGTACATCAGCTTGAGATGTGTGTGCTCCTTCATCTCCATCAACTCAATACATCTACTGCTGCTACATCACAAGGGAATAGTCATCTGCTCTTACCTCTTCTTTTGTTATATAAAGGCCAACTCCGAACAAAAATTGATGCTATATTTTGACACAACCAAATATCCATCAGTGTGACAAATCATCTGTTAAGCAATTAGTCATTTAATTATTGGAAGCTATCTTTGACACAAGATCACAAGAGTGTTTTCCGCAAAGGCCAACTAGCTTCTGTTCAGGTCAAATGCCGGCATCCTCACATAACCTCTGGCCCAACCAATAGGCAAGTCCTCTCTCTCCTAGTTTCCATGACATTGTGTATTATCCTGGTTTTGAATGCCAGTCTACCCATGAGGCCTTTTCAGGAATGTCTAGCAGACCTGTGTTGCAAGAGACCTGGAGACTCTGCTGACCTGATTTTAATGAGCAATAGACTCTTCAGTTTCTTCTATGGTCGTGTCAGAGAAAGGACATTCACTGAGTGTCCCCTTTCAGGAGACCCCTTCATGCCACATAGTAATGGATCATTTGAATGGATATGGATCCCCACATGGATGACTTGACTCTGAGGCAATGGTCAGACCGAGAGCCACTTTAATCAGTAGGATGGAGATGATGGAGGTCTAGGTGGCCATGTACTCCTTTTTAAAGAGAGGAATGGCATCCACACACTTGCACAGTTCACTGTATTATGAGGTTAGAGGAACAAAATGAAGCTTAGGAGACTGACATAGATAGCTCCAATGGAGCCTTCAAATAAACATTTTGAATAGTCAGTGGAGATTGCAACTAAAGCTCACTCACTTTTACAGTAACAAGAAAACATTACTCCTTCCTTCAAAGCCTGCAGGACTCTCATCTATTCACTTTTTCTATTGATGATCAATTCTGGTCACAGTTCTTTTTTGTAGATGATCATTTATCTCTCTTATTACATAGATGACTGCTCCATGCCTATGTCTGACCGTCCCACTTTCACTGGCTCATCCTTCTCCTCGCAGCAGGACCTGATGCCAGATAACACAAATGGATTTGATAGCGGCTCCGGTTGTCAAACTCACTTCATGCAGCACGCTACCCTCGAAGGCGATCGCTTTAGATGAAACCAGTTCAGTTTAGACATGTTGATCTTTCCTTTGGCTTGAGACAAAGCTAGAGGGATAATCAGATTCTGGTAATTTCTTGTGCCAGCAGCAATAACCGCACACTTTTCCTGACATTGTATAATGATTTGTGTGCATATGACTAGAACTTTTTGATTGCCAGGTGTGGAATGAAACTGGTGAGCTTGTTTTTTTCCTTTCTCTATTTTTCTTTAAATTTCTATGATCTGCAGATTCCAAATTTACATTCTTTTGGTATCA
This sequence comes from Calotriton arnoldi, assembly GCA_963921515.1. Classification (NCBI taxonomy): domain Eukaryota; kingdom Metazoa; phylum Chordata; class Amphibia; order Caudata; family Salamandridae; genus Calotriton; species Calotriton arnoldi. The sequence goes on from CAWUFW010000369.1 coordinate 2,151,271, forward strand.
CGATCAGGATTTATCACACAAGGACAGATGTTGGCCTTGGCTACTTAAAGGACATTCGTTTTAGAATGTACATGTTTTAACATCCCTCAGCCCTTAGTTCCTAGCTCCCACTGACTATCTTTGGAACACAACAGAAGCCCAGTGGAGCACTAGCTCTGTCCATTTGGGAAAGTATGCCAAGACAAAGAATGCCCTGACAATATCTTCACAGAGAATCCCCACAATAAGTAGACCAATTAAACCAATAGGAAACATTTGTCTTAAAAAATGCAAGGTTTGGGTTAGGATAATGATTAGAGTTTTTGGGAGGGGTAGGGTAAATGTTTCAGAGAGCTATAGGGTCATTATTACAAAAGACAAGAAAAAGCTGGTTTGAGGAGAAAATCTGCATATTATTGTGGAGTTTATTACTGCAGGTTTTGCAGCGTGAATCTTTCTGGATTCACTATGCTGTGCATTATTCCGCGGTCTAGTGGTTGGGTCCGGAATCGTAGTCTCTTTTCTCTCTTTTTTTTTTCGTGGCCCAGGTGGGCGTCGACGCCCCACTATTTGGTGTCCTTCCGTGACGTCGGCGCGCTTCCTCCGGACGCTCCCACCCTTGGGCGCCATCTTCAGATTCTTTTTTCCGCCGTTGGGTCTGGATCGTCGTGAGGAGCTCCAGAGTTGGAAGAGGAGAAAAGAAGAAAGAAAAGCAGAAAGAACCGAGAAAATTGGAGTTTCTTCATCACAAGACAAAGAACATACAACCGGGACGACGAAGTAGGTGAGAAGTAGAGAAAACTTCGACGTCCGACGGAGAATGCGCACACAGGGGGCTCCCTGAGCGCGTGAATGGACAAGACACCATTCAAATTTTGCCGTAACTGCCACCACAAGTTCGCGCAGAAGGACCAGCATCCAGTCTGCAACCTCTGCCTACCGATCGACCATCAAAGTACCGACTGCAACGCCTGCTCGGCATTCGCCCCCAAGACCCTCAGAGTGAGGGACAGACAGAGGAGAGCAAACTACAGCATGCAGGGGCAAGGACAACCTGTCGCTGCGGGACCTGGGCCTCTCAAGCGGGGAAGAGGACAACATCGCCGAGGGACCAGAGGACTGCAAGGTCGTAGAGACCGATAACAGGCCGAGGAAGGAGGTAAGGGAGACGTCGACCCCTAAAACCCAGACAGACTCTCGAAAATCAGAGCCAAAGTCCTCGAAAGGAGCACTGGCGTCGAAGCAATCGACGACCACAGCTGCGTCCACGGACAAACAGCCCAGCGGATCCTTCGATAAGGACTCCCGGTCGGCGAAAGCTCTAGATACACCCAGGTCGTCGAAGCACGGTTCTGAAAAGCCGCACTCGACGCCGAAGGGGAAAGAGCAGAAGGGAACTTCGACGTCAACATCCACGACCTCGAAGAGAACCGCCGAAACTCTCAACGCCGAACAAGCGGCAGAGATGGAGAGGAAGAAAAGAAGGCTTGAGGCCGAAATGACCAGTATCCTCCAAAGGAAGAAGGATTTCGACGAACGGATGAGTAGATACACCATCCCTTCGAAGCCCTCGACGGTTGTCGAAGCAGAATCCCAGGAGGAGTTCGACGCCACCGATCCGCCGAAAACTCCCGAACCGTCGGAGCAACAGGACGAAGAGGGCCTGTATTATTACACTGAGGGCGATGACGACCAGCAGACACACTTCGGCTCGACACCCTCGGAGGCTCAGTACCTGGATTGGCAGGATCTCGACGCCGAAAACCCAGAAGAGGCCGTGGAGACGTATCCGTCGAGGCCTTCGCCGCCGGACGACATTGGAATATACAACATGGTCGTCAGGAACGCTGCAGCAACCTATAGGGTGGAAATGGAGGAAGAAAAGCCCAAGGCCTGTTTTCTCCTGGAGACACTGCTGCCAACGCAAACTAGGAGCCAATTCCTTCCTATGCTCCCAGGTGTGCTAGACCAAGGCAGGGAGGCTTTCAAGTAGCCATCTACCTGCAGATCTGTCACCCCCAGGACAGAGAAAAAATACAAGCACTCTTCTAAAGATCCACCATATATCCAGGGATCTGTGCCGGCTGATTCAATCATAACTGCAACAGCCAGGAAGAGGGCCAACGTTCCCACAAACTCCGGACCGCCTCCAGATAAAGAGAGCAAGAGAATAGACCTCACAGGGAGGAAAATTGAGAGGAATGCGGCAATCCATTGGCGCATTGCCAACTCCAATGCCCTTATAAACAGGCATGCCTACCAGCATTGGGAAGAAGTTGGTCAGTTGCTCAAACTGCTCCCGACCGAACACCAGCAAAGAGCGGCGCACCTGGTGGAGGAGGGCAAGAATATGGCCAACACCTGTCTGAAGTCGGCCTTGGACGCAGCAGACACATCAAGCAGGCTGATGATGATCGGAGTAACAGAGAGGAGACATGCCTGGCTGAGGATCTCTGGGTTCAAGCCGTAAGTACAGAACAACATCCTGAACTTGCCCTTCAACGGGGAAAAGCTGTTCGGCGCGCCCGTGGACGAGACGCTGACGCAGCTCAAAAAAGATAACGAAACTGCAAGGTCCATGGGAGTACTGCAGTTCAGAGGGATGAGAAGGGGCACCCCCTCACGAAGACCAAATGGCAGACGAGGGAACCAGCCGGGAACATCGCACCAGGCCTTCCAGCAAACATTTCAGGGAAGCAGCCAGGCGCAACAGGGTCAGCAGCAACAAGGCTGGCAGAACCAACAGAGGGGCCAGTCCTTTCGAAGCCGACCAAACGGACGAGGACAGACAAGGAGAGGCGGCCAGCAACCCGCCCCCCAAGTGACTCCACAGTACCAAACGTGCCCGCACTCACAACATCCCTACTGGCGCGGCACAACAAAAGACACAAACAACAATTACAAATCAACGATCATGTGACACCCGTAGGAGGCAGACTAAAACACTTCTTCCAGGAGTGGGAGAAGATATCCGACAAATGGATACTCAACATCATACAGTTCGGTTACTGCATAGAACTGGTAAGAAAGCCACCAAACAGGAGGCCAACCAACAAGACACGCTCAGCAGGAGAGCTATCACTACTGTGGCAGGAAGCACAAGAACTCCTCCACAAACAGGCTATAGAAAAGGTACCATACGGGGAAAGAAGCACAGGAGTGTACTCCAACTACTTCCTCGTACCAAAAGTAGACGAAACGTTAAGGCCCATACTGGACCTACGGTTCCTAAACAAATACATAAAGACTCAAAAGTTCAAGATGACGTCCTTACAGGAGGTTATACCTCAGATAAGGCACGGGGATTTTATGTCCACAATAGACCTCAAGGATGCCTACCTACACATTCCCATGAACCAAAAACACAAACATCTACTGAGATTTACCATCAGCAAGACGCACTACCAGTTCACGGCCCTAGCCTTCGGCCTAAAATCCGCGCCAAGGGTCTTCACCAAATGCCTGGCTGCCGTAGCAGCGCATCTGCGGAGACAGGGAATACATGTATACCCCTACCTAGACGACTGGTTGGTGAAGGCGAACTCCTACAACCACTACATGCTCAGCAGGTCACACAAACGCTGACAAAACTAGGCTTCTCCATACACAACGAGAAGTCGTCGCTAGAACCAGAACAAGTAAAGATCTTCCTGGGTGCAAAAATCGACACCATTCAGGGCAGGGTGTTCCCCAGCAAAAAGAGAACCTTCGCACTACTGAAGGAGACTCGCCAATACCAGAAGGGGCAACGTCTGACAGTGAGGACGGTGAGCAAGCTCATAGAGATGATGGCGTCCTGCATACACCTAGTCCCCAATATTCGACTACACATGAGACCATTCCAGGAATGGCTGCAACAGCAGTGGTCACAGGCAACAGGGAGTTGGGAAGATCTAGTGGTTGTAACGCACGCAGTGCAGAAAGAGATAGCATGGTGGAACAAGGACAACATAACAAGGGGAAACCCATTCACACCACCAACTCCAACAGTGACCATCACAACAGACGCATCCCAAATGGGGTGGGGAGCGCACATGAACCGGCTCAAAGTAAGGGGTTTATGGACACAAACAGATGCCGTCAAACACATCAACTACCTAGAACTCAAGACCGTGTTCCTTGCACTAAAAGCGTTCCAGAAACAGCTGTACGGGCAAAGGGTGTTAGTACAAACAGACAACACCACAACGATGTTCTACATCAACAAGCAGGGAGGAACACACTCAGTGGCGCTGTCAGATCTAGCGCAACAGATATGGCAATGGGCAATTCCATTACAAATAGACCTCCTGGCAATACATCTGCCAGGGAAGGACAATGTGGAAGCAGACAGACTGAGCAGACAGACGTCAATCTCACACGAGTGGGAGCTCAACCCGCAGGAGACGCAAGCACTATTCAAGAAGTGGGGGACCCCACAACTGGACCTGTTTACAACACACCAGAATGCAAAATGCCAATACTTTGCATCCAGGCAGCCAAGACATCAATCCCAGGGAAATGCCCTATGGATGAGCTGGTCAAAGACATTTGCCTACGCTTTTCCACCGATACCGCTGATACACAAGGTGCTCAGCAAGTGCAGAACAAGCAACATGACACTAATTCTAGTAGCACCACAGTGGGCCAGGCAGTCCTGGTTCTCACAGATCGTGGAAATGGCACAGGGACCGCCACACAAGTTCCCAAAAAGAAGAGACCTGCTCTTGATGCAAAACGGAAGGGTACTCCATCCAGAGCCAGAGAGCCTCAGCCTAGCAGCGTGGCTCCTGAAGACCTAGAGTTCGCCCACCTCAAGCTTCCGCAAAGCACGCTGGCAGTACTGCGGGAAGCGAGGAGGCCCACTACACGGAAATGTTATGCAGCTAAATGGAAGAGATTCACTGAATGGTGCATCAAGGAAAAGCTCCACAGGAGAATCACCAGGAAATCAACAGTGCTAAAATACTTAACACGCTTGCTAAGGAGTAACCTAAGCTGCACCTCGCTAAGAGTACACCTGGCAGCAATAGTAGCCTATACAAGAGGAGAAACAGGGAAAAGTTTCTTTACATCTCAGGTGGTAAAAAGATTCCTAGAGGGGGCCAAGAGAATAGCCCCACCAAAAAGGATGCCACCGCCTGCATGGAACCTCAATGTAGTTCTAACACAGCTTATGAAGGCACCTTTCGAACCCATTCACAAGGCCTCTCTACATATGCTCACAATAAAGACGGCCTTTCTGGTAGCAATTACCTCGCTACGCAGAGTGAGCGAATTGCAGGCGCTCACACTACAGGAACCCTACATTCAGATTCACAATGACAGGGTGGTAATGAGGACAGACCCACACTTCATGCCAAAGGTAGTGTCAAAGTTCCATATCAGCCAAACAATACAGATACCAAGTTTCTTCCAAAAACCATCCACCAGCGCAGAGAGGGCACTGCACACTCTGGACGCTAGAAGAGCAGTAATGCATTACATCGAAAGGACTAAGGATTGTAGAAAAACAAAGCAATTCTTTGTGTCTTTCGCAAGCAGCTTCCTGGTAAGACCAGTGACTAAAAACACCATCGCACGATGGATCGCACAGACAATTAAATACTGCCACAAACAGGCAGGCCAAGAACTACAAGGAGCAGCACAAGCTCACTCTACCAGGAAAAAGGGAGCAACAATAGCTTTCCTGGCAAACACACCCATCCAAGACATTTGCCTGGCGGCGACATGGGCTTCAATGCACACGTTCACTAAGCACTACTGCGTGGATATACAGATGAACAAAGAAGCACAAGTAGGTCAAAAAGTGCTTCAACATATATTCAACAACCAACGCTCATCTTCCACCCAGCCGCCACAAACATAGCAAACCGCTACAAAGTCTATGCACAGCATAGTGAATCCAGAAAGATTCACGCTGCAAAACGAATAGTTTCTTACCTGTCGGTGTAGTTTTGCAGCTTGAAGACTTTCTGGATTCACTAGCGAACCCACCCGCCTCCGCCAGAAAGATGAGACAGGAGGAAAGGGGGACTAAGAAATGGAAAACACCTTCAAAAGGTAAAAGGATAAACAAGGAAAAGCACAAGACAAGAAAAAAAGAATCCGAAGATGGCGCCCAAGGGTGGGAGCTTCCGGAGGAAGCGCGCCGACGTCACGGAAGGACACCAAATGGTGGGGCGTCGACGCCCACCTGGGCCACGAAAAAAAAAAAAGAGAAAAGAGACTACGATTCCGGACCCAACCACTAGACCGCGGAATAATGCACAGCATAGTGAATCCAGAAAGTCTTCAAGCTGCAAAACTACACCGACAGGTAAGAAACTATTCGTTATTTGTTGCCTGTCACATCATGTTAATTCAAATGGAATTTTGGTGGGTTTGTTTGGTGGCTTTGGTGATGTGTAGATGGATTGGAAAGTGTAGTGCGATGACAATGTGGAATCAGTCTCCCAGTGCTGTACTACAAGAATGGGTGGAATTTTAGTTGTGAAGTGTTCTCCAAGCAGGGGTTCTGAGGGAATCATGTATGATATGTTACCAGGAGCGGATTGGATTTCTAGTTTATTGTGGAGCAGACTTCATTATAGCACTTATGATCAAAGTTCAGTATTCCTTGTCACATCTTTGGAATGTGCAGAGACAGCCATTGCTGTTGAACATTGTTTCAAGGTGTTGGTGAGACTGTTAGTCTTTCCTATTTTGTTGAAAATGGTATCATTTTTGTCCAAGAGCATGCATTCTGATTTTAAAGAAAGTTGATTGTGTTTTGGATCAGAACTAGTATGTGGGTTTCCTAAATTGGATGAATTGTTGGACGTAGCTGAAGAATTCTTACACATTATGAGTCATGTGAAAGAGTTGGACAAAGATGAGAAAAAGAATGGGAAGTATAGTTTAACTTTTGAGAGAAGAATGGCATTCTAGACGCTGCACAGAGTAACTTAAGTGAAAGCTGGGAGAACCAGAAACTGTTTTTGTCTGGGCCCACTTAATTTGATAGTGTACGAAATGTAGGATATGTGATCGTGATCAACATTTTGCTCAGTGTTGTAGAAATGACAGAAGGGTAGTGTGCAGTGGTACCAGAGGTGATGGGACTCGGCTGTGTAAGATGTAGATGGGGGGGGTGGAGGGGAGAGAAATTACATTATCAGGAAAATATGATGAAGTAAAGCTGCGAGTCCCTTTCGTATTTGTCCTTTGACATTGGTAGAATAAATACATCAAGATATAATTCAGATGCGAAAGGTATTTGCAGCCATGTCTGTTCTTGACTTGATGTTGTAGTCAACACTCGCACAATCTGACTATGCTCTTATCTTGAACACAAAACTCTCCTATTAAGAAGCCTACTTCAAAATCAAAGGCAGACATATTAGGTATTTTTTCAGCCAAGCACTGGATAGAAAGAGAGGGCTGAAGTGCTTTTTCAGGAAATATTAAAATATCAGTCCCTTTCTTTAGGTGCACCTTAAACAGAGTGTGCAACCGATTGTCTTTTTATTTGTAAGTGAGCCTGTTTCCAAGCAAGTTTGACAGTAGCTGCAGGAGGAAAGGTTTTCTCATCAACTGGATGTTTTGAAGAGCTCTGAAAGATTTTGTAATGAGTTGGCGTGTTCCAACTCATTACCAATTTGGTGTTTGGTGAGAGATCCCATAAATGTAATGTTGAGGATATTCCAACATACTCCGAGCAAGCCTAAATTATTAACAATGAATAGGTGTACATTAGATGCGGTCTACCTCCTGGCCATCACCTATTGAGAATACATTATAATATAACTGACCTGTACACCATGTTTAAAAATGATAATAAACAACTGGATATTGGCAAAAATTCATGACGTTCTTCATCCACATGCAAAGGGTTTATGGAAACAAATAGCCAGTTTGTAATCATTTACAGAACTCCATTAATTAAAGAGAGCGGGTACTCTAGTCTGGGATGTTTCCGGTAGAAGTCCTAGTTTACTGGACATCTAATAACCTCGTGCTTCACCTGAATAACCAGAGTTGTGTCACATTTACTAAAGGTTAGCATATATATTATCTCTTTTCACATTGTGCCTTATTTTGATACTTACTTAGCCCATATGAATGGGAAACAACAACAAGACTGATTTATAAGGACTTTTGCCGAATGGGAAGTGAAGATTCTCCAAGCATAACTTTGAATTCGATGGCAGAAAAATTCTTTGTGAATGTTCCTGCCTTAGCGTTGTGTGGTCTGCTCTTAATTCAGATCCTGCTTTGTCTCCAGTGTTACTTTTTCCTTCCGCTGCATGTTCCACCTCAGTCCATTTTCTTTTATTACTTGATAACAGAATTAAAAACAAAATTATCATCAATTCTTAAGGACCTAGTTTTTTTTTTGTACTTTTATAGTTAACAATCAACATACATGTATGGAGGTTTGGATATTTACTAAGTTGGAGCTGTGTTTATGGTCCATGATCAGTTCAGTTTTAGCAGGGTGTAATTCACCTTTAAAAATAGTCAACATCAGAACTGGTCATGTAACTTACTGTTGTTGGCAGTTATGCCTAATATGATTTGGGCTACACTTAGTCTTTATTTAAAGGTGCACTACTGATTGATCCGAGTATAATCCTCCCATTTCAGGGTAACTGAGATTCCTACTGTGGGATGTAAGAGGTAGATTTTATAATCGTTCATTAAATGTGACTTCTTTTTCCTTACTGCCCCCAAATCAATATTATTGTAGATTGAATTACTGTAAAACTTGCTTTTATACAAATTCTGCAATATACATATTTTTGTTTTACATTTCTAGATTTGTATGAGGAAAGTGGATTAATCGTAATTATAAACCTGTTGCCAAACAGCGGCGTTCTCAGTGGCTGAAATCCATTCCTTAATGGCCTAACAAGGACCACATGCTGCCAGATTGGTTGGTTACGAGCCAGGTATTAAAGAATACTAAGAACGTATTTGTTACAACCACAGAAATAAGGCAAAGAAATCTCTTTGACATCTCCATGATGCTTTAGAATTATCCAGATTTCCAATGTGAAGTTCAGCAGAACAGAGGGTGAATCTCAGCTGACTACGCCGCCTCGTGCCAGTTGCCGGATTCCCAAGGAGAAAAACAATCTAAATTAAAATTAATGTAGTGGAAGATTAATTTTTTGCATAGTACAGGTTAATCTTGTCTAGCACTTTTTATCCGCACAAATTTATGAATCTAAGACTTAAAGCATTACCTCTGATTGCTGCTTCTGGCTGTTCAGTCCACAGAGGAATTTTCCGTTATGGTCACATTTTGACTTAAATTCCCAATTTCTGATGGAACTAAACCATTTTTTAAACAGAGCTAGTGATTAATAATAAAAGAAATACTTATGCAATAAAAATAGAGAGTAAATTGTTTCTGTATCTTTTCTATTACCTTTCTGCATTATTCATGCAGAGGAAGCATCTTTCTTATCAACTTTCCACCGCTTTTCAGCATTTAAGATTCTGTTACTGTTCACAACTGGTTGGATTCAAGAAGTAAGCAATGGATTTCAGAGTCTGTCTTTGTAACCTCCTAAATCCTATTCAGTGATGATATTGATTATACATCAGTGTCTCCAGTGACAGGGAGTTTCTCCTCAGTGACTTGAGGATAATGAAGTGGCAGCCTTCACCAACCCTCAGTTACTACTGTACAGAATGTTTAAAGAAGCAGCACCACCACCAAATTATTTAAGTCCTGCTTATTTACTTTGTTTTTTTTACTTGTTTTACTTACCATTACTGAAATAAATTTTTGCTGTTGTAGAAAATCCCGTCCTACGTTTCAGATATTATAATGTTTTGCTTGTGGCTTACTATTCATCACTGGAAATCTGTTGTAAAAGCCATCCCGGTGGCTTCAAAGCCACGCATTATTTAATAAAACATATGTGATGGACTTATAAAGCTTACTGCATTACAAATAATGTGGCAGTGTTCAAGCTGACGATTAGCAGCGTAAGAAAGACTTATTTCGTTCATTAATTTAGAGAGAACCTTAAACCACACCTTCGTGGAAAGGATGGGATGTTATTGCCCTGGGTTCATGAAACAAAATTGTTAGTAAACCTTTTGTTTTAGGAGCTACTTACCATTCACTTAAGCTGTGTTTCGTAATAGTGCACCTAAGAGATTGTATTTGTTTTTAATTAAAAAGCCACTCATCAGTCCCTTTGTTGCTATTTAAACTGTTTTGTTGAAAGTGTCACAAGTTTCAATAAAATTGCAGTGTAATTTAAAGGGACCAGAATGGAGAGATGTATACGAGTTCCCTATTGATATGTTTTTTATTTTATTTCACTTAAGATATGCTTTCAAATATGGTTAAAGTGATTCAAGAATTGTTTGAGGCACTGTATAGTAAATTGTCCTCCCATATTTCATGGAATGATAAACCTGTTGGTGCACACCACTCGTATGTGAGAATGTTCCAGTAAGCCATGAATTTCATTGATGTACCCTAGTTTGTGTACAAAATCTCATAATACTTTACAAGTCAGTATGCAGCATTGATACTAAGAGATGGTGTAAGTATTGTTACTATTCTCAGTGTACACAACAATATATTGAATTCACCTAATCAATTAGAAATACCCTTTAATAACCTTGGAACTTCGTCCTTAATACAAGTTTAAGAATTGTTTTGTAGGTCTTGGTTTTGTGATTAAACAACCTGTTTTAACGTTTATGCTCCCAAGGCTATTAAAGTCCACTTGTATTTGCAGAAATAGGTGTGAAGTTCCAAAAACCTCTGCATAATCAGGGCCAGACTGGACGTAGCCGGCACCGGGTATTTTCCCGGTGGGCTGGAAGGGTGGGGGACGTTTTTTTGCACTCATGGCCAGTGGTGTTACTGGGGGCCGCTTTTGCAGGAAGCTACAAATTTGTAGGAGTATAAGAAAATATAAATTTTCAGGGTACGTTGGTACTTTAGTTGTGAAAATGGCTGCTCTTAATTACTGTTTACTGTCTACATAAACCGTTCAGATTTTTTTGACAGTGAATTACACAAAGGCATAATGCCTAAAACAATATCAAGTACATAATATAGCAATAGGTATTCATTGTAAGATTGGAATATTCCATTGGTGCATAATAACTATGACATGTCTCTTTCAGGTGAAGCAAAGTGACAACAATCAAATGTTGTTATAAGTTACAACTAAAATGTCATTCAAAATAAACTAAATAAAACCAATGTGTAAATTCATCTATAAAATAGATGTCCCATTGTGAAGACCTCACAACTGATTAGTCAACTAATAACTAGTAACGTTTTGAATTATAAAGCGGTTAAAAGCAAAGCCTGGTATTTTTCTTTTTCTCCTTAATTCGACTAAAAGGGGAGGGTATCTGAAATGTTCTAGGTAAGAGAAACTCGAGTGGGAAGCATTGCCCACATTTATACTTTGTTGTCTTCCAAGATGCATGGCGTGGCTGTTGGACACCTGTGCATGCGGAGTTAATACCTTTTGGTGGCCATTTGCTTCAAAGGTCTTGTAAGTATGTTGTTGCAGTAACTTTTTAAGTTACATTCAGCACTTGCCATTTAACAGGGCTTTAGCAGTAGTGTGAAGCACTGCTGGTGTTTGATATAAGATAAGCATACTCTCAAGACGTTTTAAAGTCACATGCCTTTCACCTTCGACCAAAAGGTGTCTAATGATAGTAGAACAGTTGTGCAGGGTCAGCTGCATATATATTTATGTAAAACTTCAAGTTTGAGTTCACCTGCTCCACTCACCTCGGCTGAGATTTATTTTTTAGCAGCTGGGTGCCAGGAAGCACTATATTTTAAAAAGCTCCATTTATATAACTGTTTGCTGCCATTAGCTTCATGGTTTGGTCTTGTATGTTTTCTTTTCAGGGATGGACTAAATGAAGCATTATCTGCTCTGTCTGCTGGGATAGGCTGAAGATAGTCTTCAACCTTAAATTCCTACTTTGATATGTAATGTATGAAGACCCACTTCAAATTTAAAATCATGTTTGTAGCTTTTAAAATTGCAAGTGCTCGCTAAAGTTTCAAATGTTTGATAATGTTCGAGTTTACCTCTTGAGTTAGTTTCAATTTTGTATACTACATTAGGAAAAAAACCTAAGCTGTTTCTTCGAGATTACCTCATGGGTTACAAAGAGTATCAGTTATGTATACTACATTAGGAAAAACTCTAAGCTGTTTCTTGTGTTGATATGGCAATATATGTTTAGGTCTTGCCTGCTGATAGTGCATGCACTGTCTCTACGAAGGCTATTGCTTACTTTAAGGAGCTTGAAGCCTGCTCATTGCTTACCATTTGTTTGCTTCATTGTCACTCTTCTTTCCTGTCTCGTAATTGGCCAGCACATACCATCTTCACTTCCTGTTCTTTGGTGTGGAGCATGGACCAAATGCTGGTTGATTTAACTTTGGTAGTGTCCATCCACTGCTCGTGCTGTGATTCAGGTATTCTTTTCTTCATTTGCTTCGTCCCCTCCTGTTGCTTCTTCCCCCTCCCCGTGCTCCTGTTGCTTCTTCCCCTTCATCAACCCCCTCTCCCTGCCCCTGCTGTCCTGTTGCTTCATCCCTCCCATTGTCTGTTGCCTTCCCCTCCACCTGCCATAACCTAAAAAAGCGATAAGGCGAGTAACTAGTCATATCGCAGTTTTTTTACCGTCCTGTTCCCAATCCCTTTCCACCCTCCCTGTGGCTGTCGGTCTTGTCTGCTCCCTTCAATCCCTTTCCACCCTCCCTGTGGTTGTCGGTCTTGTCCGCTCCCTCATTCTCCCTGTCCGTCTTGCCTACCCCGACCCAGAAGAAGCAAAAAGCGCTATGAGTCCAGTGCTGGCTCCATCATTGCACTTTTTTCTAACTTTACTTTTAGCCATTCAGCACAGTTACGCTGCTGTACTACATGGCTAAAATACATTGGCAAAGCCAATAGCTCGCTCATAGGAGAGGCCTATTGGTTTTGCCAATGCTTGCCTATAAAATGTCAGTAAATTGTTAAAGTCGGCTAACATCACATCACGTCTAAAGTCTGTCAGGACCTGAAGCCAATAAGAGATTTGTGGCGATAATTTTCCAACTAATGAAGAGCAGATAAATAATTAAAATAAGATTGCAATAGTGCATCCGTATTCTCGGATCTACAGCCAACAATTAGAGAAAGAGAAGAATAGTACAGAAGGGCTGTGTGGTATTTCTTACATTTCACTTAAGCTGCCGTACTGTGCTTTATACAGTGCAAAGGCAGAAATTTGGGGCGCTTGCAAGTATTTGCTGACACTGTTATTTGCTGACACTGTTATCAGGTTCATCTTTCGGTTCACATGCTGCAGAATTGTCAAGGTGTTGGTTGACCTGTAACTCAGAACGAATGACGGGTACTTGCAGGTTTTTTTATTTTGTTTTGATGGACCCTTTACTATATGCGGAGGTTAGGGGTACTGTAACTGTTTTAAATAAAAGCTTTGAAGGGTTTTTTTTTTTTCCCCCCGCTTGTCACTGCATCGCTATACTATTTTTAGATCGAGCCTGGGCAGCGCATGTGCTGCTGCGAAGCATGCTGTATTAGAGTATGCACTTGAAGCTCCGCCCACTCTCCGCCCATATTTTTCATTGGCTTGTGTCTTTGTCCTTTATAAATGCTGGCTTCTGATTCGATAATCAGCTTGTTAGTCTCTCCTTAGTACCGTCTTGTCTTCATTTGTTACTTCCCATGACGACTGGCCCTTTTACTTCTGTTGTTACACAGTATGCTTTAATTATGGTCTGTAAGTACTATTTTCTTTAACCCCTTGCGTGCGCGGCGAATTTTCGCGCTGTGCGGGCGTTTTCTATTAGTGGGCGGGATTCGGACGTCCCCCGGCCGTCGTGCGCACACGCCCACCGTGACGCGTGACGGCCGGGGGCCGTCGTGAGCACCGAAGGGGTTAATGAATTTATCTTACTGCAGGCACCACATGCTTAAATGCTTGTTTAGTGGCTGCTGTTGCAAGCACGATATCTAGGGACTTCTCCGACAGCATTTTCTGATAGCTGGTGTTACAGGCACGATATGTAGACTTCCCCGACCGCATTTTCTGATAGCTGGTGTTGCTGGAGAGATATGTACGTCGTTTCCCAACCGCATTATTGCAGGCACGACAGCTATGGACTGCACCGACTGCATATCCCCGACCATAATGTAATTAATATCTTTTTTTTGTTGGGTGCGCAGCGACGGACTTTCCAGACTGTTTGCGCTGAACTGTAATTACTGCCGGGGTGTAAATGCACCAGTCGCGGCCGGCATGATGGCAGGTGGGGGGGCGTCGCGCAGGGAGGGGGTCGCCCAGGGGGTTAATAATAAAAATAATTTAAACTTACCTTCACCTCCGGTCCCGCGTCGCGTCTCCTCTCTCTGCGCCTTACAGGAAGCAGGCAGCCTCCCTCTCCTCCCCTAAGCCAATCACAACGCTGCAATAGACGCGTTGTGATTGGCTAGGACACCGACCTCACAGGTGTCTATGGGGAAGCCATTTTCTCTATGTAGGCTGCGTGCAGCCTACATAGAGAAAATGCAGAGTGTGCATGCCGACCAAACAGTCAGCGCCCACAACAGTTGGCAAGCCACTCCTCCCCTGCCTGGAGCAGGAACACCCACCCGCCCGCCCCCAACCAAACCCTGCCTTCTGCTTTCTCGCAGTTCTAGAATCAGAAACATAAAATGGTATTTAAAATACCATTTTATGTTTCTGCTTCTCACACTGCGGAAAGCAGTGGGGTGACGCTCCTCCGTCCATGTGGAGGAGCCGCCCCTGAAATGCACTGTGATACGCACACGATATCTAACATTGTTTAAATAACTTAGTGTGTATCGGCTCTTTATTGTTGCCACTGTTGACCCAAATCTAACTTTCTTTTTTAAAGAAACAGTGGTCTAATTTCCATTTAGTGTTGCAGGCACGACAGCTATGGACTTTACCGAATGTATAACACCCACCATAATTTTTTTTTTTTTTTTAAACATTTTTATTGGCATTTTGGATGACAAATCAGTTGGACACATTTTTACATTGATCAATGGTATATACAGTTGACACATTAAGGCATACATCAGTGTACTAGTAGATACATCATAGTGGGCGGTTGTCATATAGACTTCATCACGTGGGTCAGTGGTATAATGTTTATCGCATGACCCGCCTTTTACTTTAGGTCGCATCAGCCAGTCCTTTCTGATAACGATTCTACGAGTGGGGGTTCGCATATATTTCCGCGGTAGGTATTCCAACTGTCCCAAATCCGAGACCATTTTTTAGGACAGCCCCTGTGTATATAGACTGATTTCTCTGCGATCATGGCCCCATCCATACCACTGGCGTAGGGTAGGTATTTGGTGGCTTCCCCAGCTCTGCACGATATTACGTTTTGCTACTGTCGTGCCCATTGTCACCCAGTCCTGTGCTGTGTGGTTGAGGTCCGTGGGTTCCCATATATGAAAAAGGCACCTCTTCGGTTCAGGGAGAATAGTGACCTTCGTGACCTGTGATATTGTGCGCATCACTGCATTCCAGTAACCTGCAATTCTGGGACACAGCCAAATGGTGTGGAAGAAAGTACCTGGTGTGCCGCATTGTCTGAGGCATAGTGGAGTGGGCGTCCTATTGATTTTGTGTAGGAGTGTTCTCGTATAATATGTGCGGTGTAGGATTTTCAATTGCACCAGCTTGAGCTTGGACGGTATTGCGGCCTCCTTTGGAGACGCCAGTGCCTCTTGCCAGTCTGCCTCGTCCAATTCACCTACATCTTGTTCCCATTTGCTTTGAGGGTCGTAGTGGGATCTGGATGGTTGTATATTAATTTCCGATACGTCTGTGAAATGGCCTTCTTTGTGAGGTGGTCAGCGAGGAGTCTATCTTCCAATGGGGAAGATTCTGCCAGTCTTGTACCTTGGGGGATTAGTGTCGTGAGTGCATGTCTGATTTGGGTATACCGGAATATTTCGGTTGGAGCCAGATCGTACGTGGTCCGTAACTGGGCGAACGGGACCATTTCCCCTTTTTTCCAAAGATCTCCTACCCTGGAGATACCTATCAGGTCCCACTGCCTAAAACCTTTCGTGTTACGCAATGTACCAAGTTTTTTGGAGTCCCAGAGCGGCATGGCCTGCGTTGTTACTCCCTCCCACCCCATCGCTCGTTGCGCCTCAAACCATATTTTGATAGTGTGTTCTGTTGGACCAGTAAGGGTACCTTTCCTAGCCTTGTTATAAAGTGCCCCCATGATCCCTGCCGCTCCCAGGAGATGCCTATCCATGTGGTATGCCGGGTCATCCTGTGATATGTGAAGCCATTGGTTAATAACAACAAGCTGTGAGGCCCAATAGTATAATTTGATATCGGGGAGGGCAATGCCGCCGTCATACCAGCTTCGCGTGAGTTTATGGAGGGCTATGCGTGGCGCCCTGCCGTCCCATAGTAGAGTGGTCACTTCTGCGTTTATTTCCGTAAAATATTTGGGGTGGACCGGGAATGGTGTGTTTTGTAATACATATAGGAATCTAGGAAGCGCCATCATTTTATAGAGGGCTGCTCTTCCTAGTAATGTTAACGGGAGCGAACGCCAGTGTTGAACATCGCGGCGGAATCTCCTCATTGGCCCAGTAAGGTTTTCAGCAATGAATCGGGTCGTATCGTGTGTGATATATATCCCTAGATATTTAAATCCCTCCTCAACTATTTGAACGTCACATCCCCGTGGACGTCTGGGTCGGGAGCCGTGCAATATGTAAAGTAGTGATTTTGCCCAATTAATGGTATAGCCCGATACCCGCCCGTATGAGGCACAGATATCCAGCAGGCGATTGATGGAACGTGCTGGAAATGTGAAATATAACAATATATCATCCGCATAAAGTGAAATGCGGTCCTCCCAGTCCGCGGCCCATTTTAACCCGCGTATGACCGGGTCCTGACGCACCCATGCCGCCAGCGGCTCCAGCACAAGGGCAAAGAGTAATGGCGACAGGGGACAGCCCTGGCGCGTCCCTCTACCCAATGCGAATTCTGTCGATATGTGTCCGTTCACGACCACTTGGGCCAGTGGCTGCGTATATAGTAGTTGGACCCAGGCACAGAATTTCGGACCGAATCCTAAGTGTCTAAGGACCGCGAACAAGAAGGGCCACTCGACAAGGTCAAACGCCATTCGTGCGTCCAGCGATAGGATAACCGCATCTTCTTAACACCCACCATAATTGAATTATTATTTGGTTTATAAGCTACGGACTTCCCAGACTGTCTGCAGTGTATTTTCATTAGTCCCTGGAAGTAATTGCACCGGGATACACATAGGGGAATTAATTGCATTTTCACAAGCGTTTACGCTTTATTACTCACAATAGAAGTAATTTTGTGCAGTTGTTTTGCATCACCAACCACTTTCCCCAATAGTGATGGTTTTATCATATTTTTTACAATATTTGCGGTGGCTTCTCACCCGCCCTGGGTCGAACCGCACCATCATAACTCACAGTATCTATTCTTTATATTTCAAGTGCTTCAGTTTGTAAGCTCGGTAAGGAAGTAGCACTCTCTCGCTTCCTCAGCTGGTATATATTTTATTAAATGCGGTACACTAGAGCAACACTGGTTTTAAAATTGAATAATATAATGCTAGGCGGTCCTTCTGGACGGCAAAAGTGGGAAGCAGCAGACAGATGCCATGATTTGTTTTCTTGTGGGAAACATCCCCTCAAGCAATCCCAAATGACTGCATTTTATTTATGTGTTGATTTTTAAAACATAAATAAAAGACATTGCCATTTACAATGCCAATAGCTTAAACTCTCGCAAATGCGAGACCTACTGCATTGCAAATGCTTGTTCTTTCTGCGTTTACGTATACTTATTTGTTGCTGTGTATTTTTGTTACATAGTGACACATTGTAACATTTTGAAAAATATTCAGTACAACTCAAGCAAGGCGTTTGCAATAACTCATACTCTGAAAACTGGGATCTTCAGAATTCAAGTTTAATATGTTTTTAGTTTTCGATCATCTTTCTTAACGGACATCTTTGAAAGAAGATGCAAAATAAGAGTACTGCTAAAGCAATCATAGGTGAAATAAAGGAACACCGTAACCTATCTCATAGTCGTAATTTTGCACAACAAACTTCGTTTTGAATTAGCATAGGGCATTTTTATTGCATGAAAAAATAATTGTTTCTCCTATTATTTCCAGTGGTATGAAAGGCTTAATTGGGCCTGAATGTAACTATCGGGGATTTTGTGGAGCATTCATTTGCAAGAGTAAAATCGACAATCTAATTCAGAGAAATAATATACATTGGTGAAATTTAGTTTCGTAATTGCAATTAAGAATATGGATTTGTAAATACTGAAGCAGGAACGGGACCGTGGATGTTCCGGGAAAAAGTTACGAAATGTATACAAGCTTTAAATAAAACCATATAAATATACCTTTATTTAGTTACAATAAATAATGATAATCTAAAAATGCATAACACGCCAAAGTTGTATTTGTGAATATATTCAAATAAAGGTCGTTTTTTATCCTGGAAATGCCCATTAAACTAATCTAGTGCAAAGGAAGGTGTAAGTGACATTCCAGGATGGCCAAGTGTTGAAACCTATGCCATATTGTATAGAGGTGGGTGTGGAAGAAAGGATTTCTTTATTGTGAATAATGCTCTGTGCCACTTTGGAAATTCTTTCAATTTAGAGTACTCCTGGGTCTGTGTAGATTTCTACAAGCGGTCTGCCGCATATGATTAACTACACAAAACTGGGGCTTTGTGAATGGGGCTCATAATATTTATACCGCAGCAAGTAACTCAGATTTGCTGCTATGAAGCGCTATACATAATCTCAGTTGAAGCCAAGGAAAAATGAGTGACAGTAGACGATGTATTTGCTACTGTCTGAATGTTTGGTATTAACCTTGATTTCGCTTTTTATGTTTTTTTAATCGTGGTATAACTAGTAATAATCCCTTTCATCGCTAGGTTGTTGTCTTCTATGCTACTATATGTCCTGCATTCTGCCATTCTATGACCTTGCTCCGGCAGTCAGGTTTGATACCTTCTGTCCCTGGTTTTAAGTACCCCGTCCTAGAGTTTATGAGCAGAGGCGCTAACAGCAACCTATGACTAGTGTTACATCTTCCTAGGGTTTTTGTATGTAATGTGGTATTACTGCATTTTCGGTAATCTTATAATCTCATTTCTTTAAATGAGCTTACTGCATGCAGTAAATGCATGTTAATCAGAATGTGCATTTAGCACTTTCTTCGGGCACTCTTGGTGAAGCCCCTACTGCTGCTTGTACTCCAACTAAACCCATGCATTGATCACGTGTTAATGAAACATTCAAAGCAGTTATTCTGTTCAAATACATATTGCTAATGAGCCTTGAGGATTTCTCAAATTTTAGAATTGCGTTTCATTATAATGGCCCTTACAATTCTAAAACTAAGGTGCCTTCCATATTCTACCTTGACATGCCGTAAAGAATGTTCTATTAATTTCCAGGTTATATAGGGTTATGTCTCGAAATGAAAAGTGGCAGTTTCTGTGAAAGAATGTTACTTCTGTTTATTCTGCAGCATAGAAAGCACATGACCCGTTTAATATTCGCTATTTTCCCATACATTTTCTTTAAAAGATTGCTAATAAATGAAAGAAAATGACAGTTCCTCATGGGAACATTGGAACATTTCGCATAACTAATGCCAAAGTGATCCTGTTCATCCTAATAATGCAGCATCACTTTGACAGTGAAACTAATTTGCTTCCTTTTCTTAATAATCAGTTATATTGTTACCTGGCCTTAGGCAGCTACAAGAGATGGAGTGTTCGAAAATAAGTGGAAGATTGTGGCCTACTAGGCTTCATGTATGTACAGTATTTTCTAAGATATGCAACATTTTCTTATTGGTGCACATGCTTGAGTTCATCAAGTTAACCTCCAGACATATGGACCGAAATGTCTTGTGAGGAGGCAGAGGATGTAAGATTTGTTTACACTGCATGTTAATCTTTTCAGAGAGAGCTTTAATGTGCTTGCACGGCAGCCAGTATCAAACAGTTCACCTGCCAACTCCACTATCTCGGTCCTGTCTCCTGCTGCTCAACACTGCACATTTCATGTATCTCAGCCCATCTTTTGAGGCATGAGCTCAGCTGTGCATAAAACCAGTAGGGGATGCAAATGATTGTGCTGTTTTTCACCCACTTTAAAGCACTTTCGTGCAACATTGTGAGGCACATTGATTTGGTGTAGTCAAAAAGCTTAGATGCAGGAGGTCACCACAAGGGTCAGTAGACCAGAGAGTGCTAGTCCTTGGAAGTTATCTTTGTAGAGCTTTGGTCATGAGGGAAAAGAATAGGTTAACCCCAACCATTTATGTTCCTGGTCAGTGTGCATGGGACAGTGTTAGGCCTGTGGCAGGCTTGTGGCGATAGTAATAGCTCACTGCCCAATGTAGGCTATAGTGTCAGAAGCAGATTATTTAATGACAAGTCCATAGGCAGCATGGAATTGACAGGGCTTCATTCTTTTCCAAATTCGTTGGTGGCTATTCATATGTGATGTAGACTGGAGTTCCCAAAGTTTGTTTCTTGGGCATATGGTGTCTTTCCCAGTCCCATTTTCTACCTAATGAAGATAAAGATGTATGTATGGCTGTCGTATTCTGCAGAGAAAGCATGCAGAGATTTGAGAACACAATTCATTTGATCATAGGCAAGTAGTAGTTCTTCAGTGCAGCCATAAAATGGTAATTGGAGCAAAAGCTGAACATAAGCCCAGTTGCATGGCTTTCGGCCCTCTTGAGTTTGTCCAGTGTCTGATTAAGGAGCCCATTTTGGTAGGCCTCTGTAACAGGGAAGATAAAGTCTGTTATTAATATAATGCATCTGTTAAAGCAGATCCAAACTGGGGTGGCGTGGTGAGCAAAAGAATGATGGATGAAACCCAGATCTTTGTGACTGGGGGTGAAAGTTTGCATTGTTCAGCATTCCGTCTATCATTTGTTCCTTGTGCATTTGTAGCCCTAAGTGCGAAGGGTATGCCCAGACGTGTGTCCTGTGCTCACTGCGCCGCTGGATTCAAGCTAGCCTGGCTGATATGGGGTGATGCCCCAAAAACCGGTCTCAGGATGCTTCTTTCCGATCCAGGGAGGACCTGGCTTGGCAGTTCGGGCTGGACTGTTCCCATGAGGAACAGGGTCAAGACTGATTTGCATATGGCTGAGTCCAAACTGGGGTGGCATGGTGAGAAAAAGAACGATGGATTAAACCCAGATCTTTGTGACTGGGGGTGAATGTTTGCATTGGTCAGCATCGCGTCCATCATTTGTTCCTTTTGAGGTTAAAGCGGATCAGCAAGAGAACAGAGCCCACAGGCACCCATTTTATGAATAAGTAAAGAACAGTTTTAAAAAACTCGTAAGTTAAAAGTACAGTCTTAAGAAAAAAAGAGGTGAATAAATCAGGGTCTAGCCCTCTGGTATCTTCTATTCTTGCCAAACAAGAGGCGGTGCGGGGGGAATGTATGGTGTTGAAGTCCAGAGAGAGAACCATTAATATTAGCATGCAGGCGTGATGCTTCCTTGCAGTTTTTTTTTTTTCTCAACTCTCTGCAGGGTTTTTTTCATGGTGGAGTAAAAAAGGGTCCAGGAATTCAAAAGAAATGTAAGGAGTTATGAAGTCTTTAACTTCCTGGCTCTCCTATTTACATTATACATATCTGTTGTTTGATGCAGAGAAAAGCCACCATACGGAAGAGGAGGAGGAGGAGCTAACACCTGATGGGCTGAAAGTAGACTTGCAAGGAGGTGCTATTACGTGGGGGAGGGAAAGGTGTGTGGAAGCAGCACTCCCACTCACTACTGAGCAGTGTGGAGGACGGATGAGACTGTGGCAACCAAAACCCACTAAATCAGGTTACCACATAGAAGTGGTGAAACAGCCCAACAGTGTGCTCCATTACTAATTCAAAGGCCTGCCTATTAGCAGATAGTCATACAGTTATTCCGTAGTTTGGCACATAATCCTGTAATCCTGCAGTCCCAGTAGAGAGAATCACATGTGGTTATGTAGCAATAGTACCAGGCTGACTGCTACAAGGTATGCAGTTCGTCCTGAACCTTGTACACCTGTGATTGCCCAAGACAGAGACACATACTGATGGTTGCTAATGAACAGTCTCACATTTGGTAGATCTTTGGTTTACAAATGGAAAATTCTAGCAGAAACGAGACCTTGGACCCTTCAGGACCCCACGTTGCTCTCTGTAGAATATAATCTCCTTGAGTGCAGCAATTTCTGTTAACTGTACCCTTGACACTGAGAACAAAGATCCCTATCACAATCTACATTCTGCAGAAAAGCATTCTGCAGAAAAGTCACTAAAAACATCAGAACTTACTACATGATGGTCGGTGTGAATCCTGATTCTGTTGTGGTAGAAGACAACACAATGACATAACTCGGCATTCCTTTACAAAAGACAATATGGATAAGACTTTAGCAGTCCTATATAGAAAAGCGTTGGGGATATTCAAAATAAAATTGGTTCCCGAACACCATGTCCATGCACTAGGCCGGCTTTATTTTAGAAAATCTCACTTAAACACCTTGACTAAAGAAACGCAGTTCCAGATTATACTTTTATATGTCCTCAAATCTTTTCTACCTGGTGAACATTTCAAAACTTTGGTCCAGTGTCTAGTCCTGTCCAGATTAGACTATGGTAGCTCACTGCTGACTGGTATACCTAGAACCCTTCACACTCCAGTGAAAGCAGCATCTCTTGCCGCCTCCAAATTCCTCTCTGGAACGGAGAAATTTGAATGCATCACAGCAATCTTGATGGTCCTGCACTAGCTCCTGACTAAAACCTTCAAACTGGAATGTATTGTACACAAAACCCTTCTCAAGTCTCCAAACTGCCAGTCCATAAAAGTAGTTATCTCATGTTCACAATGAAAATGTTGCAGCTCAGGTGCTCTTGTACTTGAGCTACCAACCTGTAGCATAGGGAGGCCACTCAGACGTTCCTTCTAAGGTTGTGCACCAGAACTTTGGAACTCCATTCCGCTGGCCATCATAGTTAATCTATCCACAAAATCTTCAAAAGTGAAATGAAAGGGCTCTTTTTCAAACAATTCTGAACCATAATCTATAAATCTTTGTGCTGAGGTTTCACCCAAGCTTAATCTTTCTACAGTTGTCTACTTATGTAGATAGCCACCTCATTGTTCCTTTCTAAAGTAAAGACACTAAAACATATTTTCTTTAGTTTTTTCCTACTGAGAATAATTTCCAGTTGTTGACTGAAATATTTACATTTGGTTACCCCCATGCCCTTCTAATCTTACTTTTGCGTCTGTCTTCCAGTGCCCTGCTCTCTGCTTTAGATAGCTGCAGCAGTTCTTAACTGAATGAAGACCCTAAAAGGTATGACTAAAGAAATACAGAACCTCAGTCCTGTAAGTTGTTACTACATTAACTATAGCAATATTGAGAGACCGTCTGGGAGGGAAAATATCTAGCTCCAGGGCCTAGACGAAGGAATTTAATGGGAGGGCTTGACTTTCTGGAGGGCCTTCATACTTCAGATCATTAGAATTTGAAAACTGAGACAATATCACTGGACTTGGCACATAGAGTAAAGAAGAGCTAGATTCTTCTGTATCCAAGGTACCTCACAATGTTGTCTGTTTATGAATGGGCTGAAGAGGAAGAAGTAAGGGATACAGCTTGGTGGAATGGCCGGGTAAAAAAACTGAGTTCGGGCCAGAAGAGGCTTCCTAGTCTATTGTAAGTAAAGAATCAAGGAATACAGGGAAAGGAAATTTGCAGACTATTTTTAAACATTAGATTATTGCCATAAAAGAGTTTTAGAGGGCCTTAGATATTTAATTAGGCACTGCATCAATAAGGACAAGATGCTTGACCTGCTACAAGCCTGAACAAAAGAGAAGATTGAATTGCAGGCAGCTAAGGGCTTAGAGTTTAGATGACTACACAATTGAGCGGCAGTGTCAAAACACTGCAAATGCATTTTAACCTCTATTTCGCTGGGAGTCCAGGCACTGAAGAGCCTTCACCTCAGACACCACAGTTGCAACTCCGCTCGCTTGTTGCTCGCTCTCTAGAAGTCACCAGTGACGCCTCTTCCTCTTCAAGGTGGATAACTTAAAAATTCATTTTCAAGGAAAATGGTGGCCATTTCCCCTTTTTTGGAGAAACAGTACAGTCAAGACTCTCCAGTTCCTTCTATAATGCTATGAATTCCCGTTTCTGAATCCGTGGATTGTAAGATACAACAGCTACAAAAACTAGAAGATGGCACAAGGGAAAAGAGAGAGGACATTTAATTAGCAATTACCATGCAGCACCAGAACAGTTAAACATAGACAAACAGCTCATGTGCATGCGTCATTCTTTTCCATTAATGTTTTCAAAAAAGCTTTCTATGATTTGCGATGTGAGGTATAGAGAGAGGAATTTTGCTTCTGTGCTCTCCTGTGCCATTTGTTAGTTTTCAAGATGGGCGTTACAGCAGTATGCATGGAGGGCCTGGGGGTGAGTAGTGAAGATAAGGCAGTACAGGGGTGCAGTCCATCAGTGCTGCTAGCAATAACATTCTTACTGGGAAAGATTACCACTTCTGTTGAGCATGTTTACTTATAGTTTGCAAAAGCATATTTAAGAGCTGATGGCAAAGGGGAGGAGTGAGCTTTGTCTTCATTCTGCAGCACTGAGACAGACCCTACAATAGATAAAGATGGAAACTATTTTAGTTCATGGTGTATATTATAGAAATTGAAAATATTAATCCATGAGCATATTGGTAACACTTGCTACAATGATAATCAAAATCTGATTTAAAACCTACAAACGTCTACAGGCAGTTCTTGAATTACAATGTCATCACAATTCATTCGTTGTTTAATGTGTCCAAGATAATTTTGAAGGCCTTAAATTCCTCTCAAAAGGGGTTTTGAACACTCAAAACATATGAAAGAAGGTGGATACCTGATGCCTCCAGAAGACTGATTTCTACACGAAAGATTAAAAGCATCTATCGTCCAGGTTCTATAGGTACATGAACATGCACCTGCCTGAGAAAAGAGAATGCTAATTCCTTGGATCTGAGCTTTGAGAGTGATGAATTGTTTTTTCTAACAAGGAGAAAAGAAAAGATACATCATTCTTCAGGGGATCATGGGAACAAAGACACTATACGAGAAGTAGTCTATGCTCCTCACAGTGGAATGGTCTCTTAGGTGAAACGGGGGCTCACAGTCCATGTTGATTTGGGCCAGCAAATGATTGTATACATAGACTGCAGTGTCTCTGGAGGTAGAGTCAAACTGCATCAGCCGCAGTTATCGAGGGTCTTGAATATCCTGGTGGATGTTTAGAGGCAGTTCCATCCCAGAGAGATTTTCTTTCTGTTTGCACTTTTTCCTTATTTATTCTCTATTTAATGTTCAGTATGGGAGTATTATTTTGTATTGTTCCTTTAATGGGAGAAATGTAACTACAGTGTAGAGATGGGCACCCTAAACCCTGAAGACTTGATGCATGTGACCAAGATATAATACCACATTAAACAGACCATTGAGACAAATGAACATGATGACAAATTGTGATCTCTGAGGCATTTAGGCACTGATGAGGGAATACTTTCAAGTGGCGGTTTCAAAAATAGAAAGGAGGTCACTAGGGTTAGGTTACAAGTAGAAGTAAAGATTTTGTATGCTAAGCATAATGCTACAGGGTTAAGGAAGACATGCAGAAAGCTTATTGAGGTTGGCATTAACCGATTTCGGTTTCATATCGCTAGCCAAATTATGGTCTAATAATTTACAGATTGAAAGCGAAATCAGTCATCTATTCTGGCAGTTAAAGGGACTGATTTGACTCCTAGAATTAATACAATAGCAAGACTAATTCTAACAGTATGGTAATTGATAGTTTTGGGCCACCTGAAGAGATGCACAATATCAAGAGTGCTCTTCAAAATTACAAAGAGAGCAGTCATGCAGGCTCTCTAAACTTTCACGTGAACAGTGGGATGTTTTGCAAGCAAGGAAGAAATAGTTTTTACGGACCCATATTGTTTGGAAGTCTAGTTTTCCCTTATGTTGGTAAAACATTTGTGTGACCACAGTAATAATTTCTTAATCTTGGGATCTAGTACAAACTCAATGGTGGAGACCATCAATAAGGGTGATACCAAAGTCTTCCAGGACCCAGAACTTAGTAGCACCTATACACACCCACACACATCTCACTTTAATTCTGTTGAAAAGCTGTTTGCAAACATTGCCTCAAGATAGGCCAAGTTATTGCCTGCTCCTACTTACCAGGCTCCTACGAATTTTATGCATGGCAGACAGCCAGCAAAGAATGTAAGGACCATTCTTTACCTGATTCACAAAACAAGGAAGACAAGGACCCCCGGCCATTTTCATAGCATTCAGTGTAGTGAGGAAAAGGTATTTGGCTGCATCATCTGGCTGTACTTGAGAAGGGTCCTGGAGTCGGGGGCATCTGTGTATTAAATATCATATGGGTATTTGCAAATTGCCAAATCCTAACAGTTCAAACGTTGATACCTTTTTCTTTAGTGCATCCTTGGCCTGGAGGAGACCATGGTGTGGAGACATGGGATGCCATCTCTGATCTTTGCAGTGAAAATGGAGCCAATGACTTGCTCTTGATCACCACATCTAGGAAAACCCCTAATGGTCTAAGACTCTCTGTAGCTCCATCTCCTGCTTACACAGCAGATGCAACCATCTCCCTATATAACAATAGGATTATCCTCATCTAGTCTTCAGACCACAAAGTTGAATTATTTGATGGCATTTTTTCTAGCATCAAATCACGGTGACCAGCAATTAATCCGCCCCTTCAAGATCATCCAAGTCCTTCAGATAACCCACAGGAACCCCAAGTAGTGTGCTTGCGTATCGGCGCCACATCCGGCGCTCCCCACATCTCACTCCCTCTCTCCTCTGTGGTGAATAACATTCATAACACTAAACATTTACCTCCTCCTGTGGGGTCCGATTTCCCCTCCGGGAATCGCCAAACTGATTTTCACCCATACTTCACCTCTAGAGCAATGGACACAGATACACAACTAAGGAAATAACTCCATTACCTTGATTCTTCCTTTGACCTCCAAACACACCAGTGTAGATACTACTATCCTCCCTACGACGCTCCCCATGGCCCAATCGAGGATAATCTCGTAGTACGAACTCGCAAACCCTACTAGCAACATGACCTACACAACCCTAACTCTTACTCGGCCAGCTCTCGAGCTCTCCATCTCCCCCCTCAAGCCCTACCCCATCTACAACCAGTCCTCCCTTCCTCTGACTCTCCATGACCAGTCCTATGCCAACACCACAGTCCTCGGCAACCCCCCTCCTGATCCAGTCCACGACCACTCTTTCCCACACCTCACTAGAATCCAGACTTGGCGAGATTACACTGGACCTACAACACCTTAAGGCAGATTTACAACGCCTAACAAGCATCGCCTTAGAGCTTTCGAACAATCGATCCCCCAACAGGACTCCTGTGAAGAATAGTCACAACCATGCCCAATGTACTTGCTATCGCACTAGGCTGCCATCTCTCTCCCCCTTAGCGCCCCCCCCAAACCAACGTGATCTCTACAATCCTGACTTCTCCCAACCTGAGATGGAGAACCATACCCTAC
Organism: Calotriton arnoldi; assembly: GCA_963921515.1. NCBI lineage: Eukaryota > Metazoa > Chordata > Amphibia > Caudata > Salamandridae > Calotriton > Calotriton arnoldi. Next base: position 2,178,994 of record CAWUFW010000369.1, read on the forward strand.
CCCAACAACCCCACTCGGCCCATTAGGTGCAAAGATCACTTTTCTGACAGAGACATTCACTCCATCCTCCTTTCATATAATTCCACACCCCCTGGCAACACAGACATTCTGGAACAAATCCAAACAATTCCTGTGAACCCATACAGAGAACCTAGGTCCAACTCCAGAGCTGTATACCACCCAATCTCATGCGAGTTACCATCATACAGACTACCTCAGCGAACACCATATCCCACCTGAAATGCATGCTATCAATTGCAGATCAGCGGTAGGGCACACAGCTGACATCGCTGACCTCATCCTTAGACATGAACTTGACCTCTTAATTCTGACTGAAACATGGCTTAATGATTTCTCCTCACCTATCCTTGACTTACTAGTCCTTTCCAATCACAATATCCTAATATTAGATAGATTCCTCGGACCAGGGGGATGTATCGCCTGCATACATCGTAGCAGTCTCTCAATGAAACAGTCAGAACGTGTTGCGCTGTCCTCATCTACCATCCACCAGGAGATAACATTACATTCTTAGAACAAATTATGGAAATCATCTCAACCAATGCAGGACTACACTGCACCCAGATCTTCATTGAAAATTTTAACCTCCACTGGAATGACCACAATGAGACTGCAGTGATCAGCCTTAAAACCTTCCTAGATGACCTCAACCTGATCCAAATTTGTGACAGTCCTGCACACAAGGGTGCAACCTTAGATCTAATCATAGCTAAGGCCAATTCCATTCTACTCAAAACTATAGTCTCCTGTGTTTGGACAGACCACCACCGCATCACCTTTATCATCAGATAAATGGTGACAACTAAAAAGGCTCAACTAAAAAAACCTAAACACTGGAAAAGGAGCTTAAGAAATATAAACCTGAATGATCTGACAGCCATCAGCAACAACTTCTTGCCCGCTCCGGTTGAAATGTCAGATGTCCATGAGCTCACTGATCATTAAAACAATACCATGACAAACATCCTAGACTCAATTGTGCTCCTACAGTTAAAAAGCCTGCCCATCAAAGACTTTAAACGATGGTAGAATGGGAGCCTTAATGTAGAAAGACGCAATCTGAGACTGACTGAACATAAGTGGATATTCGCATCATCTCTCGATCACCTGAAGCATCTGAGATCACTTAGGCACACCTATAACAAACACATCAGAAGCTCGAAAGTGACCTTCAGAAATCAGCCAGATAAAGCTAGGAACCGACCTAAACAACTATACGAGCTGGTCAAACTACAATTGAATAGACAATCCAACCCTTCCCCCTACTGGATCAGTTCTACAACCAAACTGCGAGGATTTGTCCTCCTTCCTGGAAAAGGCAAAACAATTGAAACTGAACTGATGACAGCAATGGAGCACCTTCCGGGCTCACCACATCTCAGGCTCCCCACATCCTGTATCGCTGAGCCCTCACCTCTTTCAGGGCATACCCCCATAAATAACACCGTGTGGAACTCATTCAAATTCTATGAGGAAAGTGACATTCTTAAAATTCTCACAGCTCTGAAACCCTCAAACCACTTCAACGACCCCATGCTATCGAATTTCTTCAATGAGTTTAAATTGTCTATACTCCCTATCTGGACCAAGATAGTAAATGCCTCATTATGTCAAGGCACCATCCCAGATTGCTTAAAGTCTGGACAGGTAGCTCCTATTTTGAAGAAACTCTTGGCAGATTAGGCAGACCTAAATAACTTCCGCCCAATCACTAAAATTCCGACCCTGGCAAAGCTCCTGGAGAAATGTGTTCACATACAACCAGGCAACCACATAGAACAATTTCAACTTTTAGACCAATTCCAATCTAGCTTACGACAAGGACACATAGCTCTGAATCGGCTCTAACGCACATAGTAGATGATGCGCTAAAAATGCTGGATCAAAATGAATCCTGTCTGCTAATTCTCCTTGACCTTTCGGCAGCTTTTGACACCGTTAAAAATGACAGCCTCCTAGAATTGCTGGAAAGTTGGATGGGGCTATCTGGGTCTATCTTCATTGGTTCACCTCTTTCCTCCACAACAGATCACAATGAATCAAGGTTAATCAGTCCCTTTCCAATTCTCCACCTGTCACACTTTGGGTCTCACAGGGGTCAACGCTCTCACCCACCTAACAGCTCTTAATTCACTTGAACTTGAACTTAAACATGCAAGAGAACATCAGTAGTGCCACTAAAGGAGCCAACTTCCAAATGAACATCTTAAGGGAATTAAAACCCTTCCTCCCCCTCAACGACTTCAAATCAGTTGTTTAAGCCCTAGTGATTTCCAGATTGGACTATGGAAGTGCAACCCTTTGCGGCCTACCTAGATCAATGTTGGCTCCTATAAGGGCTTCTCTAATTTTGCTGCAAGGCTCATCACAGGATCTAAAAGATACAAGCACATCAGTCCTGATCTACAGCCTCTATATTGGTTCCCATATGAGGCAAGGATTGAGTTACAAATTGCCTGCATGACCCACAGCGCCCTACACTTCAAAACCCCGAGGTACCTTGCACAAACACTGGAGTTATCTGGTGGCTGTAGATCTTCTAGAAGCTCTAGCATCTTACTGCTGAAATCACAGAAAATTATACGAAAAGAGAACTTACAAGCGAGCCTTCTCGGGTATTGTCCTGAGAATCTGCAACTCCCTGCCCCCTGAAATCAGACTGACCCCCCTCAACCGTGTCACTTAAAAAGGAACTCAAAGTGCTACTAATGAACACATTTTTGCTGTAAGACTCGTGTACTATATTAGCCGGCCACATTTGCTACACCTATGTAAAGTATTTTATTTCTATGATCATTGATATATGTATATTTAGTGGGTGGCATGGACTCTGTGATTGCCTCCTGCCTCTGTTTGGGTCCCACCCATCCTGTTTCTCTCTAGATTTTATCTGTTTTATTGTTTCTTCCTCCTTGACCTTTTGTAAAGCGCTCGGTTACCCTCTTGGGTCATGTTCGTGCTATATATAACTTCATAAATAAATAAAAAATGACCCAACATATTAGGTGGCATAATAGTGTGCCTTGTATTTTGGAGACCTCCACTGAAGCTATGACTTCACAGACTGTGTATTAGTAATCTCAGTCAATCCTCAGGGCACCTTAGAAGCTCCCTCCAGTGAGCTGCAGGAGATTCAGAGGCCTCTGAATTAGAAATAAACCAATGAAAGTCGGAAATAATTAACATACCCTTGGCTGCAAGTAAAGCTAGCAGACTAGCGAGGAAGTTCCCTTACCGTTAGGCCTCTCATCAATAAATATTTGTGTCAAAAATCCCCCAGACCTATTGATCTATATATTGAGAAAACCAACCATATATCTTCAGATACCTTTAGATGCGTCTCCTAAAATGGCATTTGGGACATTCTCCAGATTAAGCAGAACACCTAGTGTATATGCCTTAAAGACTTTCGGTTCCAGGTGATGATTCCCAGAGTGAAATTCCTGTACCTGCCGGAGTGTACGACAACATTTATCTGTGGAAGAACGCTACCCACTTTCGCAAGAATAATTCTCTTATGCGGAGTTCGGGGAACAGCAAAGGGTTACCTGATCAGATAAGGTACTTTCAGGCAGCCTGATACCAGCACTATTTCAGTAGAAAAAAACACCATATTCACTAAATCTGGTGTCATTTAACTAGGGCTATTAAAACAAGCATTGGCATAGCCAATAGGTCTCGCCTTTGGGACCTTATAAGTGTTTAGCTATGCAACAGTTAAGGTTGTTGCACCAAGGATATTGTGCTGCATAACTAAATACTTATAAGGTCACAAAAGCGAGACCTATTGGCTATGCCAATGCTTCAAGGGTAGAGAGAAGGGTAGAGAGAGGGGTAGAGAGAGGGAGGTGGAGAGAGGTAGAGGTAGAGAGAGAGAGGTAGAGGTAGGTACAGAGAGAGGTAGAGAGAGAGTTAGAACGAGAGAAAGAGAGAGAAAGAGAGAGAATTAAGGGGAGAGAGAGAAAGGGGGAAGAGAGAGGAGAGACAATGAAGGAGCAAGTGAATTTCAGAGGGGGGAGAGAGAGAGAGAGAGAGAGAGCGAGAGAATTAAGGGGAGAGAAAGAGAAAGAAGGGGAGAGAGAGAGAGAGAAAGGGGGACGAGAGAGAGAGAGAGAGAATGAAGTAGCAAGTGAATAGTGAGAGGAGGGCGAGAGAGAGAAAGAGAGAGGGGGAGAGAGAGAGGGAAGAAGTGATGTGAAGCACCAATAATTTTTTTGGGGGGAGGAAGACGGGTGTACTTAAAAACACACACTAAAAGGTCACGGGGCCTTTGCAAGCTATGAAATGTAACTTTTAACATTTTTCTCAGCACCCTAATGCGATTAAATCAAACGTTATGTTTCGGTATTAAAGTAAAATGTGGACATGTTAATTTGTGATATGGGGTGCTGTAATCGAGGAAAGACTAAATGGACTAAAGCATGCAGCACTGTACTGAGACCGCTCCAGAGGCCCCTTGTCTGCTGTGTAGATTTAACCAACATGCAGGCGAAAGAGGAGGAGAGTGAATGAGCAAATACATATATAGAAAAGAATGGAAGAAGGAATAGCAGATGGAGCTTATGGGGGAGAGTGACAGAGAGAAGAGAGAGGTAGAGGAGCGTAAATAAAGGAGAGATAGAGAGAGAGAAGTGTAGAGAGTTGAGAGAAGGGTAGAGAGTTGAGAGAAAGAAGGTGAGAGAGAGGAGAGCGAATGAAGGTGAGAGAGAGGAGAGCGAATGAAGGGGAGAGAGAGAGAGAGAATGAAGGGGAGAGAGAGAGAGAGAGAGAATGAAGGGGAGCGAGAGAGAGAGAAAGACGGGGGGAGAGAGAGCAAATGAAGTGGAAAGAGAGAGAAAGGGGGAAGAGAGAGGAGAGACAATGAAGGAGCAAGTGAATTTGAGAGGGGGGAGAGAGAGAGAGAATTAAGGGGAGAGAGAGAGAAAAAGGGGGAAGTGAGGAGAGACAATGAAGGAGCAAGTGAATTTGAGAGGGGGAGAGAAAGAGAGAGAGAGAGAATTAAGGGGAGAGAGAGAGAGAGAAAAAGGGGGAAGTGAGGAGAGACAATGAAGGAGCAAGTGAATTTGAGAGGGGGGAGAGAAAGAGCGAGACAAAGAGGGGGAGAGAGAGACAGGGAAGAACTGACGTGAAACACGAATGTTTTTTTTTAGGTGGAAGACTGAAGCATGTAAGCAGGCAAAGATACGATTACATTACTTCCCTTAAAAAATGTAAGTGCTGTAAAGGAAATTTTGTATAAATAAAATACGACTACAGCTAAACAGGAACACTGCCTCTAGGTAAATGTAAGCATAAAACGTAAGTAGACAAGAATACGATTACATTTGTTTAATAATAATAATAATGTGAGTGGTGTAAAAGTACAGTTAAACAAATAAACGAGAGTACACGTAAACGCCAACACTGCCTTTAGCTGGCTAAAATAAAGGCCCTTTTATAACACTGTGGTAAAGGTCTAAGCATACAAGGATACGATTACATTAGTTTAATAATAATAATGTGTGCGGTGTAAACTGAAGTTTGTAAAAAGAAAAAAGAAAAGAGAGTTCACGTAAACGCCAACAGTGCCTTTAGCTGGATAAAATGAAGGCCCTTTTATAACACTATCGTAAAGGTCTGGCAGTACAAAGGACAGGTTTATATGGGACAGAAGTGTTAGAGGAATCGTAAATAAAAGTTTCCGCTAAGGGCAAACAGGAATAAAGGAGGAGGGGTATGTGTGGCTTGTGCCACAGTGGCGCCGCTGGTCTGTTTCCTGCTGACAAGCATGCAGCACTGTACTGAGACCGCTCCAGAGGCCCCTTGTCTGCTGTGTAGATTTTCCCAATATGTAGGCAAAAGAGGAGGAGAGTGAACGAGCAAATACAAGATAGAGAAAAGAATGGAAGAAGGAATGGCAGATGGAGTTGATGCGGGAGAGTGACAGAGAGAAGAGAGAGGTAGAGGAGCGTAAATAAAGGAGAAATAGAGAGAGAAGTGTAGAGAGGCAAAAGAAGGGTAGAGAGTTGAGAGAAAGAAGGGTAGAGAGAGGATAGAGAATGAAGGGGAGAGAGAGAGGGTGAATGAAAGCGAGAGAGACAGAAAGAAGGGGAGAGAGCGAATGAAGTGGAGAGAGAGAGAGAGAGAGAAAGGGGGAAGAGAGAGGAGAGACAATGAAGGAGCAAGTGAATTTTAGAGGGGGGAGAGAGAAAGAGAGAGAGAAACCGAGGGGGGAGAAAGAGAGAGAGGGAAGAAGTTACGTGAAACACCGATATGGTTTGTTTTAGGTGGAAGACTGAAGCATGTAAGCAGGCAAAGATACGATGACATTACTTTACTCTAGACACGTGTACAGTTTACACAAACACCCATGTGTAAGGTGAAAGTTCTAGACAAGTCTGCAGTATACACAAACACCCATGTATAAGGCGAAACTTCTAGACAAGTGTACAGTACACACAAACATACATGTGTAAGGTGAAAGTTCTAGACAAGTCTAGGAGAAGGTTTCTAACAGTAGCCTCATGTATGCACGAGGAGTGTTTACCATTAAACAGCCATTTTCTGTCAAATACAATTGCTCGTTGATATGTATCTGAATGACGTAATTTTCTACAAAACATTTAAAGCTGGAGTCCACCAAACTTTCCCATACAACTCAACTGTACTATATAAAGCCTAGGCTCCATGCCGTAGCCACAGAAGGATTTCCCCTGACTAGGTAACAGACCACAGGAGTGTAAACCCCGCCCACTCTTTCTGTGTCAATCACTTTCTAGTAAACAACAAAATGAGGTACCCCGTCTATTTCATGTGCTCACTGAAACCCCCAACCTCTATGTATGAAAGCAGTTGGCACCCATGAAGCGCAGTCACTCCTCATGATTTGTAGCACCGCACAGAAAGGCCACACCATTAAATGTACACGCTGCCCACTTTAATACATAAAGGAGGCCAGGAAACAATTAAGAGTGATACCCCAGCTACACCCCGACAGGTAGAAATAGAACCAAGAGTTAAAGCACTACACGACCAGCAATTGTGACTGGTATAGTATTTTAGAATAAATATTAGCCGGGTTAATTTCAATTAAGGCTGCTTTTAATATATGACTGCTCCATGGAAGATCGTGCATTTTCTTTTAACTCTGTAGCTTGTTAAAAGAAAGCAACGTTTTGCTCTTTCCGGTGGTTGCATCTATGGCAGCCTTTTAGTGCTCCAAATGTGTCTAATTGAGCTGAGGCGAGACCTGCCACACGTGTATTTACGCGTAGTCACGTGCATTCAGTGTGATGTATGCCAACCAGCAACACACAGGGAAGTCAATGAAACACGTTAGCAACAAGCGCGCGCCTCGCGCTGACGAGGAGAAGAGGCAGCAGGGGGAGGGGAGAGAGGAGGGAGCCTGGGCCTGTTTCCCTTGCGGGAGCGAGCGAGTTAATTACAAACATATGGTTTGAAAGCTCGCTCCCGCAAGGGAATCGCCAAACGTGCACGCGTTGCCATTCAAAGCAATGCAACGCGTGCACGTTTTTGCCCGCAAAGCTGTGCCGATTACTAAAGGTCTTTTTCCTAAGCAGCGCATGCGCGCTGCGTAGGCGAGACCTAAAAATAACAGGAGGCTTTGTCTGGGAGCTCCATAAATAGAACCACATTAGAGGTGTGGGGCTTATTAGTTAAAAAGGTACTTTCTACCTCTATATTGCCGCACAATCCCCGTTTTCCATAATTCTGAATTCACTCTTAAATAGGGTGCGGAAATGATTTTTACAAGGGAGCAGGTTGGTGCTTGCAGACTACGAATCTGTTCACAAATTCTGCAAGTAAAGTCCTTTATGGAGTGTTGGAGTCAATTTGGAATGACCATATAAGATAGGCTATAATATTGTCAATTTCCACAGTGGGTCAAACCAAGCAGTTTGAAGGAGGAGCTACAAAGAGGATGTATTTTGCAAAAGCCATGATGTAGCCAGACTTGAGGAGGGGATTAATTCTGCTTATTATATACCACAATAAATGGTGATAAGGAACTTGCATATATGATGGGAAAATAATTTAGAGAGCACAATTCCAATCCAATGTTACTATTTTATTCATGATATTAATTGCATAAATATGGAATACATAAAAACATGATTACGGATTTTAAGGAATTAAACAGAAAGACACTCTATAAAATAAAATTGAGTAAACCAATTTTTTCTGGTGTTTAGAGTGGAGGTGATGAATGGGTGGTCTTTACTATTTTGGGGGTGTAAGTGTCTCATGTTCACACTGACTGTTTCTAAAATAACAAAAGATAGAAGATTACTAACATTACTGTTCCCACACCATATGACAGTGCAGTCAGATTGGAGGTCCGAATAGTCCTCATATATCCTACTTACATACTGTTAAGAGGATGGCTTAGTACATTGTACACACCTATTTAAGTGATGCACGTTGCACTAATCCAGGCAACCCTTATGGTGATTTTAGTGGACGTTGATAACCATAAGAAGCTCTCAAAATGGTAGCTGTGGAGAGCAGCCTTCAGGCTTATCTTGAAGGAGTGTTAAGCAGCTTGTTTTATCAGGTTAATCATGTAGTGTAGGTTAAATGAAAGAAAACCACACAGTGTATATATAAAAATTCTTCTGTTTATTACATAACACTCACTAACACATCTCCTACCCGGATATATAAACACAATACACCAAAAATACTTCAATTGCAATCAGGTAAGTAGCACAAAATACAGTGGTCTTAAGAGGGAGACCAAACCATATGTTAAGAAACTGGGATGCCAACCGCAAAGGTGAACAGGACTTGGACCAGAAGACCGAGAGGAGCCGGAGACACAAGGCACAACCCAAGGTAAGTACCCAGGCACCCCACGGAGGCTGTGTGCAAAGTGGAAACACAGCCGCGTGCCTAATGGAAGTCAGTGGAGAAGTCACGGTTGCAGTTTTGCAGAAGAAGGACCCTTCCCAGAGGACCCCAAACAATTCCCTTGGATGACGGAAGGTTGGAGAGCCATCCCACCCGTGGATGCCCTGGAGACCAGGTTACCTAGACCAGGGAAGCCAGGTGCATAGGGGTGAAAAGATGTCAGAAACCTCCATAGACGACAATGGAAGACTCTGGAGAAGAAGGTGAAGAAGTCCGGTGGAATCCAAGGGTGGGTTTTGTAAGTGAAGAACCTGCAAGCAGAGGGGACAGAGTCTATGCCACTCAGGAGTGACCAGGAGGCACGGAAGAGCAATGCCCATCGATGTCGGATGGTTCAGACAAGTTGACAGTGACCTTGTTGCTACAGCTGTGAGGACCAGGCAACACTGTGGAAGACAAGGAGCCGCGCACGAGCTGTCCCTCGTCGGATGTCGGTGACCAGAGAGTCTGTGGCCAGTGGCAGCACCAACAAGCCTTGGTAGCTGCAACTGGCGTGGAGAGCGAAGAAGGAGCAACGTTGGGACCAGCAAGGTACAAGCAACTCACCAGAAGCAAGAGAGTCATAGCAGGCATGGGAGCAAGAAAGGGAGCCCACTGAAGCAGACGAAGACCCTCAGGAGGACCTACAGGCCAAACTCACAGGAGTCGCAAGAGGACCTCGAGCAGCTCACCAAGAAGTAATGCCCACTGTGCAGAAGATGAGGTGAGGACGCTGTACTTGGCAGGAAGAGATGCGGAAGGCTGGAACTTCTTGTAGCCCGAAGATCTCTGGAGTGCAGAGCCAACAAGCCTTGTCAACGGCAAGTCTACGTGGTGCACAGGGGTTCGGTCCCAGCGGTTCCAACAAAGGATACTGGCTGCAAAATTGCAGAGAGGACAGGTCAGGCCTCAAGGGATTAGCAGAACCACCACCTATGTTGCTGAGCCTTTCGAAGTCCATGGGATGACAGAAGCAGCAGACTGGTCAGCTTTGTTGCAGTGCCTGCCGATGCTGAGGAGTGACTCCTTCCCTCCAAGAAAGATTACTTCGCGTTTCCTTGATGCCCACAGGTCTGGTGAAGATCCTGGAAGAAGCACAGACACAGACGAAGAAGACTTGCAGAACAGCAAGACCAAGAGCAGCAGGAGTCTTCCTTGATGCAGTCTGTTCCAGGTGAAGTCCAAATGTCCAGACGGTCAAAGAGTGACATGGTTTCAGTCTTGAGTCTTGTCCCACGACGAATCTGAGGACCCACCCACTGGTGAGTACCCTAAGGGAAGGTTTGGAACAACTCAAGGGTCCCTCTCAGAGGAGAGGCTGGACAGAGGGGAGGATAATCCCATGTCCTTTGTCGAGTTTCGCGCAAGAGCGGGAGCCAAGGGCAAGTAGTCTGGTGGAGCTGGGAAGCGCACCCAGTCCAATACACGAAGTCCTGTCTGGGAGGTGGTCACACCTCCCTGCGACAGTAAACCTATTGTTCTTCCGTCCCCTGCTCAAGCTTGGCTCATCAGCAGGAGGGCAGAATCGTGTGAGGTCGGCAGCAGCGCTAGCTTGCTGTCAGACCCTGAAAGGCTGTTACCGGGATTACAGGGGTGGTACCCTAAGGGAGCCCCCAGTACATGGGATCATACTTCCAACACTGAAATCGGTGTTGGGGTATAGTTCCAACATGTTTGATACCAAACCTGGTTCAGTGCAGCCTCTATATAGTTGGACATCTCGTAATGACTGATGTCCACTATATGTATTAAAATGGCTGACCGCATTTACAAAGTAGGGGTGTCCTGCTCATGCAGGGGTACCCTCACACTTATTACCAAGCACCCTACCCTCAAGACTGAAGAGCCTGCCATAGGGGTGACTTGTATGTTTTAAGTGTAGTGACCTCAGATATAAGGAACTTTATATCTGTCGTGAGAGGTGCAAGCACTAACTCACACAGGCTGCAATGGCAGGCCGGTAGTCACAGTTTGAGTGAGCTCCCATGGGTGACACGATACATGCTGCAGCCCATGGGAGACCCCTGGTGTACCTATGCCCTGGGTACCTTATACTAGGGACTTACAAGGGTACACCAGTAGCCAATTGCGGATGCACACAAGTACTTACCATGGTCAATTTAGGGAGAACACACAGTGACTGTGATCCTGATTAGCAGGATCCCAGTCAGACTAGTGAAAAACATACTGACACCAGGCAAAAAGTGGGGGTAAACATGCTAGAAGGAACCTAACTTCCTACACATACTGAAACTCTTGAGCCCAAACAGGCTTACAGTCTCTTTGCCAGAACAGCATTTTGCTCTAGACAACCTCCTGGGATTCATATATGAGATTAGTCTGGGCACCACATTGATCACTAGGTTCCCTAGATAGTTTCCCAGAGATAAGGTTTTCCTGTTTCTGCATGATGGCAAAAAAGCTTAGACACCATCAAGCGTATAGTAAAACCTAATAGCCCTCACTTGCGCCGATAAACGATGTTCATCTCCTATACTTAACTTTACTGTCAGTTGGAACTTTTGGGGGAAAGAGGGAGGTCAGTCATATAGTTTGAAATTGCCACGTTTTTCGGTTGGTCAGTTTAGATTTATTTTATAAACATTAATGTTTTTGGTGGGGTGGCGAAGGCCTACTATGCAGAACCTGCAGGGGAGGAATGTAAGAACTAATGGACCTTTCTTCTGTGCTCCTTGCTTTGGGCCTGGTTTTCCCATAGTCCAAAAGAGAGGGCAGTGATTTATTTAGTGCAGGTGAAGTTGATCAAATTAGTTTCATTTGAGAGGCCCTGGACTTCTGTAATTACTTTGCTACGAGCTGCTACCTCATAGTTATTACTTTATCTTTCAGCTCTTTAATTTTATCCACAATTGCAGCAATCTGCTACGATTAATACTAATAAATTGTAGTTGGACATCTGATGCACAGTTTTTTTTTTTTAAATTGCTCTTTATTGAGTTTTAAATAGTAAAGGAAGACATATGTTCAGGTCATACACTTGTCCATCGCAACAAGTTTACATTCAGACATGGATACATTAGGGGAGCAAAGTGCGGGTTGAACCGAAGCCACATACCACCAGTGCTTTATATGGAAATATAGAAGTGCAGGGACTCACCCATTAAATGTATTGCAGCAGTTCTGAGAAGTGCAGGTACTTTCCTATTTGAATTAAAGAAGTGCAGGTCCTCAGTATCGGACAGTACCTGCCCATTTAAAGCACTTCATACCGCACAGTTCCATGTGGCTTTTGGTATGGGCAGGCTGCAGCCCTGTCTCAGGTCGTACTTTGGGAAAAGGGGGACGGGGTCAGAGGGGCTCACGCATGCTATCTAGTGTCGCCAGAGAGAATCGTGTGGTGGAGAGAGAGGAAGGGCCCATCTCCGATGTGCTGTGACGACCCATGTGATGATTAAGTGCCTAATGTGTGCCTCCCTGTGCAGGCCCCGGTGATGGTCCACGTGTCGGCAGTTCAAGGCCACCAGTTTGGGTCAGGCTCCAGCGCCAGCAATAGTATGACCCGTCCTGTGCTCTGGGTGCCCGCTCTGACTTCCCTGCGGACGTGCTGAATCATGTCATCCTCCGCTTTCACCCAGTGGCAAACCTCGGTTTGCCAGGCCGCTACCGGCAGTGCCGAAGACACCTTCCAGTTCAACGCAATTGCCCACACAGAGTTTAAAGAGGCTGTAGAATCATAGCCACTTTGATTGAACGATACTGATTCTGCAAACTGGCTGTCTTGTGATAGGTGGCTCTGGGTGGCCATCTACCTGTAATACTTCCTGATCTCCTTCTAATCCTTCTTGTATGATTAATCTGGTTCAGTCCTGCTGTTGAGATTGCAGGGACTTGGAAACTGATTATCATTGAGGCCCTCAGTTCTTTTCCTTCATCAAGAAAGTGGAGATACAAGCTCAGCAGCATTTCCAGTGCCCATGCTGTGGGGATGAAGTGAGGGTGTGGCTACAAGGATCAATTTCTTGAGCATCCCTCTCTTTTTGGATCGGTGGAAGAATTCTTAATCTCATCCCTCTCTTCCTGCTCTCTTTCTGCTTCTGATGCTTCTCTCCAGGACATTTATAATACGACAATCTGGTTGACCCAGTGATTATCTGAGCACACGCGCGCCGCCATGGGTACATTAAAAGGTCTTCTGAAGCTCTCGGTGTTGCTAGAAATTAATAAAGCGCGAACAGCTGCCCAACAGGTGTCCCAGCGCTAGTGGATAGGGAAAAAACAAAAGGCCAGAACCTGTAATGATGATCAAGGCTGAGAGAATATTGATGTCTTCTTCAGTTTTTGCATAAACAGGGGTAGCTGACCTCAGACCGTGCCTTGAAGTGAAGTGAGTTCCATTAGGGCAGGGCTGTGAAAAGAGAGAGAACTTTTGCCCCTTCTGACTCCTGATGTTTGGAACATCCATGAAGGGGGCATTTGCAGAGCGAAGGGGGCATTTGCAGAGCGAAGGGATTGGGTAGTGGAGTGAATAATTAATCTGGGTTCACTAAGCAAAGTACCTTTTCTATAAAACACATGATGACAAAAGCAAGAGTTTTAAATTGAACACATTTATGCAGTGGCAGCCAGTTCAGGTTCCTTAAGTAGGGTGATGTGTGGCAATGAGGATTCAAGGGGCACAACACTCACAGCAGCATTTTGAATATGTTGAAGAGCCATCTGGGGAGTCCCAGGAAAAGCCCATTGCTGTAAGTGATGTAATACAGGATGAGACCACAGACCACTGTTTTACATACAGATTCCTGTAAAAGGAAGAAATTTCCATAGCTGTCTAAGATGGAAGAAGCAAGTGGATGAGATGCAGTTATTCCGGTGGGCAAAACACAGAGCGACATTCATCGTAAACTCCAAGATTTTTTCACCACCCCTTTAGAAATTGGGGGAGAACCTGGATCCTCAGGTTTCCATTGAGGGGAACAAGTTACAGAGGGACCCTCGTGCAGAAGTACCTCTGAATTAGGGTCATCAGCATAGGAGACCGCTATTTGAGTGTTGTCTGCGTATGACATTAAATCAAATACAAAACTATGTGTAAACATAGCCAGCAGAGTTAAATCGATGTTAAGAAGAGTGAGTCTAAGGAGAGACCCTTGCAAAACCCCACTCTTGATTTTTTTTTAACACTGCACCTCAATGGTTTACGATAAACTGCTTAAGTCCAGTTACTCAAAAAAGGGTACCTGCTACCTTAAGGCAGATCAACAGATGCCAAGGGTACTGAGTTGTTCCACAAGAGTGGAGAGCAAAATGGTAACAAAGCCACACTGAAATCTTATGAAATCAGCACAGCTGACCCGCCACTCTCTATGACCTCATATGGATGTCATCCGTGACTGCCAGCAAGGGAGCCTCAGTCTCAAGTAGAGGATGAAAACGGCCTGATTGGAGTCCAGCAAGTTATTGGACTCCATATAAGCCAATAAGCAACAATGTAACCCTTTTAGCTGGATACGGGAGGAGAGCCAAATAGGTTGATAGTTGGAAATCCCTACAATGACCAGGGTAAAGGATCACACAATGGCAAGCTGTTAGCCCCTTTCTAGGTTTTTGGAATATCTGCCTCAGCCAGTGTTCGAGCAGGACTATTGATTAGACGTGAAAAGGGGTGTATCTGGAACCGTGACGCAGGCTACAGTAGGTTTGACCCTCCAATTCCAGCTAACAAAACACTCAAATTTCGTGGCGCACAAGCCATTTGGGGTTATGATGCTGGATCCAAGTAATTGTGCCATGAGAGAAGAACTGGGAGGAAAGTTGTCTGATCCTGGTATTCTGGAGCTTGGAACTCATTTTACTTTTCTAGCCATCTCCGTGGGCCAGCCCTACGCGGCTTACACTCCTCTCCAAAATCAACCTGAAGATCCATTCTGTTTAAGTAAACAAAGGAGGGAACAGTAGAGGAGGGTAGTTAAAGTATGGTTGGTAATTGTCTCCATCCTTTTTCCACTTTGGTCACCACGCCTGAGTTCAGGAGTTTCTAGAATGTTTGGTGGTTACATTATTTTGATACTTTGAGGTTGCTCCTCCTAATGAATGGGATGGGTCTGAGGGATAAACTGGCAGAACCTCCAGTGAAAGCAGTTACACTAGTAAAGGTTTATGTGATCTTACATGAGATTAGGAATCTATTACATGAAGTCACTAAAAAGGTGATCGCAAATTGCATGGGGTTTCTACTTTTGATACTGCTCTGCTACTGCCTCTGGGTTAGTGAGACCCACTCTCCCTTCTATCCATCAAACTTTGTAAAGACAAGGACAGGCTGCACCCCACCTCAAACCGTCTTTGAGTAGCCGAATATACAGAGCGCATTGAATCTCTAGAGCAGCAGTCACAAGGATTCTCTAGAAGGGTGAGAGAATATAAGGCTTTCAACAGTGACTGTCTCCAGTGCAGGGAGTTTCCCTGCTGTGGCTCTGCAATTCAGCTGCTTCCCTCTCCACTGCATGCACATCTGCAGTCAACCTTGCATCTCCTGGCAAACTGCACAGAACTGCACCAAATGGATGGATGACTACTACTTCTCTGGGGGCCGCGGATTTCATTCCCCTGTATAAAACAGTTCACCTGTATACTCTGGTCTTTCCCATTAGTGTTGAATTTGTGAAGACATGTATGCTCTAGAATTGGGCCATTGTGGATATGATTAGTAGCTGGGAATAATGAAGTTACTGGAGTACTCTAGTGCATGGATATTATGACAGCAGCTGCATTTCTTTTGGGAAACGCAGAGAGGAGAGCTCATAATCCACCCATTTACTGAAGCTGAGCTGGTCATAGCAGCACTTTTGAAATGCTACACTATCCATTCTACAGGTCTTTGGATTAATTAAATAAAGCACATCTTAGTACTGGAGTATATTATGAACTCTGCCCATCAAACAAGGCATCTATATCTGAAAACTATGGGGCTAATTTTAAACTATGTATTAAAAAATCAAGGGATCTCCCTTTGCCCCAGAGATTAAGAATACTGACTCTTCTAGACTTGCAAGCTACATGGCTGTTAATTCATTTAGTCTTCTTGATTGGTTTATTGCTAATTTTATTATGGTCTCCCAGTGCTGAAAATTTTAATTGAACAAGGCTTTCAGTGCCCAGGAGAACGTCGGGGAGATTGGGGGAATGTATTACTTTGAAAGGCTGAACCCTCCATGCACTCTTTATGCATATGTTGCATGTTTACATGTCTATAAATACAAATAATTACGTGATTAAAATGCAAAAAACGATTAATACATAGGTTTGACTAAGTGTTGATTAGGTCACAAAGTATCACTTTTGGTTCTGGAAAGTTAGACTGTGGGAGCTGCCTGTCAGGATGCTACTGGTTTCTCTGTATATCTTGAAGAGTGAGCTGACAGATTTTTTTTTATTCCCTGGGGTGGGTTGTGTGACTGGAAATTGGCTTTTTTTGCCTTTAGATGGAGCTGTTTGTATCCACCAGCCTTAAATCCGAAACTTGGTAGTCTTTGATGTCCATCACGACCAGCACCCAAGCTTATCTTGCAGACAAGGTTACCATCAGTCAGTTCTCTGACACCTGCAGCCATGACACCATCACACTGCAGACTGAGAAATGTAAAAAAAGGGATAAAACAGGGAGGTAGGCCTTTCCCATCTATGCACCCAGGATCTGGAACTGCAATCCTGTATACTTCAGGACCAGCCCAATGCTGCTCCAATTTAGGAAAGAGTTGAAGACTCACCTCTTTAAAAACATCTGAAACACAGCTACCTCACCTATCACTTGTTGACTTTGTCCTTGACCCTGTACAGCGCTCTGCTGCATTTTGGTTAGATACGCGCTTTAGAAATACCATATAGATGCATACATTTTCTTTTGGGTTTTCGGCTTTGCCATTTCATCAAGCCAAAATCATCTCTGTAAGGTGCCAACGTGTTTTTAAAGCCAAAAAAGTACTGTCAATGTTTCTGAATGGCCTGGTCACCCCATGCTGTGCCATGAGATGTCTACACACTTTAACAAATAATGGACTTGAATATGTATATTTAGTGGTTGGCATGGGCTCTGTGATGGCCTCCTCCCTCATTTTGGGTCCCAACCATCCTATTTCTCTCTGGATTTTATCAGTTTTATTGCTTCTTCTTTCTTGACCTCTTGTAAAGCGCTCTGATTACCCTCTTGGGTCATGTTTGCGCTATATAAAACGTTATGAATAAATAAACACCAGCCTGTACTCTCCCCTTAACTCTTTGCATGTGGCTGAATAGAAGATGCATGGGAAGGGGTCTTGTAATTTAAAAAAAAATCCACAGATATTATCCCTTTTTGAACCACATTGAAGAAACCATTGAGCAGGTAAGTGCCCTCAAATATCAGTGATTAACACCAGACAGTAGCACAGTCAATGTGTCTTGGGCCCTAGCGCAAGGAAGGAAATGGGCTCCCTGCCAGCTGTTTGATCTGTGAAATACAGCAATATTCAGGATTCAGTGGGCCACTCAGACCTGTGGGCCCCGGTGCCACTGAACCTGGTGCTCCAATGAAAGCTATGACCAGGGCCACTTGAGTTGGTCCCCCCTCCACTGCTTATGAGAGTTCTGGCCCCTTTAGGTCTCTATATATTAATAATCTCCATTGGATCACCCTCTGTGATTGGGTATAGCCCCTTAGTATGTCTTACATCCATTCTCTTCACATTCCTGAAATTAGAGCACCAACACATTCCATGCCAGAGGCTCTCCACAGCCCATCAGTACTCTCCTGGCCATCTTATTTTTCATTTATTTAATTATTTATTAAGAATTTGATAAAGCACGTACAAGACCCAGGAGTGTCAGAGTGCTGCACAATATCCATAGGAAATTTACAACAAATACCGAATTGCAGAAATATCATGGATGCTGGCAAACATAAATCTCAAATCAACTAGAGGGGAACAAAGGGCAACATGCAGACACAGTCAATAAATCCTATTTGGTGTCCCTGCTTCATGATGGGTGGGCCAGGCTTCCTCAGTACCTCAAAATGACACCACCAGGCTGGCAGAGACACGAGCTCTTTGGGCTATCATTTAATGAGTCCAGTACTTGGCCATGTTGGTACCGATGAAACGTGAATCTTTGACTCTCGGTATGGACATTCACTGGCAGTCTTCGTTGCGTTTGACTTTCCTTTCAGGAGAACTTTTTAGATCTCTCCTTCAACAAGTAGTAATGGTTTTTTGCCACAGTTGGCCTATAAATGCAAGTTGGGCATGGCTTGGCAAGCCAAGATGGCGGTCGCACTCTAAGAGTGCTTCGGACCCCCTCAATAATCCAACGCCATCCTAATCCTCTAATAGCTACTACTTTGCAGGGGCACCACTACTAGCGAGGTGCCCACACACACGGCAGCTCTATCCAGAAGATCTGGCTCCACGAACGGACAGCGGACAGCTACGCCGCCCACAAGAGCGCCACCCGCAGTCACCATCACCTCATCAGATCCGCCAAAAGGGCCTCACTCAAAGACCGCCTAGACAACAACGCACACAACAGCAAAGAGCTCTTCAACATCGTGAAGGAACTCTCCAACCCCAGCTCCAACACCCCACCGAAACAAGAAAAACAGTCACCCAGGCCCTCGTCACCAGCAGGCTGGACTACGGAAACGCCCTCTACGCAGGAACGACGGCTAAGCTCCTGAGACGGCTGCAACGCATCCAGAACGCCTCTGCACGTCTTATCCTCGACATCCCCCGACGCAGCCACATCACACCCCACCTGAGAGACCTGCACTGGCTCCCTGTCAACAAGAGGATAACCTTCAAGCTCCTCACCCACGCACACAAAGCACTCCACAACTCCGGACCAGCCTACCTCAACAGACGACTCAGCTTCTACACCCCCACCCGCCAGCTCCGCTCGACCAGCCTCGCCCTCGCCACAGTCCCCCGCATCCGGAAAACGACCGCCGGCGGCAGATCCTTCTCCCACCTCGCCGCCAAGACCTGGAACACCCTCCCCACCAACCTCCGACAGACCCAAGACCTACTGGCCTTCAGAAGACTCCTCAAGACCTGGCTCTTCGATCAGTAGCAGCACCACCCCCCTCTTCCCCCAGCGCCTTGAGACCCTCGCGGGTATGTAGTGCGCTTTATAAGTGACATGATTGATTGATTGATTGATTGTTACGAAAAGCCTGAGCAGGCGGCGGGGAGTGGCCGAAGATCCTCTGTGGTGCAGCGAGACCTGGCGTAAAATGGCGCAGAGGCGACCCGCGTCTGGAGGGTCTGCCGAGACGCGTCTGTAGTGATCCCCAGAGTCGCTACACATACCTATGCCACCGGGCCCTGGTGGCGGTGTGGCACCGTGGAGATCCGGTGTAGCGAGCGCGCAGCCGGCTTCAGGCACGCAAAGCGGGGAGGAGGTGCGGGCCACTGCAGAGGGGCCACCACGCTGTCTTCCAGGGCAATCGGGCTGCTGGCGGTGAGCCGCCTTCACAGACCTGCAGCGAGGGCCTGAACTGGGCTCGGCCCGCGATCGGCGGGAGCACCGTGTCGGCCCTCCTCCCCCTGCGAGCAGTAAGGCGATCCTGACGGAGAGAGAACTGCTGGTCGCGGGTGAGGAGGTGCGGAGGAGGCAATGGTTGTGGTGGTGGGCCCCCCTGGGCTACCCACAGTCGGACTACTGGGCATTCAGCCCACGATCGGCGGGACCTCCCACTCCTCCCCCTTACAAGGGCTACGAGGAAATCCTGGGCCTGCCTCTACCTCCTGAGGCAGCGGCTGTACCGTGGGTAGACGCACCCCCAACACTGGCCTGAAGAGCAGCGAATAAAACGCCATAAGGGCGCCATACTAACAGGGACACCGCAATCGGCCGGCGGGGCACCTCGGGGGGCACTGTGAAGGCGGGGGCCGGGAGCAAGCACCGCCCCCGAGCGCTCGTGTGGCCTGCAATGGTTGTGGCGGGGAGCTGCGACATTAATTACTGAACCGCCCGGGGCCCCGCGGGCTAGTTGCAGCCAGACCCTTGCACAGTCAGCCCGCAATCGGCGGGACCTTCCTTCCTTCCCTCCCTGCGGGGGCTAAGGGGAGATCCTGGGCCTGCTGCCAGTTCAACGCGAGGGGGTACGGCCCAGAAAGAGGCGGGAGAGCAGCTGGAGATGCCTCACGCCGGCACTGGAGCGGTGGCCCGCCACGGGCGGGACGCCTTGAGGGGCCCGATACCGCGAGGGCGAGGCCCGGAAACACACACCCTCTAAGTGTCCAGCATGTGGCCTGCTATCAGAAACGCGCCGATTCTACGTTTCGCCCCGAGAGCGGTGTGGTGCCTCCGCCCCCGGCCCTACGAAGTTCCCCCTCAGTCACCTGTAGTCATCCTGGGGGCCTGGTACTCCGTTTGCCACCAAACACACAATAATAATTGGACAGGCGTCCCGGGAACCCAACCAAGAGAGAGGACTGACCGCACCTGAAGGCCCAGGGTGGAAGTGGCCATTTGGGCACCGCAGCCTATACAAGGACGGCTGCATAACCCTGTACTGGGCCAGCCGGCGGTTCAGACACATGTCCTCTATCCTGCCCTGCGCTCTCTCCCCTCTCTGGCTGTCCACACTGGACCAACCAAGTCCCCGGTGACCCTGCAGAAGAGTGCGATCCACCATGGGGAAGGACAGGGGAACGAAGACCCAACCGACCCAGACCAAAATGGACCAATACGCAGTCAGTGCCCCCACCCAAAGCGAATACGCACTCTCTGCGACCGGCCGCCCCGAAGGAGACCTGGCTACCTTACTGCATGCCATCAGGACTTGCCAAGAACCGATGGAAACCAAAATAGGGGAGATCCCGGTGGACATGGCTCTCCTCCGCCAGGACCTCCGTAACGCGACTGCCCGTGTGACGGCGGCAGAATCCCGTCTCTCAGAGGTGGAAGATGACATCTCCACTCTGAAAACGCAAGTGAAGCAGCTTCTGTCCCACACGTCAGATCTCCACAGACGGGCTGAAGATGCCGAAAACCGCTCCCGCCGGAACAACCTCTGCCTGGTTGGCCTTCCCGAGGGCACAGAACCCACTCAGGTCACCACCTTTATTGAGGAGTGGATCAGATCCTGGATGCCAGCAGATGCCCTTACCCCATGGTTTGTTGTAGAGCGTGCCCACCACGCTCTTGCCCCGAAACCACCACCGGGGGCCCCACACCGTCCACTCATCATGAAAATCCTCAACTTCAGGGACCGAGACGCCATTCTCCATGAGGCCCGCTCCGAACCGAACTGCTCCACAAGGGGGTCAAGCTCATGCTCTTTCCTGATTATACCAAGGATGTACAGGCCCACAGATGCTGTTATCTCCATGTGAGCTTCGAGCTCTCAATCTGCCTTACAGGCTCCTTTTTTCCGCCCGCCTTGAAGTGATGTTCCAGGGCAAACCCCTTTTCTAACGATACGCCGGAGGCAGCGTGGACCTGGGCAACTGAGGACTGCCCAATGAAAAGCATCCCTATGACGGACCCCCAGCCGGGGACGCGCAGATCCGCGCGTCCCCTCACCTTCCCCCCCCCCCCCCGCCAGGTCCCGAATACAGCCTAACACCCACCTCGCCGGCTGGCATCCCCCGCGGAGGAGTGGATCACCTGGACTTCGGGCCAATTCCATTGGCCCAGACCTGACAACCACAAGGGGTCCCAATAGCCCCCCATGCCCCAGCTCTGAAGATGCCGACCTATCACGCAGCCCCCATATTTGAACCTAAGCGCCGCCACTATGAAGACTTCATCTAGAGGAACTGGTATCCTTGAACATTGAGGGGCCCTCCAGATAGCCCTATAGCACGCCCCAGAGTTGACTAACTGGTCACTTGTTTACACTTCAAGCTTTGTTCACGGGACAACAGATGCTTCATTTTGGGAAGTATGGGATGTGGGGTTGGTTGGGATTTTCGACTGGGACTGTTCTCCCAGCAATTAGTTGTGTTACTCTGTTATAACGGCACCATGCACTACACCCAGAAATGTTCCTGTGACGGTCCTTGTGATGACCCCAAATGCGCCCAGCCTCCACCAAAGCCTATGAATTTAATCCACCTTAGCGACTCCACCTACCTGGGTCCCTACTCCGCCACACTGCCATAATGCCAATCCATACACTGGGGGTGAACCCCTGACGGTTTTTTCATGGAACCTCAACGGTCTTCTAGATAAAATTAAACAAACTGAGGTTTTAAGGTACACCTGGAGGGTCAACCCAGACGTCCTACTATTACAAGAAACACATCTGATGGGAAACCACTGTCCCCTCTTAGCACGTCAGAGATTCGATGGAGTATGCCACTCTGGGTTCTCCAGAGGTGCACGCGGGAAGGCAGTCCTCCTGCGATGCTCCTTCCACTTCTCACCTACCCACAAGGCCGGTTCACGGCTCTTACAGGTACTCTTGGGGACTCCACTGTAAATCTCATGTCACTCTATGGCCCCCCGGCGACCTTGGAACCCACCCTCCGAGATGCGATGGGGACATTGTCCACCCTTCCTCAAGGCCTGACCATAATTGGGGGAGACTTTAACGCTGTCCCTAAACCCACTACCGATGCCACGGGTGCCTCAACCTCCCATAGGAAAAGGGGGAGCAAACACCTCAAAGACTGGGCCTCTGCACTGGGCCTCTGTGACGTCTGGCGCACCTGGCACCCTCAGACGCTGCAGTACACACACACTTCGGCTGCACACCACACCCACTCTCGCATAGACCTCATCTTTATGCCTGCCCTGGACTGTCAAGCCGTCTCTGAAATTCAAATACTGGCACGCGGAGTGTCTGACCACTCCCCGCTCCTTCTGCGGGTGGGAGGGCCCCACGGGAGCGCTGCGACCCATGTGGAGTTTAAACGCCTGGTTTCTCCAAGACCCAGAGTATAAAGAGAAAGTGGGAGAAGAACTAAGCACCTATTTTCATACGAATGAGGGCACAGTGCAACTACAGGGCACATTGTGGGAGGTGGGTAAAACCACAATTCGGGGCTATGCGAAAGGGTTCCTCAAACACAAATGGCAGGTCCAAGACCGCCGACTCTCCCAGCTTGAAGCCCAAGCCCTCCGCCTGGAGCGAACGTTGGTTGCAGGAGAACGAGAAGCGGAACGCCGTCAGCTGCAACTCGTACGCGAGGAGATCAAAAATATCTCCCTTGAATCTGCCTAACTGGTCTGGAGGTCCTCGGTGGCGAGGGTCTACGGGTGGGGAGTCAAGAACGGCAAATTGCTCCACTGGCTCGCCACCCACCCCATGGCCAACCGGATTGTCCCTGAAATTTGGGATGCGCGAGGACAAATCTCTCGCACCCCTGTGGCAATCGCGCAGGCCTTCGCGGCCTATTACAAGGAGCTATACTCAGCGGATCCCTCGCATAAGCCACAGAACAGCTCCTCCTTTTTGCAGGATACCCCCCTTCCGCGGCTCTCACGGGTGGAGAGCACAATCCTGGACGAACCCATCACGCCCGAAGAAATCGGGGAAGCTATTTCCTCACTCGCCACCCATAAGACTCCCAGTCCAGATGGGTTTCCCGCGGAGTATTACGTAGCATTCCGGGAAACTCTGATCCCGAGACTCCATGCCCTCTTTGAAGAAACTATAGAGAGTGGTGCCTTCCCATCAGTCACAGATATCGCCACCATCGTGGTCATACCCAAGGTACATCCCCCATCACCCTCCTGCGCTCAGTACCGTCCAATTTCACTCATCAATACGGAGGTCAAAATCTACGCAACCATCCTTGCTGCTCACATGAAGCAAGTGCTCCACACCCTCATCCACCCCAACCAGTGTGGCTTCATGGCATGCGGCAGCACGAGACACTGTCTCAGACGCTTACAAGTAGCCCTCGCCCACCGTAGTCGCCTGTCACCATACCTAGCCCTAGTGCTGCTCGATTTTTTTAAAAGGCCTTTGATATGGTTAACTGGCGCTACATTGGAGCTGTGTTGGAAAGGGCAAGATTCGGGCCCTCCTATCAAAGAATGGTGAAGGTCCTTTACTCCACTCTGTCAGCCAGAGTCCTCATAAATGGCACACTGTGGGACACCTTTCCGATCGAGAGGGGGGCCCGCCAGGGATGTCCGCTTTCCCCTCTCCTATTCGCCCTTGCAATTGAACCCTTGGCGTGTCGCATCCGAAGTGATGACCAGATCCAGGGTTGGCGCTGGCAGGAGTCTCACTAGGACCGGATCGCCTTATACGCTGACAACGTCCTCCTCTATCTGGCGGACCCGGCCCGATCTGGACCAAGATCTCTCCACATCCTCCACTTGTTCGAGAAGGCATCGGGACTACGTCTCAATCCGGTCAAATCCACGGTCGTGCTTCTCCATGTCTCTAGGGAGTGCATGGATTGGCAAACAACCATTCCCTTGCGTAGGCTCTCATTCAAGTATCTCGGTATCTGGGTGGCACTCCTTCCCGAATTGACCTGGTCCCTTAACCTCACCCCACTACTCAAGCGCGTAAAAGATGACCTCCGCCGCTGGCAGACTCTTCCGCTGAATCCCTTGGGTAGAGTCGCACTTTTTAAGATGATGGTTCTCCCCTGTTTTTTATACACCATTCAAAACCTTCCGCTCCACCTCCCTTGCAGCTGGTTCCGAGACCTAGACGGAGTAATCACGACCTTCCTTTGGGGCGGGGCGAGATCGCGCCTGGCCCTCACAACATGTCAACGACCCACATACGACGGGGGTATGGGGATGACAAACCCATTCCTGTACTACTTAGCCACTCGCCTTTTAGTGATCCATGATTGGTTTAACGGTGGATGGTTGGATCCAACCTATCGACTGGAGCTAGAGAGCCTCTGATCCTCTCAAGTCCAGGCCATGCTCTGCGGGGCCCCAATCTCACGCACCCTACCAGCAGTTACCCGCACAGCCCTCCTGGCATGGCGTTCCGCTCTGCGACACATCCACTGGGACACCAAACTCTCATTGCAAACACCGTTGTGGCGCAGCACTTGGTTGCGGGAGGTCGCGACACTACCAGGGTTCCAGAAATGGGATTTAATTGGCATAATTTGTTTTGGAGACATATGGAAGGAAGAGCATCTGTCCTCCTTCCGAGACCTCCAACAGACCTATTCCTTGCACTCCACCCAATTCTTTCGATACCTCCAACTGCGGCATGTCCCTGACCACACAACCATCCCCGAATTCAGCCCCTTAGAGGCCAAACTCCTTATAGGGAACTTAGGAAGGGGGGGGATATCCCAAATTTATCGCTCCCTGATTAACACCCCATCGACAATAGAACCTCTCAAGGCCCTCTGGGATCGGTGGCTTGGTCCTCTCGAGGAAGAAGACTCGAGAGACGCCCTGATGGCCCCTAGGACACTCATGATCTCCTCTAGGCTCCGCCTCATTCAGATCTACTACCTTCACTGTGCATATCTTACCCCGGTGCGGCTCCACAGGGCAGGTTTCCTCCCGACCCCACACTGTCTGCGCTGTAAAGCAGAAACAGCCGACTTCTATCACATGGTTTGGTCCTGCGTCGTCCTCTCCAAATACTGGGCATCCATTGTGTCTGAGTTGAGTGAAGTGCTGGGGTGGGAGGTCCCCCTCAATCCTCGTGCCCTTCTCCTGGGGGTGATGGAGGGACTGGATGGCTTCCGGGCTGATAAGTTACTCCTAGGGACTGCCACTCTCATAGCCAAAAGAGACATAGCAGCAGTCTGGAAGGATTCAGCACCTCCCTCCTTAGCTAAATGGCACAGGGGCGTAGATTGGTGCGCCACCCAAGAAAAAGCTGTCTACAAAGCAAGAGGGTGCCCAGCTAAGCATGAACGTATATGGGGCAAATGGTTGGGACCGTTGGTTTGATTATCCGCTGCAAGGGTGGACTCACACCTCACACGAACAGACTGGGGAGATCACTTGTAACTGGATTGAAATACCTGATATGTCAAAATGGTGCTGTGTCTTCGTTGTTGTTTTTCTTAAAAATGCCAATAAAATTGGTTATCAAAAAAACAAAATAAACAAATGCAAGTTGGAGCACTGACAGCTAAGCTCACTTTTAATTTTTCAAAGTCTCCCTCAGGCCCTTTTAATGTTCTTTTCCTCTTTTGAAGGTGCTTCTTGGTTTTGCAAACCATCAGGAACAGGCAGGACTCCAGTCACAGAGCAAACCAAGCACTACTGATTACTTCTTTATGGAAGAGTAAATGAGATCACTGTTGTAAAACAATAAAGGACTGAACCATCTGCAGGGCTCAGGATGCATCACCCAACATTATATCCATTTTTTGTTGTGCACAAGATTTTCTGGTTGTCTGGCCCTGCTTCCCCCCCCACATGTGCATTATTTTTCCCCAGAATTTCTGCAAACTTTGCATAAGAAGCATAACATTGTGGTAGAGTTCTCCCACAGACTACTTTAAGCCCAGCCTGTACATTGCATCTGTTTGCATGTGACTGAACAGAAAATGCAAGGGAATTGCTCTTAAGGGACAAACTCCACTTTGACTTGGATTCCCATTTTGCAAGCAGTCGATTGGGTCTTCAGTTTTATCCATTTGAAATCAACCCATTTGAATGTAACCCATTGGTGTGGAGAGTCTCAATCTACTACATTGCCCTCAATGAATGAGCTTGGCTGCCTGCTACTAAAGATATGATTTAGACATGTTTTCGGCAATCAGGAAGCAATTCACATGTTCCAGTATAGGAACTAAATGTTCATATTCTGTTGTTGAACGTTTGCAGAGGAAATCAGTCCTGTAACCTGTTGACTTTTGTTTCACCTGGGCAACGTTGTGTCCAGGTGGACTTGTATATTGTACTAACTGGTCAGTGAGTATTGTTGGAGGTCTGATAAGTTCTTCATTGCAAAATGCTGCTGTTATTTTGAATGCCTCTTACATCTATTTCTCCCGTCTTAAGGGCCTGCTCAGTTTGAGATTTGAATGTTATCTCCTGTGTTGACTCATAGTCCTTTTAAATCCATGATCTTCTGCCACTTGAAATAGCCTGAAAGTTAACTAGTTCCTGTTACCACTTATAGCAAAATCCTTCCTTCCTTTTCAGATAAAGTTCTGTCTATCTGATAGAGACTTCTAGCAGCAGATTATTTATCATAGAATATTCCCAAGGTGTCAGACTGGATCCGAAGGATTTTTGAGCAATACCCCTGCGCACCGGTAGGGGGCATCATTCAGCTCAGTGTCTGCATTGTCCACATCAGAAGTGACATGCGGTACCCAAATAGGTGCCACCCCAGCACGCTGATGTCTGTTCTTTCCTATCTGCGCCAGGATAGTACTGATCTGGTCTGAGCTAATCCTCATTCACTTTTTGACTGGCTTTTTTCGATGTTTTGTCTATTTTTGAGAATTTTTCTCCTGGTCTGAGACATGTCACCCAAGAAAATGGCTGGTTTCAAACAATGTGGGGCCTGTCACAGGCAAGGGTCAGTGGCAGGTCTGCACTTGGTGTGTTTGTGATGCTTGGAGCAGGACCACAGCTCCAAGAACTGCGAGGACTGCTGCACCATGCATCCGAAGGCGTCGAGGGAGCACTCCCTCAAGCTCCTCACTGCCCGACGTCTGTTGACTCTGCGTCCGCTCAGAGCTTCTACGATTATCCTGGCGCGACCCCTGCCTAGTTGAAGGATTTCTATGAGGCCATGCGCCTCATATTTGTGCAGCCCATCCCCTCTGGAGCGCCTTTGGGCCCCCGGGTGCGGAAGGGCCCCTACTGGACCCATGACAGCGGGTTCACCCTTGGCACCAGGCGGGCCCCATGGATCCCATGCTAGATACGGTGTGGAGCCACAGGCGAGACCGAGACCTTTTTCGGTACCCACTCCAGTGCCGACGCCCCTAGGCAGCGTCATCCCCATCATAATCCCCGACACGAAGCCGGATGGGCATCGTTCGATACCAACTCCGACAGTGACCAGGCCCATGCTTCCCGGAGCAGAGCCAATGCCTTATATCTTCGATAGGTCTAGAGAGGAAGGCAAATTGGAGGGGTCTAGGAACCCTCATGGTTACCTGCTCCCCGATGAGGAGCAGGACGATTGGTGCGAGGAACTGGCAGAGGCCAGTGGGTTAGACAGCTCACCAGTCACTGGTCTGGTCTCTCCTACCGTGGCTACGGATGAGGGAGCCTCGTTTGCAATGGTGGTGCGTAGGACGGCTGAGGCCTTTGACCGTCAGTTGCCCATGGTGGCAGTCAAGATGAATGTCTTGACGAAGGTCCTTCAGCTGGGAGTCACCCCTTCTGAACCCCTACCCCCTTCAATGAAGCCCTTACAGACGTCCTACTGGGGGCCTGGTCCAAGCCCTGCACAGGGGCTCTTGTGTGTAGGACAATTGCCCGCCGCCATTGCCCCACTCCTGGGGACCCCAGTTTCCTTACCTAGTACCCCCACTCCGGAGAGCTTAGTGGTCCAAGCCTCTACATCCAGAATTAACCCCAGCGCCTTCTCTACACCTCCACCGGATAGGGAATCCAAGATGCTGGATAACTTTGGTAAGAGAATGTTCACGTCCATCAGTCTAGCACTGCCTATTGGGCCATTACTCCCATATTGATATGGGACTCGGTTGCGCAACTGCTCCCTGTGGTCTTGAAGGAGGCCCGAGCCATACTCGCCCAGCCTATTGCTGATGGGAGAGATGCAGCTAAGTTCACCATACAGTGTGGACTTGACACAACCGACTCACTGGGCAGAGCCATCTCAACGCCTGGCTCAGAATGAGTGGCTTTTCAGGAGGTGTCCAGGCTTCCCTCATGGACATCCATTTGATGGCTCTCGCCTTTTTGGAGAGAAGGCGGACTCAGCACTGGAGCGATTTAAGGACAGCAGAGCTGCGGCCGGGTCCTTGGGCTTGTCTTTGGCCTTTTGCCAACCCCAGTCTGCCTTTCGTGGCCACGGAAGGGGCCTTCAACTGTGCCCATTCCCTCCCAATCACCTAGGCCAACAGGCTTCCCAACCCTTTTCTTGGGCAAGGGTGCGGGCTTCATAGGCAACGTGGGGCAGGCATCCATCGGTCGGGTCAGCTCCCCTTTGCGACTACCCCAACACCCATGCTACTCACGATCGGCTGATGAAGGACCATCTCTCCTTGCTCCATCAGGTAGCAAAGGTCTTCCTTGGCCAAGGGAGCCATAGAGAGGGTGCCTGCATCAGAAGTAGGTTGTGGTTGTTATTCCCGCTACTTTCTGGTGCCAAAGAAGGACAGAGGACTTCGTCCTATCCTAGATATGCGCCTTCTCAATGTCTTCCTGAAAAAGGAAGAGTGCAAAATGTTCGCACTTGCCCAAGTCCTGTCTGCCCTGAACCCGGGAGACTGGATGGTAGCACTGGACTTGCAGAACACATATTTCCACATCTCTGTGCTGCTGGCCCACAGACTTTACCTGCAGTTCACCGTGAGCCAAGAGTGCTTTCAGTTTGCCGTGCTTCTTTTCGGCGCTTAGCAGCGCCTCGCTGGTGTTCACAAAAGTGATGGCGGTGGTTGCAGCTCATCGTCAGAGGTCGGGGGTTCCAATCTTCCCCTACCTCAACGATTAGCTGTTGAAGGCGGGATCACTCCAAGCAGTCGTCTACTACCTTCATACTAAGGCGAACTTCCTGCACTCACGGGTTCACTATCAACATGCTGAAGTCGCACCTGACTCCCTTTTTGACGCTCCCTTTCATCTGAGCCATTCTGGACATAGTGCAGTTGCGGGCCTATTCTTCCCAGCGACATGTTTAGGGTATTCAGGCTATGATTCCAATGTTTCAGTCTCTATTTTGGAATTCGAAGAGACTGACTGTAGCTGTTGGGCCTCATGGCCTCCTGCATCCTGCATGTTACTCATGCCTGTTGGCATATGCAGGCTCTACAGTGGGACCGAATGGGAATCTTTCCAACATGGTCCAGATCTCGGAGGGCAGTGGTGGCTAACGAACCACCTTGGGTTAGTGGCAAACCCCTCTCCTTTCCCCAACTTTATCTGACAGTAGTTGCAAATGTGTCACTCCAAGGGTGGGGCGGCCATTTTGGAGAGGTGGGGCTCAGAGGACTCTGGAGCATTGGGCGGCATTGAAAGCTTTTCTTGTTTCGATCAGGGGAAGGCTGGTGCAGGTGTTCACAGGCAACACCAATGCCATGTGGTACTGCAACAAACAGGGCGGGTGAGATCATGGACCCTCTGTTAAGAGGCCCTGTGTCTCTGAACATGGGTGGAATGTCAGGACATTTCCCTGGTGGTTCAACACCTGGCGGGCTCTCTGAAAACTAGAGAGAACAGACTCAGCCAAAAATGCTTTGCAGATCACGAATAGCGTCTCCATCGGGAGGGGGTGCAAGGTCTCTTTCAGCAGTGTAGAGTGCTTGGTTAGATCTGTACGCCACTGCTGCGAATGTGCAATGTCAGCAGTTTTACGTGCTGGAGTTTCCAAGGCAATGCTTTGCGGAGACACTTTTCGTCTTGAGTGGAACTCCGGTGCTCTGTACGGCTTTTCACCAATACCAATCCTGCCCAGAGTTCTCAAGACGATCAGGAACGACTGGGCCCAAGTCATTCTTGTGGCTCCGGATTAGGCACAGAGTCTTTGTATCCCGAGCTGTTGAGTATGACCATCAGTTCTCCAGTCAGGCTGCTTCTTCTTGAGGATGTTCTGTCGCAGCAACAGGGGAGGTGCTGCACCTTCATGTGTAGAGATTGTGCGGTGACAGTTGACAGCTTTCAACCTTCCTCCCGAAGTCTTTGATGTTATTCTGGAAGCCAGGTGTCCCTCCAGGTATAAGCCTCCTGTTGGGATGATTTTGTGTCATGGTGTGCTTCCCACAGCGTTGGACCCCCTTTCTGCACTTTTATCCAAGGTTCTTTTGTTTGCTTTCTTTGGCTCAGCAGGGCTCTGCTCTGGGCACAGTGAAAGGTTCTCTCTCTGCCATTTTGGCATTTTTGCGGTCGCCAGACCAACCTTCTATGTTTAGGTCACCTGTTGTGGCTAAATCCTTAAAGGCCTGCGGCATATGTTTCCCCCAATGCCATTCATCATCCCTCAGTGGGACCTCAACCTTGTCCTCACCTTTCTGATGTGTGCACCATTTGAGTCTGTTAGCTTATTGACCAATAACATTGCCTTTTTCAGTGGCCATAACATTGGCCAGGAAGGTTCACGAATTGAAGGCACTCTGTTCTCCCTCCTTATACAACCTTCTATCCAGACACTGGTTCTCCAGACGTGCCTCCTTCCTTCCAAAGGTTGTGACTCCCTTCCATGTAGGCCAGAGCATCACCCTGCCTACCTTTTTTGCTCTGCCTAATCCTTCCAAAGAGGAGGAGAGATTCCACTGTCTGGACCCAAAAAGAATTTTCTTGTTCTAGCTTGACTGCGCAAGAGAGTTCCGTGTGGACAATCAACCTTTCTTGGGCTATGTAGGAGCTAAAAAAGGGAAGGCTATGCAGAAACGGACCATCTCGAGATGATCATTCTGTGCATTAAGATCTGCCACACTTAGGCCAAGAAGCACACCCCTGAGGGCTTGCGGGCTCACTCCACCAGCTCCAAGGCTGTGACCACTGCATTAGCGAGCAGTGTATCTGTCCTGGACATCTGTCAGGCATCAACGTGGGCATCTCTGCACACGTTCACCAAGTGCTACTGCCTGGACAGTCATGTCCATCATGAAGGGCGCTTCGCCCGTTCGGTCCTGCAAGACTTTGATTTAATTGGCTTTGCAGACCCACCTCAGGGGCGGTATTGCTTGGTTATCTATTCTAAGGTAAGGAAACTGTGGCTAGAAATCTCTAGCAGATGAGCAAGTTACTTACCTTCGGTAACACCTTACGTGGTAGACTCTATTTAGCTGCAGATTACTTACCATCCTCCCTGCTCTGTGAATAGATTATGGTGTAAGGGATACCCTTCTCAGGGCTTTTGCATTTGTCACCCCGAGTGGGACGGGTATGCCCAGACGTGGGTCCTGTGCTCTCCATGCCACTGGAGTCAAGCTATCCTGGCTGAAGAGGGGTGAAACCCCGAAACCGGTCCTAGGATGCTTGTTTCCAGTCCAGGGAGGACCTAGCCTGGCAGTTCGGGCTGGACTGTTCCCATTGGGCGCAGGGTCAAGACTGATTTGCATATGGCTGGGTCCAAACTGGAATGGCATGGTGAGCAAAAAAACGATGGATTTGGGCCCAGATCTCTGTACTGGGGTGAATGTATGACATTGTTCTGCATTCTGTCCATCAATTGTTGTTTTTGCATTTGTCACCCCGAGTGGGACGGGTATGCCCAGACGTGGGTCCCGTGCTCTCCATGCCACTGGAGTCAAGCTATCCTGGCTGAAGAGGGGTGAAACCCCGAAACCGGTCCTAGGATGCTTGTTTCCAGTCCAGGGAGGACCTAGCCTGGCAGTTCGGCTGGACTGTTCCCATTGTGCGCACGGTCAAGACTGATTTGCATATGGCTGGATCCAAACTGGAATGGCATGGTGAGCAAAAAAACGATGAATTTGGGCCCAGATCTCTATACTGGGGTGAATGTATGACATTGTTCTGCATTCTGTCCATCAATTGTTGTTTTTGCATTTGTCACCCCGAGTGGGACGGGTATGCCCAGACGTGGGTCCCGTGCTCTCCATGCCACTGGAGTCAAGCTATCCTGGCTGAAGAGGGGTGAAACCCCGAAACCGGTCCTAGGATGCTTGTTTCCAGTCCAGGAAGGACCTAGCCTGGCAGTTCGGCTGGACTGTTCCCATTGTGCGCACGGTCAAGACTGATTTGCATATGGCTGGGTCCAAACTGGAATGGCATGGTGAGCAAAAAAACGATGGATTTGGGCCCAGATCTCTGTACTGGGGTGAATGTATGACATTGTTCTGCATTCTGTCCATCAATTGTTGTTTTTGCCTTTAGCATGTCATACCAGTGGTCAGTTCTCATAGTGGCTCTGTGCTCCTGGCGTGAAAAAATCGCAAAAGTAACTGAGGTCAGCATGCCGTGGTAGCTCCTATATAGGTACCCTACACGTCCCTGCCAACGTGTAGCTGAATGATGCACCTACTGGTGCGCAGGGGTACGGTTTAAAAATCTTCCGGATCCAGTCTGATGCCTGGGGGAATATTCTAAGATAGGGAATTTGCAGCTATATAGTCTCTACCAGATAAGGCGTTACCAAAGGTAAGTATCTTGTTCGACTTGCACATGAACCATAAGATTTTGTTCGAGGCATATGAGCTGCAGACCACACACTGTGCATAGATCGCCATCTGGTGTTGGGCCCGGATGTTTGCACTTTGTTGTTGTATTGGAAAGTCTTTGGAAGTCAGGAGATGGGTGACTCCTCCTTTGGACAATAGTGCGCATGGGCATCGACTCCATCTTCAGATTGTTTTTTTCCGCCATCGGGCTCGGATGTGTTTTGTCGTGCTCCAGTTCGGTGTCAACACCGTTCTAACTTTCGACACGCAATCCTTCACCCTTTCGTCGGTATTGTTTTCGATCGCGTTCCGCTTTTCGACGCGCATCTCTACAAACTTGAATTCTTCGATTCCAGTCGTCGACGCAGGCCTTCGGGCCTAGCTGCGCCACCAGGCCTTTTGGCTCATGGAAAGGACTCCCTTTAAAAAGTGTCCTCAATGTGGATCCAAGTTTCCCCACGCCGATCTGCACGAGGTGTGTAACCTCTGCCTTTTGCCTGAGCACGAGGCCAAAGACTGTCCAGCTTGCGCCTCTTTCCGCTCGACAAAAACCATACGGGATCGTCGAGCTCGAAGAAACATGGCTCGATCGTCGACATCCATACCGGACGATATCTTCCAGGAAGGCGTCGACGTACAGGAACAACTCGAAGAGGGCCTCATCAGCGCATCCGAAGCCAATGACTCCGACGTCGAAGACATCACTCCTGGGCAACGGGTCGTAAGTACTGACGTCGACCCCTCCCCATCATCCATTCCGGCAAAGGCTTCGGTACCACCTTCACCTTCGGGCCTAGGTGCACACCGGGACAAAACTTCCCACGCCCCGCCTTCGGGCTCGGCTAAGAAGTCAATAAATAAGCCTTCAGGCCGCTCGGGCTCGAGCCAGCCTACCCTCGGTGCCGACACCTCATCCCCGGCACCGAAACCAAAAGACAAGTCTACACCCGCACCAAAACCAGGTTCGGCGTCGGCGCATTTGGCACCGAAACCCAGCACCGAACCTTCGACTCCGAAAAAACCATCGGAATCGAGTAAACATCCAGTTCCCAGAACAGCTGGAACTCGACCTTCGGAACCGGAAAAGTTACTGGTACCGGCTCCAAAGACTCCAACGGAACCGATAAAAACTCCTGTTCCAAAACCTAAAGAATCCAAAACAACTCCAAAATTGGTGCCACACAAACCTTCGGAACCGAAAAAATCGATGCAGAAGCACCACACTTCACAGGAGGAGCTTTCTCAACCTGATCCAACCCAACAAATACTGGAAATTGACCCAGATACATGTCGTCTTGTGGTTAGTCCTTCCAGAAAGAGGAAATTGGACAAACCTGCACCAGCTCCACTTCCTCTCAAGAAAAGAGACATTGCCACTTCCCCTTTTAGGATCCCTTCTCCACCCCCTCCTCCACACCACATCTCTCCTATTCCATCTCCAGTACCCTCAGAATCTCCTCCACCTCAGGATGATGAGGACCCTTCTGAGTACAAAGGTGATGACCAACCCTTAGGAGAGCCCAGTCATCCTCATATTCCTAATGACCCAGGGGACAACTATGGTACACCAGATGTCCCCGATACGCCACAAGATGAGGTCTACCCATCTAGACCATCCCCTCCAGAGGACACTATAGGATTCACTCAGCTCTTACATAGAGCTGCAGAATACCACGGTGTAGATCTACATACAGACCCTATAGAGGAAGACTTTCTTCTGGACACTTTTGCACCATCTCAAAGGTCCACTTCTATTCTCCCAATGATAAAAGGGGTAATCAAGCACGCTCCTGAAGTCTTCAAAGATCCTGTCAGGGCTAGAGTCATTAACCCCAGAGTAGAAAAAATATATAAGTCTGCCCCAGCTGACCCTGTTTACATTAAAGGGCAACTTCCCTTAGATTCCCTACTGGTTTCCAACGCCAGGAAAAGGGCTAACTCCCAAACCTCAGGCGATGTTCCACCTCCGGATAAGGAGTCAAAGCTCCTGGACGCATCAGGTAAAAGAACGGCGTCCCAGGCAGCTAATATTTGGCGAATTGCCAACACACAGGTGTTACTGGCTCGGTACGATAGGGCACATTATGATGAACTAGAGACCCTATTACAACACCTTCCAGATCAATACAAACAAAGAGCCAATGATCTCATACAGGAAGGCAAGACTATAACAAACACCTCCATTCGCTGCGCTCTAGATGCCGCAGACACAGCTTCACGGGCCATCAATACCAGTGTCCTCTTACGTAGACCTGCATGGCTCCGTATTTCAGGGTTCAAACCCGAGGTCCAAACTGCCATATTAAATCAGCCGTTTGACCAACAACATTTATTTGGCCCTACTGTCGATTCATCTTTAGAAAAGATGAAAAAAGATACTGACACAGCCAAATCAATGAGAGCATTACAATCCCAAACACCCAGAAGTTCCTTTCGTCGCTCCTCCTATAGGGGCGCCTCTAGAGGCTTTACCACGGACAACTCCTCCACGTCCTATAAAAGTCCCACCCAGACCTCCGCTACCAGAGGCTATTACAGAGGAGGCTACAGAGGTAATAATAACAAAGGTAGAGGCAAAACCGTCAATACCCG
Source organism: Calotriton arnoldi (assembly GCA_963921515.1). NCBI lineage: Eukaryota > Metazoa > Chordata > Amphibia > Caudata > Salamandridae > Calotriton > Calotriton arnoldi. Next base: position 2,214,657 of record CAWUFW010000369.1, read on the forward strand.
TACTGCCTCCACCTCCAAACAATGACTTCCCTCCACTCCCCCCAGACCATTCCACTCCAGTCGGGGGAAGATTACTACAGTTCCTACCTGTCTGGCACACCATTACCACAGACAGGTGGGTGAGACAAATCATCCAATACGGTTATTGCCTGGAACTCACTTCAACTCCTCCAAACATACCACCCAGACAGCGTCCAATGTCAGCAGACCATTTAACGCTTCTCAAACAAGAGGTACTTTCCCTCCTACAAAAACATGCAATAGAACCAGTTCCCCTGCATCAGCAACACACAGGGGTCTACTCACTATATTTTCTCATTCCAAAGAAGGACGGAACCCTGAGGCCCATTCTCGACCTCAGACCATTAAACCTCTACATACACTCGGACCATTTCCATATGGTCACTCTTCAACAAGTCCTTCCTCTACTCAAACAAGGCGATTTCCTTGCCACCTTAGATCTCAAGGACGCCTACTTCCACATTCCCATTCACCCCGCCCACAAAAAATATCTTCGATTTGTAGTGGATGGTCAACATTATCAGTTCAAGGTGCTCCCGCTCGGAGTCACCACAGCACCCAGGGTCTTCACAAAATGTCTGGCAGTCGTAGCAGCCCACTTAAGAAGACAACAAATTCACGTCTTCCCATACTTGGACGACTGGCTCATAAAAGCCAAGTCACATACCCAGTGTGTAAATCACACACACACCACAATACAACTACTTCACGACTTAGGGTTCACAATAAACCTCACAAAGTCTCACCTCCAACCCTCCCACATCCAGCAATATCTAGGTGCCACAATAGACACCTCAAAAGGCCTTGCATACCCCAACCCAGCCAGGATAGCAAGCATGCAAGCCCTTATAGCAAGATTCCAGCCGCAGCACTCCCTTCCAGCTCGGGTGTTTATGCAACTAATAGGGATGATGGCCTCTTGCATATTCATAGTCCCGCATGCCAGACTCCATATGCGCCACTTACAAGAATGCTTGGCACGTCAGTGGAACCAGGCTCTAAGTCAGCTAACAGATCTGGTGTTGGTGGTAGGCCGCACACATCGCTCTCTGCAGTGGTGGAACACCCAAAACCTTTCCAAAGGGCGGCCGTTCCTAGAGCCAGTTCCACAGATTGTATTAACCGCAGACGCACCGCTCACCGGATGGGGAGCTCATCTTTTACATCACACCATACAGGGCCTATGGACACCTCAACAAAAACTACTCCACATCAATCATTTGGAGTTACTAGCAATCTTTCTGGCACTAAAATCATTCCAGAAACACGTATCACACAAAGCTGTGTTAGTCCGGACGGACAATGTCACAGCAATGTATTATTTACAAAAACAGGGGGGGATGCACTCTCTGCAGCTCTCTCAACTAGCTCAGACCATATGGAGATGGGCTATTCCTCAAAACATATTCCTGTTAGCCCAACATCTTCCAGGAATTCAAAACCAGATGGCGGATCTGTTAAGTCGTCAAACACAACAGATTCACGAGTGGGAACTTCACCCACAGGTTCTTCAACCGTTTTTCCAAATGTGGGGGCATCCAGACATAGATCTGTTCGCCACACATCACAACACAAAATGCCCAAGCTTCGCCGCCAGATATCCACACCCATTGTCCAAAGGCAATGCGATATGGATGAATTGGTCAGGCACATTTGCGTACGCTTTTCCGCCTCTCCCACTCATTCCATTAGTGGTGCGCAAACTACAACAGCAGTCACTAACACTGATTCTAGTTGCTCCAACATGGGCCAGACAACCATGGTACACAACATTGCTGGAACTATCCGTAGTCCCGCACCAAAAACTACGCCTCCCCCACATCTGTTAACACAGAACCATGGAGAGATCAGGCATCCGGATCCAACACAGCTCAATCTAGCGATCTGGCTCCTGAAGTCCTAGAATTTGGTTACCTCAATCTCCCACCAGATTGTATGAACGTTATCAAAGAGGCTAGGCGCCCCACCACTAGAGCCTACTAAGCGGCCAAGTGGAAAAGATTTGTTATATACTGTACCAATAACACAATCAATCCTCTAGATGCATCCATTCAACACATCATATGTTACCTGCTACATCTTCAAAGATGTAATCTAGCATACACATCCATTAGATTGCATCTCGCTGCCATAGCAGCTTACCTACAAAATAGACAACATTTGTCATTGTTCAGGATACCAGCCATCAAAGCATTTATGGAAGGCCTCAAAAGAATAATTCCTCCCAGGGTACCACCCTCTCCAGTGTGAAATCTAAACATCGTCCTCACTAGATTAATGGGCCCTCCATTCGAACCTCTACATAAATGTGAGCTCCAATTTCTTACATGGAAGGTTGCTTTCCTTGTAGCCATCACATCTCTCAGGAGAGTCAGTGAGTTACAGGCACTAACTATTCAGGAACCATTTTTACAACTAATATCATAATAAAGTGGTTCTCAGAACAATTCCCAAATTCCTTCCTAAAGTAATTTCTCCCTTCCACCTCAACAAAACTGTTGAGTTGCCAGTATTCTTCTCACAACCACAAACAGTAGCAGAGAGAGCTCTTCATACTCTAGACGTCAAAAGAGCACTCCTTTACTACATTGACAGAACAAAACCTTTTCGCAAAACAAAACAACTTTTTGTATCCTTCTCACCACCACATAAAGGCAATCCTATATCAAAATCTGGCATTGCCAGGTGGATTGTCAAATGTATACAAATTTGCTATCACAAAGCAAAGCGTACACTATCTATTCCCCCTAAAGCCCACTCTACCCGCAAAATAGGGGCTTCCATGGCATTTTTAGGGAACATTCCCTTAGATGACATCTGCAAAGCAGCTACATGGTCTCCACCGCACACATTCACAAAACACTATTGTGTAGATGTGCAAGCAAAACAGCAAGCTACTGTGGGCCAGGCTGTACTCAAAACACTATTTCAAACTACTGCAACAGATACTGGTGGTCGCCGCTAAAGGAGGATACTGCTATGCAATCTATGCACAGTGTGTGGTCTGCAGCTCATATGCCTCGAACGGAAAATGCTACTTACCAGTATGCATCTGTTCTTGGCATGTAGAGCTGCAGATCCACACACGCCCACCCACCTCCCCGGCTACCTTTATCTGTTCCAGTATTATCTTAATTAGATACAACATACATGGACATCTCTTTCTGTTTCTCACAAACTCCATCATTTCCCTTCTTGGCGAAAAAACAATCTGAAGATGGAGTCGATGCACATGCGCAATACTGTCCAAAGGAGGAGTCACCTATCTCCTGACTTCCAAAGACTTTCCAATACAACAACAAAGTGCAAACATCCGGGCCCAACACCAGATGGCGATCTATGCAGTGTGTGGATCTGCAGCTCTACATGCCAAGAACAGATGCATACTGGTAAGTAGCATTTTCCTTTCTCTTTCTTAGCGCTTCTTCTAGAGCACAGAGAATCTTGTCTACTCTTGTTGTCTCTAGCACCCTCCGGTTTAACCTGGTTCACACTAATTCAGCGGTGCCCTAGACATACCCAAGAGGGTTAGCTGTATTCTGGTAAATCACTGGCTTTGTAAATTAGTTCCACTAAGTGTCATAGTTTGTAATTTCATCTTATGTTAATATCTTCACTATCTGCCATTGACCCTAGCAGCCAAGGATACTCCAGCACTAATATTTCTGTTCCTGGGGGACCCAACTGCTGAAGGGAAGATACTAAACTGTCCAACTGCATTGGGTGGCCCCTGCTTCTTCTCCTTGGAGCAGCCACACACATGGTGTCAATGTCATCTGTAAAGCAGCCACGTGGGCTACTACTAATGCACAGTGAAGACTCTATACTCTGGATTTCAGCTCTGTTACACTTGTTTAGTGTAGCCAACCTTTGTTGTTGCTTAATCCTAGTAGTTTACATTATTATTATTATTTTTAAATCTTCCAGTGAATCTGGAGGAAGGGGAACTAGACGAAGCAATCCATGTCAGCTTATGAATTGACTCTTGTATTGTTAGTCATTAGTGGACTTTTTCTAGGAAACTCTTCACCCATACCTTTCTCTTTACCCTCCTGGGGGATAAAGAGAAAAGGCCCGAGGACTTGCAGGATTAAAAACTTAGAGCCTAGCTGCTAGACGTGCACACTGGTCCTTGTGAAGTTTTGTTTGTATACTATTCAAAAGGTGTTCTGGTCCCTGTACATACACTTTCACATTCAGCGCTGGTGCAGTGGACTAAGTTGACTCATGGCATCCGTGGGTGTGAAAACAAACCTTGTAGAGCTGAGCCAAAAACTCAATTTCCGCAACAGCAGAGCATCCTATCTGGTTGAAGGAGGTCTTGGGTATGCAACTTCCTGTTACGATTGCGTATTGTGAGCATTTTATTTATTAAAATTGCTATTGCGATATTTCTATAACTGCTTGTTCTTTTCAAAGATTGAGTTTATTGGCATGTTTGTAACACAAATACCTATATAGTTGTTTTGTGATTTTCTTTTGTTTCTGAAAAATAACAGTGCTGGGAATTTTAGCCTATGTGGTTATCCTTTTTAGTCATGGAAAAACCAATAGGTCTGCCCTTGGAAAGCTGGTGTGAAGCTTATGTTTTTTAAACTCTTGAATTGCAAGCATATACTACAAAAAAGAAAACCTGCCGGCGTCTAAACGTGGCGGCCATATCCTTACAAGAAAAATGTGAAATTAAAAGAAAATTGGCCTTTCCATGTAATTTCAATAGAACAGAATGGGTGCCACCTAGCGGGCAGGTGTACTTAGAACAGATGTAGAAGCCCTTTTTAGTTTTATTGCACATTACAGAAAAATATGATTCTTACTGGTGCAAATGAAAGCTACTATTTGCGTTTACTTACTGTAATATGTAGAGATAGTTTCAATACACAACGACTTGAAGAAATAAAAGGAGACTAAAGAATGGAAAGTGGGTGGAAGCAAAATGTGAGTGGCAGTTGAATGAATGAAAAAGGGCTGAGCTAGATTCTCAAAGTTTACTTATTTTTTTTATTTGTGACGGGCTTAAAATTTAAAAAAACAAGACTGGCAATCTGTGCCAGGAATGCTGCAAACAACTATCTGGTTCTGGTTGTCACTATAACAGAAGTGGCTGTAAGCAAATGCATACTGACTATAAACTATTGCGCTGCATTGAATCATTAAAACATATACCCACCATGCCACATCCTACACATCAGTTCCCCACACATCACAATATTATAGCGATATTAGCCCATTAGTCGGGGATATCCAGGGACAGTACCCTAGTTGTTTCAGTTTGAGAACACTAACCCAAAATGCTTCACCATAGGAGGGACTGCAGCCACACGACTCCACACAGCGCCCTTTAGGCACCAACTTGACATAATTAACTCAAAAGCCACAATACAGTATTGCTTCACTTCCATATTACCCCACCAAACTACATAATAGGAATACGAACAGCTGCAAGAAGGTCATTAGCAACTATAGGTAAACTCTGGGATATTGGCCCTAACTTCATGTTTCAGCCTAAGGTATAAAAAATACCTCCAGCGGAGTGACATTCTCTCCCGCCAGAAGCTCAACTTTTATCATTTAAATTTCACAAACATGCCCCGTATGTCTCCCTTACAAGCTTTTTACCCTTCCCAGGAGACTCTGAAATACCATGGGAGGAGTGGATGGACATTTCTAAAATTTGTATGCTACTGTCAGGAGGCGAAAGATTTATGGATGACATGTCACATTATTCCACTTCTTGGGCGAAGTAGAGTTACACATTTGCCACACTCTTCCAGAATTATAGTCTCAGTAGAGTGCTGATAACCTAACCTTGTATGCAAAAACTTTGAAGCAGTTAGAAGTGTACTTGGGTCAAAAAACAAACATCGCTTTTTATGATGTTATACATTTTTCTCAAGAATACAGAGAGAAAATTAAACAGTAGATAGTTATGTCATGAGTCTAAAAGCGTTGTTGGTAAATTGTGCGTTCACAGCAACCAGGAAGAATATGTATGTGTCCAGATGATGAGAACACAACTATTCTTGAGAATTTATGGGATACACAGAATCCAACACTTGTCGAGGCCCTTGACATAATTAGAAGCAATCACTAACATCAAAGTGTGTCAAAATTATGAATGAACGTAAACAGATAAATATTAGAAAGTAAAGAGATCCGACGAAAGAGAAGAGACAAGTGAACCAATTTTAGTGTTCAAAGCAAAACATTGATGTGGAAAGAGTTACTATGATAAAAGCAGACACAACTTCTTACCCAAGAATGAGTGTATAAGATGTGGAAGTATGAATCACTGAGCAAATGATAAATCGTGTCCAGTGAGGGTTTTTTCGTATTTTAATCGTAAGAAAATGGGCCAACATGCCCAAATATGTAAAAGCATTAGCTCAAATAATAGAACTTTAAGTGTGGTAAATGATCCATCTGGAAATAATCTCGATACGGAAGATTATTAATTTTACATGCTTAGTGCAGTAGGAGTGGTATCTAAAACAAGTTCAAGTAACGAACAACAAAGGAATATAACTGACGTTGATAAAGAAAGACAAAAAAAAGATCCCAAATGTGACATTAATTGGTGGTGCACATTTTAAAGTGGTATTGATTTCAGGTGCTCAATACACCATTATATCTTTAGAGGATTTTCTTAAGCATTGGGAATTGGACTCTAAATGTATCCTCAAAGATGATATAAAATTGAAAGAATATGGAGGATAATGTGTTTACTTCGTCGGTTTCTCGGTTGCAAATATTACATTTAGGAATAGGAAAATTAGCAGAAGGCTGTACGTTGCAAAGAATGGTGCATCTTTGGTGCAGTTACTTCATCAAGCTGCATTAGGTTTGCAGTTTCAACCAGGCGCAAGGAAAAGATTATATTGGTTAGTCTGTTAGCCAAAATGCGTAGTGTGATTCAGTGTTACCCTGAAGTCTCTACAGACAAGCTAGGAAAATTGTAAAGATTGAAACACAAGATTGATTTGAGGAGAGGACTCCAACCAAGAGTATATAAGGTCAGAAATTTACCTTTGGCATCGAAGGGTACTGTTAAAATTGAGTTACAAATAAATAATGAAATTATAGAAGAAATAGAATCCTGAGATTGGTTGGTGCCTATAGTGATAGTTTGAAAAACAGATTTTTCGGTACGGGTGTGTGTTGGGGACCTTAAAGATTTAAATAATTCTATTTGGGTCGATGGACATCTCTAACTGAATATAAATGAAATGCTGACCATGATGGGAAAGGGCAGGTTGTTTTCCACTATAGATCTATCATCAGATAGAACTACACCCTGCATCTCAACATTTAACATCTTTGATTACACAATTTGGGGCCTACTAATTCAGGTGCATGCTATTTGGATTAGCATCTGCATCTATGGTCTTTCAGAGGTTAATTTAGAACTTGATTAAGGAGGTTCAAGAAGTTTGTTATTTTCAAGGTGGTATTTTAGTTTTTGCCAAGGATGAGAGAAGAAGCATGGTGACGGACTAGACAAAGTACTGAGAACTTTGCACTCAAATGGATTAACGGTGAAAGCTGAGAAATGTAAATTTAATTTAAGCAATGTGACATATTTAGGACATGCAATCAATAATAAAGGTATAAAACCAAAAGACAAATTAGTGGACAAGATCTTAAAAGCACTAATACCTGAAAATAAACTTCAGCTGAGGTCGTTTTTTTAGGAGTTGATGAATGTTATTGTACATTTATTAACATTATTCTTATAAGTATATAGGGAAGTACATTATTCATTTATAAATAACTATTTTCTTTTCTTGTAGGCATGAATTCAGGTCACAATACACCTCTAACAAGAAAATAATCGGATTGATGTAGATGTGCAGAATATAATATGGTGTGGTGAGAGTCAAGGCTCACAAAAGCCGAACTTCAGTAAATCATGCTGACATTTTTACCAAACTATATCGTCACTTTAACCTTTGGGGGGTTTTTTCAGTGAATTTCTAGGGTTTTTTAACGTAAAGTAAGGTTTTATTACCATACCTAACTAAAACGTCACTTTAATCTTTGGTTTTTTCCAGTGAATGTCTAGTTTTTTTTCGCATAAAGTAAGATTTTATCACCATATGTAACTATGCCAACCTCCCAAAGGCTATGTGTAGCGTAGGGTTGCCTTGGGCCCAACTTCGTCCCGTTCCCCATCCCTCTGTGAGCTCCCACCGCACATGGCCTTTAGCTGTGCCCAGCATAGGGTTGGCTGCATGGCCTGGCTATCACAATATAAGGATGTGATTTAAAAAAAGGCAGAGCTATTGGCTTTGTCAAAGTTTTAAAACATCACTATATAAAAAGGAGGGCTATTGGCTTTCTCAGGGAGTCACCACATCAACGTATTTAAATCAGACCTATTGGCTTTGTCAATAGACCAGTACATTATTATAATAGGCCATATATCATAATTTACCAATAAAACCAGTTTAATCAATCATAATCCAACGCATTCATTATTAATACACACATTGCAATTTTCAATAAGTCATGTTATTATCACTAAAATATTTTAAGTAAAGCACTTTCAATAAAAAGTTTCTATAAATGTGTTTGAGCCTTTCTTTAACACTCTTCAGGCCACATAATGGAACCATAGAACCAACCACTAGGGGTCCCCGCAGTCCAACTGAATTACATATAGCTCCAGCTCAGAGTGCGTGGAAAATGATGGTAAGCTCTCCTGTGGTCATGTATTCAGTGACCCAGGAGACCTACTGCAAGGTTCTTCAAATCTTTCTTGGGGGACTACTGTGCTCCCTGTAACACCCCAACGACATTTAAAAAATGTTTAGTTGTTCCCCTACCCCTTCTTTCAGGTACCACAAGGAACAAAAAATATGTATAAGAAGCCCTCGCAGAGCATTATAGAGCACTCCCTGGCAGAAGCTGTGAATATGGAATTAGTAGCTACTCCACTCATTTCATATTCTTGGCAGTTTAATTTTTTTTGTATGTTTTTTGTTTCAATGCCCTGGTCCCACCCGGAGCACCCGATAACTTGGTGAAATGTTGGGGGCTGCAGGGGAGACCTGCGGGGGAGAAATGTTGGGGGCTGCGGGGGAGACCTGTAGCCCTGCCGGCTCGCCAGCCAGCACCCATCCTGAGTGCCGACAAAAGCTAGCCATCTTTTTTTTTTTTTTGTGGGTGCCCGGTTGTACCCCGGGCACTCAACAAGTGAGGGTACTCTTAGGGACCACTGGGGGCCCAAAGCCTCCCTGGCACCACCGGTTCCCCAGCCAAAACCCATTGCGAGTGCCATATTTTCTAATTTGGAGGAAATAACGTGGAAAGAACCTATTCCTCTACCCTGGTCGGATCACTTCCTGATCCCCTTCTTTTGGACCCCTTCAAATGTTGCCCCCCTAACTCGACCGACACGAGCCTTATCCCGTCTCTGGTCTAAACTCCCCTTAGATAAGTGGGTCTTGGAACTCGAAAGGACTAAGCCAACCCCCGACACCAATCCAGTTGCCGCGAATGAAAGATTCAACGACTGGATAGAGGGCACGCTTGACCAGGTCCTTCCGAAAAAATTGATCCAGAGGAAAGGAGGGCCTAATAAGACGGCCTGGTATTCCCCTAAACTCCGGGAATTAAAACAGATGTGCAAAAAAATCGGAAGAGCCTGGAGGAAAGATTTCTCCCCTAGCAAGAAATTGGATTATAGGGAGGCCATTAGAACATATAAGGCAGAAATCAAAAGAGCCCAGGCCTCTTATTATGAGGAAAGGATTTCGTAGCCGCCAATTCCCCACGGGAAACCTTTCGCATCGTGAAAAAACTACTTAAAGCCCCCCTCCCTCCAGACGTATCAGGTCGTCGCTGCAATGAACATGCAGACTATTTCTACAACAAAATCCAAAACATTTACTCATCTTTCCCTTCGGTTGACAGCTGCATTAATTTCTATCTTGAGGGCTCTGGCCCGCTTAAAAGGGAATACTCCCTGGAGGCCTTTTCCCCGATGACCCGGGAATCGTTCTAGGCCATCTTGGCACTTGTTAAGAGTGGGTCGCCAAAAGACCCAGCTCCACCCAATATTCTGAAGCAGGCAGCCGATATAGTTGCCCCAATCATCAATGACTTGATCAACGCCTCACTTTCCATGGGCATGGTTCCTCCCATGTGGAAAAGAGCAATGGTGAAATCCCTTCTGAAAAAACCTAACCTGGACCCGGACTCTTTGGGCAACTATCGCCCAATCTTGCTCCTCCCCGGGATTAGTAAGTTCGCGGAGAAACACGTCAACCTTACACTCTCTATGTTCCTGGAATCCCATGACCTTCTCCATCTGGCCTTCCGTAAACAGTTGAAGACGTGGCTTTTCCCCTGAGTGTTTTCTTCTGCCTCAGTCACCCGCTTCAGCGCTGGGATGCCTCTGGGTAGCTATGCGCTATAGAAGTGCTGTTTCATTCATTCATTCAGTGGGAGCCGGCAAAAGTGAATGTGCTCCCGCCTGGCGAGAGTGACTTTAATTTCTGCTTTTCTAACCTTTCTGCTCACGTCCAAGGTGGGAGCAATATTTTTTGTCCCCCTGAGGAATGGGGTGCCTGGGGCCAATACGTGACTTGGAAAGGGGGCACACACAGGCCTCCCTCCCCAATAAATGTAAAAAAAAAAAAAAATGTGCTAAGGCCCTGGAGGATGGAATCCCCGGTGCCAATACATGGCTCAGGAGGGGGCTGGCACACACTAGCTGGCGCACACACTTTCCCCATATATTAAAAATAAAATATATTTATTTAGAAACAAAGAGAATGTGCAGGGCCCTGACCCATCCCGGACCTAAGAAGAAAATCATTCGGCCTCAGAAGGGGTGCCTCCCCCCTCCCAGCAATGCCTAGGAAACCTGGAAATCCCTACCCTGGCCCTTCCCCAATTGTCTCCCCAATGCCACTGGAGATTTTACAGCCCAGTAGGTCTCAACTTCTATATAAATGTCCAAATAGTGTTTTCATACTCTTTTTTTTGTTTTAATGAACCTAAACTCCCACACACAAACATAGAGAACTCTACAGTCACATGCAACACCAATCCTAAAGGTTGGGTTTAAATTTTAAAAAAAATGTCCAGTCTGCGCTCTCAACAATTTGGAGTGAACACCGGGATAGTGCACCAACTAGACTCTGCTGGAGGTGGGAGGATGCATTCTATGCTGCTGTGGGTGAGCAGATAGATGTCCCTCCATCTTGTCATCAGATTCTCAGGAGTTGTGCAGTCCAAGAATGACACACGACTGACAAGACCAATGCAATGAGTGACAGTAACTTCCTTGGCTAGACTGATCAACAGTTGCACCAAGTGGTTCTGAAGCTAAGCGAAACATTCAGCCTGGTTTGTCACAGACATGTGCTCTTGGGTCTCCCACTGTGAGGCATGTTATGCAGCTGTCTGCGGCTATGTGCTTTTGGGATGAAGGCTGTCGTGCTGTCGGATCTGGTCTATGCCATGAAGATCTGAAGAAGCATTGTTTGGAGCAGTGAGGTCTGTACCGGAGCAATGAAGTCACTGTCTGAAGCTGTGAGATTTAGAGGTGCTAGGTCTGTCTGTAATTGTGCCACTTGGACTTATGTTCACCTTTTTTTCAAATATTCAGTTTTGTTACTGGAACCAGGTTTGATGGCAGCTTTACTATGCCGGGGAATGACCCAGAGCTGTTTATCTGAAAGTATATGTTCCCCAGCTCGATATGCTTCATACTGTGATCTTGCTACTGCTAGTGATCAGGGAACATGAATTTGATCTGTAGAAATAGTAATAGTTGTCAAAAATATATTTAGCATGCAAATGTTTCTTTGAGACTGTCTGTAATTTACCAAATGTGGCGAACTGTTTATAAAGCAAAGGGAAACTCACTTGTTCAGGTTTTTTGATGCTGCACACTGTGCCACTATCAATTCCCCTGGCACCTGCTAAAAAGCCCATTGTTTTAATGTGTTCCTTTAGACTGTGCTGTCCATGGATGCATTTAATGAAAAATAAAATTGTAAACTAAATATTAATGTTTTACTCCTCAATCCTGTTATTTCTGCAGGTTACCACCATAACCCTGCAGGCAATGATTTATGTGCTAGTAATGCGTAAATGTACATCTGAAAGAAACAGTTAGTTATAGATTCCTTACCTCAGAATTACCCCCAGGCGTCAGACTGGATCCGGAAAGTTTTTCGTCAGCAGTACCCCTGCGTTTCGGAAGGTGGCGTCGGTCGACTCTGCGTTCGTCGTTGGCGTCGTGGTCGCTGGGATGACGTCACGGTAGCTACATAGACGCCCCCCTCGTGCGCTTACATCAGTTCTTTCTTTTTCCGTGCCAGCCAGCGCAGATCCGGAGAGAGCGGTACCTCCAGTCACTTTTTGACTGACTTTTGTCGACATCGTTCCTCAGTCTTCGACACGTCAGGGATGCCCGGCTTCAAGGCTTGCGGTTCCTGTAGCCGAATGATATCGGTGACGGATCCGCATCGCGTGTGCCTCTTCTGCCTGGAGCGCGACCATTACCCCAAGTGGTGCTCCGACTGCCGGACCATGAATCCGAAGCCTTTGCGGGAGCGGTCCCGAAGCTTCTCGAGGCCCGGCGGTCGGCTCTGCGCCGCTCGAGGTCCCGGTCGCGTAGGGGGTCGAGGGACCGGTCGCGGAGCCACCATCATTCTTCATCCAAGTCTTCGCACTCCGGGTCAGGTAAGTCGAAGCACAAGAAGAAGTCGAAGAAGCACCATCGCTCTTCGACTTCTCCTCGTCCGTCTGCCGACGCAACAAGGGATGCAGGTGGTGTCCCTCCCGCGGCTCAGCATGCGGAGCCCGAAGGGTCAACTCCGGGTTTCCCTCCCTTTCCGGGACCTGGAGCGAACCCTGCCCAGCTTCGTCAATTTTACAAAGCGATGCACGCCATCTCTGGGCAGCCCGACTCCGCTGGCGCTCCTTCGGTCCCCGCGGACTCAGCTGGGGGCCCTGGGGCTTCGGCGCCGCAGGGTCCCCTTCGATCCAGGCCTGGATCCGGATCGGCGCCGATCGACCTTATTACACCTCCCCTGGCGGCGCTTCCACCGGCACCACGTCCGCAGCTGACGCCGGTTGTGTCCCCAGCAGGCGTCGACCCCGGCCTCCACCTCGAGGTAGACATGGAGCCAGACCAGCGTTGACCGACGCTGGATCCGGCGCCAACGGGTACTTTTGTGCCTTTGTTCTACCCTGGCTCTTTGAGACCAGATTGGCAGCCAGAGGAGGGTGAGGAGGACTGGGAGGGGTCTGGAGACCCTTTAACTGACCAGTTAGGTTATGAACCGGACTGGAGAGAGGAACTGGGGGAAGCCACTGGTCTGGATACCTCACCAGACCTTGGCATGTTGTCTCCTCCTACCGATCCTACGGAGGAGGGAGCGTGTTACGCAGTGGTGTTGCGTAGGGCAGCCGAGGCTCTCAGCCTCGAGCTACCTACGGTGGCAGTCAGGACTAACCTCCTGACAGAGGTGCTTCAACCGTCAGCTAGCTCTTCGGAGCCCCTGCTGCCGTTTAATGAAGCCCTAACAGACATCCTTTTGGGCACCTGGTCCAGGCCCAACACAGGGGCTCCTGTGGATAGGATGATTGCCCGACGCCACCGCCTGGCCCCGGGCGACCCCACTTTCCTCTCCCAACATCCCACTCCTGAGAGCTTGGTGGTCCAAGCCTCCACTTCCAAGGGCGCTTTCCCTAACGCTCCACCTGATAGGGAATCCAAAAAGCTGGACCATCTTGGGAAGAAGATGTTTTCTTCCTCCAGCTTGGGACTGCGGTCGGTAAACACCGCATGTCTGTTGGGCCGTTACACCCACTCCGTGTGGGATACGGTTGCGGAAGTTCTGCCTCAATGCCTGGAGGAGGCCCGGGCCGTACTCTCTCGGGCGGTTGCCGAAGGGAGAGACGCAGCGAAGTTTACCATCCGCTGTGGGCTGGATACCGCCGACTCACTAGGCAGGACGATTTCCACGTCAGTAGCCCTTCGATGCTACGCCTCGTTGAGGTCGACTGGTTTTTCAGGGGATGTCCAATGGACATGCCCTTTGATGGCTGTTGCCTATTCGTTGACAAAGTGGACAACTCGCTGGAGCGCTTTAAGGACTCTCGGGCTACCGCCAGGTCCTTGGGCCTCTCTACCACCTGCCCTGCGCAGTCTGCTTTTCTCCCCTTTCGTGGCTACGGAAGGGGTGCCCCGCCACGTCCCGCCCAGAGACACAGGCCAGCGCAAGCTGTTCAGCCCCAGCGCGGCCCGGGACGTGGGAACCACCGCCGTGGTTCTGGGGGCGGGCGGGCCAGTCCACCACAGCCCCCTCTGCAGCAGCCTCCAAACCCTCTTAGTTCGACCTTTCAGGGCCACCAATCGCCAGTGGGCGGCAGGATTCGCCATCACCTCCCCCACTGGCGCACCATCACGTCGGACAGGTGGGTTTTGCAAATAGTCGAAGGGGCTACTCCCTCCCCTTCATGACTACCCCTCCATCCATGCCACCTCAGTACCATCGCATGTCGGAGGATCATCTGGCCCTTCTCCAACAGGAAGTTTCGGCACTCTTGGCCAAGGGGACCATCGAGCAAGTTCCTGTCCCAGAAGTAGGTCGGGGTTGCTGTTCCCACTACTTTCTGGTGCCCAAGAAGGACAAAGGCCTTCGTCCTATCTTGGATTTCAGGAACGTCAACCGCTTCCTCCGGAAGGAGAAGTTCAAAATGTTGACGCTAGCTCAGGTCCTGTCTGCCCTGGAGACTCGATGGTAGCGTTGGACTTGCAGGACGCTTATTTTCACATCCCCTTCCTGCCGGCCCATCGGCGTTACCTGCGGTTCACAGTAGGCCACGAGCACTTTCAGTTTACTGTGCTCCCCTTTGGCCTTACCAGCGCCCCTCGGGTGTTCACAAAAGTGATGGCGGTGGTCGCAGCTCATCTGCGCAGATCAGGGGTCCCAGTCTTCCCCTATCTCGACGACTGGCTGTTGAAGGCGGGCTCGCCCCAGGCAGTCATCTCCCACCTCCAGACTACGGCCGACCTGCACTCGCTGGGGTTCTCTATCAACATGCCGAAGTCACACCTGACTCCCTCTCAGAAGCTCCTCTTTATCGGAGCGGTTCTGGACACGACGCAGTTTTGGGTCTATCCTCCCGAACAGCGAGTCCGGGATATTCGGGCTATGATTCCGATCTTTCAGCCTCTATCCCGGGTTTCGGTCAGAATGACCCTGAGGCTGCTGGGCCTCATGGCCTCCTGCATCCTGCTGGTGGATCATGCTAGGTGGCACATGTGGGCTCTGCAGTGGGACCTGAAGTTCCAGTGGGCACAGCATCAGGGGAATCTGTCCGATTGCATTCAGATCTCGGAGGGCACTGCACGACAATTGCAGTGGTGGCTATCAAACCAGGATTGGGTCAACGGCAGATCCCTCTCCCTTCCCCAACCAGAGTTCACAGTGGTGACCGATGCTTCACTTCTGGGATGGGGTGGCCACATGGGGGAGGCGGAGATCAGAGGCCTCTGGTCTCCGGCGGAGTCCGGGCTCCACATCAACCTTCTGGAGCTTCGGGCGATTCGTCTTGCACTCAAAGCATTCCTTCCCTCTGTCCGGGGAAGAGTAGTGCAGGTGTTCACGGACAACACCACCGCCATGTGGTACTGCAACAAACAAGGCGGTGTGGGGTCGTGGACCCTATGTCAGGAGGCCCTCTGCCTCTGGACATGGCTGGAACATCAGGGCATATCCCTGGTGGTTCAACACCTGGCAGGTTCCCTGAACGCCAGGGCAGCCGAACTCAGCCGCAGGTGCATGATGGATCACGAATGGCGTCTTCACTCGGAGGTGGTGCAAGGTCTCTTTCGACAGTGGGGAGAGCCTTGGTTAGATCTATTCGCCACCGAAGAGAACGCGCAATGTCAGCAATTATGCGCGTTGGAATTTCCAAGGCGGCACTTTCTAGGCGACGCTTTTCGTCACGAGTGGAGTTGCGGTTATTCTATACGCCTTTTCGCCTATACCACTTCTGCCCAGAGTGCTGAAGAAGCTCAAGTGCGACTGCGCCCAAGTCATTCTTGTGGCTTCGGTTTGGGCACGAAGAGTCTGGTATCCCGAGCTGCTACACATGGCCATCGATCCTCCGATCAGACTGCCTCTTTGGGAGGATCTTCTGTCGCAGCAGCAGGGGACGGTCCTCCACCCGTACCTGTCCAGCCTCCACCTCCTTGCGTGGAGATTGAGCAGCTGCAGTTCACGTCGTTTGACCTGCCTCCCGAAGTCTGTGACGTTATCTTGGCTGCCATGCGTCCCTCCACTAAGACGGTATACGCCTGCAGATGGAACAAATTTGTGGCATGGTGCACAGCAAAGGCTGTGGATCCCCTTTCCGCCCCTCTTTCTGAGGTTCTCTTGTTCCTCCTTTCTTTGGCCCAGCAGGGGTCTGCTCTGGGCACTCTAAAGGGCTACCTCTCTGCCATTTCAGCCTTCCTTAGGCTTCCTGATCAGCCTTCTCTTTTCAAGTCCCCTGTTGTAAATCGTTTCCTTAAGGGCATTACTCATCTTTTTCCTCCTGTTCCTTTCGTAATGCCCCAGTGGGACTTGAACTTGGTTCTTACATATCTTATGTGCGCTCCCTTTGAGCCGCTACATAACTGTCCTCTCAGGCTTCTAACTTTGAAAACTGCCTTTCTGGTGGCCATCACCTCTGCGCGCAGGGTGAGTGAGCTACAAACTCTTTCTTCCAAGCCTCCCTTTCTGGCTGTTCATCCGGACAAGGTCGTCCTCAGAACTAGACCTTCCTTTCTTCCCAAGGTGGTTACTTCTTTCCACATTGGCCAAACCATCACCTTGCCCACCTTCTTTCCGCCTCCGCATCCTTCAAAAGAGGAAGAGAGGCTCCACCGTCTGGATCCAAAACGTGCGCTTTCCTTCTACTTGGATCGCACCAAACAATTCCGGGTGGACGACCAGCTTTTTGTTGGGTACCTGGGTGCCAAGAAAGGTCGGGCCGTGCACAAACGGACCATCTCCAGGTGGGTCGTTCTGTGCATCAAAGCTTGCTATTCTTTGGCAAAGAAGGAGCCTCCAGTGGGACTGCGCACCCATTCCACCAGGGCGACGGCAGTTACCACTGCTTTGGGATGGGGAGTCCCCCGTAATGACATCTGTCAGGCAGCTACGTGGGCATCGCTGCACACGTTCTCCAAACACTACTGCCTGGACAGCCAAGTCCGGAGAGACGGCTTCTTTGGCCGTTCTGTTCTCCAGGACTTTCTGGTGTGAACTTAGTTCGCAGACCCACCTCCGGGGTTGGTATATTGCTGGGGTATCTATTCTAAGGTAAGGAATCTATAACTAACTATTTCTTTCAGATGAACAAGTTACTTACCTTCGGTAACGATATATCTGTAGGAAACATAGGTTAGTTATAGATTCCTTACCGCCCCTCCCATCCTCCCCGTTCTACTAACTGACTTCTAGGGTTAAGGACTTGCTTTCAGGGCCCTAGTTTTGTGCACCAGTGTTCAGTGTCTTGCATGGGTCTGCGCTTCTGGCGTGGAAAGTCGTGTACAGAACTGACGTCAGCGCGCGAGGGCGGCGTCTATGTAGCTACCGCGACGTCATCCCGGCGACCATGATTTCAACGACGAACGCGGAGTTGACCGACGCCACCTTCCGACGCGCAGGGGTACTGCTGACGAAAAACTTTCCGGATCCAGTCTGACGCCTGGGGGTAACTCTAAGGTAAGGAATCTATAACTAACCTATGTTTCCTACAGATATATCGTTACCGAAGGTAAGTAACTTGTTCTTTAACATGCCACACAGGCTTTTGGTGCAATGACTGTGAATTCAATGGTGCAACAGATTTGGTTTAGCTTCAGCTGGATGAACTCTTGCATCTTAATTGCATGTCTTCATATGAGACCTGCAAAAACTCTTAGAGGACCATGTAATTTAAGGACACCAGTCAGTGACAGCTTTGGAATCCCAACGCCATGGCAATGAGCCATCTTTGGTGAAATGCTTAGACAAACCTTCTACCAGGTGAGACAACCACAAATAGATATTTTCATAAGCGTTGACATATCACCTGCCAATACTTCACATAGAGCTGCCAGAGGACATATCAAAAGGGAATTCCCTGTTCTTCTCTAGCCTTTTCCATTTTTATCGCTATTTTCAAAAGTTCTGATCAAGTTGAAATATGTGAAAACCAGACTGCCACTTTTTTGGGAAGGAGCCTTGGCAGTAGTGATTCACAGCTCAGATTCACCTGCGAGAACAGCGCTACAAGAAACAGGTGCAGAAAGAATTTCCTATGTATGAGCGAAGGCAAGATCCTGTAACACCAGATTATACATATGGCTACCCTAAAAGAAGCAAAGCATCTATCCACTAAAATATAGTTCATTTTTGAGTGGCAAAAATTCTGCTTGGGAAAATCCCTCAATCCCATAACGTACCATTCTCCTGCTGGCAAACCATGGTTTGTATTTCTCTTCAATTGATATTGACTTGGGTGCTCTGGCAGCTTATAGGAGGGTTACACCTCAGGCTTCTTATCTAACTGTCTCGTAGATAGAGGACATTAGGAAAATCTGTATTCTGATCAGAAGACCATCTGCCGCTTTGCAAGTTGATCTTATCAAAACTGTGTCCACTTTTTGTCCCTCTGCACAAATCAGAATTTCAAAAGAGACACAATTGATGGACGGAATGCAGAACAAATCAAAACATTCACCCCCAGTCAAGAGATCTGGGTTAAATCCATCATTCTTTTGCTCACCATGCCACCCCAGTTTAGACCTGGCCATATGCAAATCAGTCTTGACCCTGTGCCTCATGAGAACAGTCCAGCCCGAACTGCCAAGCCAGGTCCTCCCTGGACCGGAAACAAGCATCCTAGGACCGGTTTCGGGGTTTCACCCCTTATCAGCCAGGATAGCTTGATTCCAGTGGAACAGTGAGCCCGGGACCCACGTCTGGGCATACCCGGCGCACTTAGAACGAGGAAGCAAAAGACACACAATTGATGGACGGAATGTAGAACAAATCAAAACATTCGCCCGCAGTCAATAGATCCAGGTTAAATCCATCATTCTTTTGCTCACCATGCCACCCCAGTTTAGACCTGGCCATATGCAAATCAGTCTTGACCCTGTGCCTCATGGGAACAGTCCAGCCCGAACTGCCAAGCCAGGGCCTCCCTGGACCGGAAACAAGCATCCTAGGACCGGTTTCGGGGTTTCACCCCTCATCAGCCAGGATAGCTTGATTCCAGTGGCACAGTGAGCCCGGGACCCACGTCTGGGCATACCCGGCGCACTTAGGGCGAAGAAGCAAAAGACACACATCGTTGATAGAGGACATTAGGAAAATCTGTATTCTGATCAGAAGACCATCTGCCGCTTTGCAAGTTGATCTTATCAAAACTGTGTCCACTTTTTGTCCCTCTGCACAAATCAGAATTTCAGCACCTTTCTTGAAATGTAACTGTTAAAGTTGCCATAACTTCATCATGTTCTCAAAGTGATAATAAATTTCTGCTTAAATCAGAATGTGTGACTTCCTTTTTTAAGGCTTTGCTAGCGCATGCCCCGTCTCGAAGAGACGTGTTGTGTTTAATCTGTGGGCTTCAGCCCACCTATAGGCTTACCATTTGCTCGCTATATTGTTTGTCTCATATCCTTTGTCCCCGTTTGTCCATGGCATGCATGCAGCATGCCTCCTCTTGTGTTTAGTCCTCCTGGGAGCATGGACCAAGTACTTCTGTCTATCCAGTGGTCCTGTTTTAAAAGCTACTTTTTCCTTTGTGCACAAGCACTCCACACGAGTGCTCGTGTTTGTACAAGCTCCGTCTCTGGACGTTGTTTGAAACAACCTCCCCACACACACACGCTCTCCACGGTATCACCCTCCCCTAAATAAATGTAGTGTAGAATATGCATGAGACATTTATCCAACGAGGTAGCACTTGCTAATTAACCAGATTAAAGTACTCCAGTTGGATAGACTATTTTGGCAAAACTTGGGACTCTTCTTGGAAAAAATAAGGTTCCATTCAGGCCCTGGTGCGCATTTGACAATAATTAAACCTCAATGGGAGGCACTTACAAATATAAACATAGCAGGTGCCCCAGTGGAAACTCCACTTCAGTAAAGCACAAACGATCCAAATGTCTTGGGCTTGTCGAAAGCAAGGCAGTTGTTTCCTCTCATATTCCACTTGAAAAACGATCTAAAATCCTCAATGGAGGTGACTGTATTGTTGATCTATTGGAGCGCAATCCGATCTGGGGTGACTATGACGAGTGAATTCTTTCTCATAGTTTCCCTAGCGAAAGCATAGTCCATGATTCTCCCTTTTAAATACCCTAAGTATGCAAATGCCCAACATGCATAGCACCACTCACAGGCCCACACAGGCACTCACAGAGCCAAACAGGCACTCACACACCCACCCAGACACTCACACAGGCACTCACAGACCCATACAGGCACTCCCAGACACAAACAGGCACTCGCAGACTCACCCACAGAGTAAGTAAAAAAATGTAAGTCCGTTTTTATATAGCGCAGCTACTCACCCTTATGGGTCTCAAGGTGCTGGGGGCCGGAGTGGAAATTAAGTGAGCTATTGCCCAGAGTCACATGGTGCTGAGCTGCCGCCGGAGCCGGGGATCGAACCGTGAACCCTGTGCTCCGAAGTCAGCTGCCCTGGCCGCTGCACCACACCTCTCCACCAGAGCCACTCAGACACCCACTCACAGACCCACTCAGACACTCACAGACCCAAATGGGCATTCACAGACCCACTGATAAACACACACAGGCACTCACACACCCACACAGAGACTCACACACCCACACTGGTACTCACACACCCTCACAGGTACTCACACATCCACTCAGACCCATACAGACACTCACACAGGCACTCACAGACCCATTCACACACCCACTATCAAAGGTGGCAGGTTAAAGTATTAAAAAATTTCAAAACTGTAGAAATTCACAGAAAAAGCAAAGGTTAGAGGGACGTTATAGTTGAAAAATAGAATTTAAAAAAGCCTTACAAATTCACTGAAAAAAACAAAGGTTACAGGGACGTTATACTTGGGCTCAGAATTCACTCCTACAAAACCAGTGAAATTCAGCAATTATAGTTACCTGAGCTAACTATAACTTACGCCTCCGAATGCACTGCTTATGACCTCACATATTACATCACTCATGATATGGTCAGTGACATCACTGATGACATCCACAGAACCACTCACACCTCTATACAGCCTCTCATACACCCACTATCACAACCACTAACATACCCATTTATATACTTATACAAGTACTCACACAGCCACTCATCATAGAACTACTCACACACCCACTCACTCGTGCAGCCACTCATACAGCCACTCACCCATAAGCTACTCATGCAACCACTCACCCGTTACAGCCACACACCCATACAGCTACTCACACACCCACTTATTCACCTACACAGTCCCTCACACACCCACTCACCCATACAGCCTCTCAACACAGCCACTCACTCACCCATACAAGCACTCACCCACACAACCACTTAAAAACCCATTCACACATCCATATAAGCACTCCCACATTTGCTCATTCACCCTTACAGCCATTCACAGACACTCTCTCCAATAAAGCCACTCGCACACCAACTCACTTAACCAAACAGCCACTCACTCATACAGCCATTCAGACAACCACTCACTCACACACACACTCACCCACCCATACAGACACTCACTCATACAGCCACTGACACCCGTTCACGCACCAATACAGCCACTCACTCATCCACACAGCTAGTCACACACTCACTTATACAGCCCCTCGGACACCCACTCACACACAGATATACACACAGCCACTCACATATGTTAGAAGTAGTATCACTCTGTAGTATACCTAGTATACTAATTCAACTTTTGTACTAGCTTAGTATATATGTTTAACAATCATAAATTCTTGCAAAATATTCACACTGTGGATGATGTCATCAGTGATGTCATTTGAGATGTCTTCATTGTTGTCATTAGTGATGTCACTGACCATGTCATGAGTGATGTAATGTGTGGCGTCATAAGCAATGCATTGCTGGGGCGTAAGTTATAGCTTGCTTAGGTAACTATAACTGCTGAATTTCACTGGTTTTGTACAAGTGAAATCTGAGCCCAACTATAGCGTCCCTTTGAGCTTTGTTTTTTTCAGTGAATTTCTAAGGTTTTTTTTAATTCTATTTCCTAACTATGACGTCCCTCTAACCTTTTTTTTTCTCAGTCAACATATATATATATATATATTTATGTTCCGGTCTATCCCCCATCCATTTGTACCATAAGTGGTATTATTCCAGTCTTGCAGGCCGCCACTCACTTATTGAGAAGAGTATGGATTTGTCCACAGAATTGCCCATTGGTATCAACTATCTTAAGGAACCTCTGACCATGCCACTGAAATCCATTATATGCAAGAGAACATTGTTTGTATATAGCATTACTATTGTACCATTCTAAACTTCACCATATCCCTCTAACCAAAGAGTCGCTGTCTATCTGGTAAGCCAAGGGCTCTAAGATCACAGTAAAGAGTATTGGCAACAAAGGGCACACCTCTCTGGTGCCCCTACGTAGTGGAAACACACACAATAAAACCCCATTCACTGATATCACTATATGTTGCTGCCATTTGCTCCTCTGGGCTAAAGAATGGGAAAGCACAGAACTCTTTTTTACTATAGTCAAACTACCAGTCACACGTTTTGCTTCTCTAATGCAGTGTGACTGCTCCAATTACACCAGATTTGGCAGGCCGCAATATCTTGGTCAAGAATGCTTGCATTTTGTGATTTAGTGTGATTTCGCTCAGTAATTTCAGAGAAATTAAAGTAAAAAGCTTTGTATATTTCACACCGCAGAGGATCCACAGAGCCAACAGATCTCAAGGTGAGATCTGATTGGCTGCCATCACAACAACAAAGATGTAGTGGCCGCCATTCTTGGATTCATGGACTCAGTCCACAAGCCGATGATTGGCACGACTGCAGTGTCCCGGGGACACTGCTGTTTCTACCTTGGAGAGTGCGAGCATACCCTGCTCACACTTTCTTGGGAAAAAATAATAAATCAGTGGCAGATTCCTCTCATTTATTATTCACTGCTCCAGAAAAGGAGTGCCCCATAATGCCCTGCAAAGACTATTTGTTTGGAAGCTTTTGGTGCCCCTAGAAGGCACAGGGGCACCACTAGACTTGTTTTTAATGTTGTTGGGGTTGGAGGGAGTGCAGCAGCCCCACAGCAATGCTACAAAAACACAGTAAGTTTCCTGGGTTATTAAACCCATGACCCCAGGAGAGCTTACCATATTTTTCAAATCACTCCTAGCTGGTGCTCAATGCTCTTCGGCTGGCGTCCACAGCTCCCCTGGTTTTTGGTTCTATGGCTGCACTTTGTAGCTTCAAAAATGACCAGGCCTTGTGCGCAACCATCCACTGGGCACCACAGTCCAGACCCTGCTGCCAACCCCACGCTGCCAAAAGATGTAGGGCCTGGCTGCAGTCAAGTAACTCAAGTAACTATAACTTATGCTGTAAAGTAACTAAAACTCACGCCTTTGCCATGCTAATTACCTCGCATAATACATCACTCTTGACAAGTTCTATGACTTCATTGATAACGTTACTGCAACATCTGAAATCACCTCATTAATGACAAGACTTTGCCTGGCAGGGGTGTGAGTTACAGTTACTTTAGAGCATGAGTTATAGTTACTTGAGATAACTATAACTGGTGAATTTCAATGGTTTTGTTGTTTAAAAGAGCAAGTTTTAACAGACATTTTCCCTTAACTTTCCCAGAGTTTTTCCATGCAGAGGTAGAAAGTGACAAAACCTTTTACCATTACATTCACAGTATTACAACTTTGGAGTGGATTTACAGTTTTCGCCACCTGGGACTTAATTCAATATATAAGGTAGGTTGTATTGCAGGTTAACATTTCTTTAATCCTCACTTCTACTCTGGTGGCATGGTCAGTGCCGGAATTCGAAAACTATAACTCCAGAAACCCTAAAATAGGGAGACTGTAGGGGTCGGATTAAAGGAGGCATGCCGTTTATGGGGCAGGGTAGCAAGGGGACGGAGTTGGGCAAGGCAGAGTCAGAAGGTGTGCATTCAGTGACAGCCAACCTGATGTGTAAGGTGTGCAAGTAAATATGCTTTATTATTATAAACTTTGCTCCAAAAGAAACTGACAATTAGAAATGTAATATTAAAGCTGTACTAGCATATTTTACTTGCCTCATATGGACCACATTTTACAAACCTCATCACTTTGCTTAACAAAAATTTAAATCTGCTGGAAAAATATCAGTCATGTTACTGGCGTAAAAGAAAGACATTTTACAGGACAGACTAAACGTTACTTTTGTGATCATTGTCATTTTTGCATTCCCTTTTTTCTTGGAAGGTATATAATTAGCACCATGCCGTCTCTAGAGTAGCCAATATCGCACAAAATTTTCTGGTTCGAACTTAGTTTAGGGGAGGGCATTTGCGGTACACAAACAACAATTTGCTTACTCTGCTGATGTGAAGCGCATTCTTAATAGGGCCCACAAATTAAGTCTGTTTGTAACTCGGGAGGCTGGTGTAGTGAGTTTATTGAACCATACCATGATCTGAAGGTCCCATGTTTGAATGCTGGTAAATCCTGTCATCCTATCACGGTGAGTAAAATTAGCACCATAAAGGTGGGGAATAGTAATATTTGTTATTCACTGCACTTTCACCTCCATTAAGATATGGTGCTGTTCTACTCTCTCCCTAGGCTGGCGCACTTTAAGCTGCCGTGTACCAAAGCACACAGCACCACAAAGCAAGGGTTTGTGCGTGATCTCAAGCATATGTTTTGTACTCTATGCTTTGACATAGTTTAATAGTTTAACACTTTTCCAACTTTGCATATGTGCTGTACAGACCAGCACACACTGAACACTAGAATATTTGAGAAAATGAAGCTTTTCTCTAACGTTACACCTTCCTCAAGGAGGTGTACCTTCCCTTTGAAGCAAGGTAGCACAGAGTGCCACTTTGGATCTACTTTCTAGGGCAAAATATATTTTACGCTGGAAAGTAAATCCCAAAACCAACGTTTTGCACCAGTCTGAATAACATTTGCAAAAATCCCAGTGCAAATTGTGATTCATTTTCCCCAATTGCAGCATTGTGTTTGATTAAGTGAACTTGGAGCATTGTTTATAAGGTGTTTTGGGGTCAATTGCCTAATCTACAGTAGTAAAAAAAAAAACAGAAACAAAATCCTGTTTTATAATATATTATTTTGTTTTGCTTAGTGCCTCGTGGGGGCACTAAGCAAAAAATGCAATATATGTAAATGTGATACTACATTGTTTAGTGCCTCGTCGGAGGAAAGAAGTTCTATATAAATGTAATTATTCTGCATTACAATTCTTAACCTAAAATCTTTAGTATAACCTTGTCTACCATATTACAGTGTGCCGCAGAAATGGTTACTATTGTAGCTAGCAATGGCATTCTTCTGTCTATGGCATTTGTAGCGAGGCTTCTTTTGCGTCTGTACTTGCTGATCCATAAATGATGAAACAGCAGCCTCCTATTTTTGGCAGTAACCATATATGATGAATTTCTCTGTCTACAAGTGTTGTGTAAATGCCCTGCTGATCCGCACAGATGGAACACTTTAGGTAAATCCATTCATTAGTTTTATGCTACACCTGTTGTTTAAGCGAATGTCCTTTAGATGGTGGCCAAAACACTGGCATAACCAACAAAAGATGGGCTGAGTTGGATATTTTAGGTCAAATTGTGTGGGTCATTAGAGCAAAGATTAGCGAAGCTAAATGTCTCGCCTATGCAAGAGCTATTGACTTTGCCAATTTGCTTTAGCCATGTTGTACACCAGCGTGGCTGATCTCCAGCAAGGCTAAAAGTTAGTGGCGTAGAGGAGAGTGGTGTGGAGTAGAATGCCGTAGAGTGGAGTGGCGAAGAGTGGAATAAAGTGGTGTGGAGTGTCCTACAGAGGAGTGGCGTAGAGGGAAGTGGCACAGTGTTATAGATTGGAGTGGCATACAGTGGCGTATAGTTGAATGGTGTAGAGTGGAGTAGTGTGTCGTAGAGTGGAGTAAAGTGGCTTAGAGGAAGTAGAGTGTTGTGGAGTGGAGGAGAGTGTCATGGAGTGGCATAGCGTAAAGTGTTGTAGATTGGAACGGATTGGCGTAAAGTGTCAGAGTGGCGTACAATGGAATGGAGTGGAGTGTTGTAGAGTGGAGTGTTGTTGAGTGTCGTAGAGTGAAGTGTTGAGGAGTGGAGTGGTATGAGGGAATTGCATAGAGTGTCGTAGAGTGGAGTGTCGTAGAGTGGAGTGGCATAGAGTGCCATGGAGTAGAGTGTCATACTGGGAATTGGCATAGAGTGGAGGGGCGTAGGGTGGAGTAGTGTTTCATAGAATGGAGTGGCATAGAGTGGCGGAATATGCAGTAATGTGGAGTGGCCTAGAATGGAGTAGCGTGTCGTTGAGTAGAGCGTCGTAGAGTTGAGTAAAGTGGCGTGGAGTGGCATAGAGGGAATTGCGTAGAGTGGATTAGAGTGTTGTACAGTGGCATAGAGTGTTGTAAAGTTGAGGGTCATGGAGTGGCATAGAGTGGAACGGTATGGCGTGGAGTGAAGTGTCAGAGTGGAGTAAAGTTGCGTGGAGTAAAGTGTCATAGAGTGGAGTGTAAGGTGTAAGGTGGAGTGGCAAAGAGAGGGTTAGAGTGTTGTGGCATAGAGTAGAGCAGCATGAAGTGAAGTAGAGGTTCGTATGATAGAGTGACAGAGTTGAGGGCATATAGAGTGAAGGGGTGTATAGTGGAGTGTGGTAGAGTGCCGCAGCGTAGAGTGGAGTGGTGTTATGGAGTATAGTGCCGTATAGTGGTGTAGCATATTGTGGAGTGACGTAGCGAGGAATGGTGTAGAATGAAGTGGCATGGAGTGTCGTAGGGTGAAATGGCATAGAGTGATGTGTCGTAGAGTGTTGTGTCGAAGAATGGCCTATAGTGCAGTGCCATAGAGTGCCGTAGAATGGATTGGCATAGAGTGGTGTGGAGTAGTGTCGTAGAATGAAGTGGTGTGAAGCGGAATATGCACAGTGTGGTTGCGCACTGCCATTACAGACAACACATTTTT
The DNA here is from genome assembly GCA_963921515.1 of Calotriton arnoldi. NCBI lineage: Eukaryota > Metazoa > Chordata > Amphibia > Caudata > Salamandridae > Calotriton > Calotriton arnoldi. The sequence continues at coordinate 2,241,916 of CAWUFW010000369.1, forward strand.
TATTGAAATGACAATTACATTTGCACATACAGTTTTACAGATAAAACTATACAGCGCACAAACGATAATGTGTGGAAATGACATCGCCTAGTGTATTGAATAATTTTGATCATATTAAAATATTTGTTTCTGCCACACTTCAGAATTACAAAAAATGTGCTTCATTTGTGCTTTCCTAATTCTGATATATTCTGAAATATTTGCACAGGTCACTTTCTGACATTTACATTTTGTTGTGTGCTAGAAAAAACATTTCCTTTCCCACCTCCAGTATCCAGCAAGATTGTCGCATAAATCCTCTCACTCTGAAGTCAGGGAAAGAAAAGTAAAGACCAAAAGGCGGAGCCTATTTTACCTCTATCTTTGAATGCAGGGCAAATGTGACAAGATGAGAACAAAATTTAAAGGTCCGTTTACAGAAAGTGAGCATTCGTGGAAGAATACAAGGAGCGATGGTAAACAGGCTGTGCTCCACGAGAGGGGCAAAGACATGCTGGACAGTCTAAAACAAATAAAGCCTGCAAATAGAAAGCAAGAAATGTGAGTTACCAACCACAAAGCCTATGGTAAGCAATGGGCAGAATGCATTCCCAGGGAAACTTTCAGAATGTCCCCAAGAAGTCTTTTCGCAACCAAACTGCTTTGCTGCCTGGTAGGCTCCGACCTAAAAATGTTGCTGCGGTATGCATGACATAGGAGCATCTCAGTAGAGTGCAGCACAGCATTTTTTGTGCTCTTTTTACCACACTGTGTTGACATTACCTCCACATTTTCCACCTTCTTTGAAAACGTCACCGTTTTTAATTCAATGTTTCAATTATTATGTTATACTGTCAATCTTGTTTTACTAATTTGTAGAGTGCTCTGTAACCACTAGTTAATCATTGTCATTTAACATGTGACTAAGTAGCGCGCTTTAACCTAGTAAATAAAGAAATGTGATATTAGGTGTGGTTAGTATTGAATTTCCCGTATAAGTCCTGTGGTCAGAATTATGTTATGCTTTTGCTTGGAAATCTCCAATATTCAGGAGGACCGAATAATGGAGTAAGTGTAATGAATTTCCTCTGCTACCTCATTCATCTATAGCTGTAAAGCCAAAACGGCAACAATAGACTAATGGACAATACAGTGTGTAGTTTGAGTGCGTAGAATATCTGCATCATAATGCAGTGAAACAGGTGAAGGGTTCTCTGTTTCTTGTTTAATGTAAACTTTGTTCAAGTGTGTGTGCTGTAATATGTCAGGAAAATAACACTTGCACAACAAAGTTTGACTTTATGTGAACTTACTTATTTCTTTCGAAAGGCGCAGAAAGTTTTCCGGAAGGCACGATAAAAAAAAAACTTTGATAAAATGTGTTTACTTTTTTTGCAATATCTTTTCATCAAAACAAAATTATAGAGTACTGAACCCATCCACATTTGAGCATAGTATTTAGAACCAGATGAAGAACAAGTCGTAGGTGCACTAAGGTGATTTTGGTCGGTGCTTGAAGCGAACTGTTTTTCTTGCATGCTGCAGTGTATTTCAGTGATGGATGGATTATGTTTGCGATACAACGAGATATTACTAAAGCTAAACTGAGAATGTGGCAACCAGAGATAGAACTCTTCGTGAATCCCCGGTCTTATCTCGCACCAACATAGTGGTTCAGTGGCATTCTGGTGCCAAACTACCCCGCTGTTGCCCTGGTTTTATACTGTTCATTTGTCTTGAGTTAACAGCTCTGCAGAGATGCGGGAGTCTGTAGACCAGGTCCGAAGTAACATCTTGGGGGGGGGAGTAATTTTACTAAATCTTACAAGATGTATTCTTTACCAGCTATGAAAGCGAGGGGGTGGTAGGGAAAAGTGTGTCTCTGTGTGCGTGCACGCATGCATATTTGCAATCAGTAAAATAGACAGGGCATTTCATATTTACATCGAAAGACTTCCGATAGCTACATTCACACCGCAGCTGTGCTAACCTGGTCAATGAATATCAGAGTGTGAATTACATGCGGTGCGCACGTTTGCACACAGCATGTGAATAAATGTGTGATCACCTTTTCACTGCATTACAATCGTGTGCAGGATTTGCCTCATCTAAGAAGCACAGGCATGTTTTTGTACTGTAAACTTCTTTGCAAATCCTATTTACAGCTGAAGCCACACTGCTCTACTGTCTGATTTGTTAAAACCGTTGCACTTCCGCATGCACATCATAATTTGAAATACAACTTGTAAAAAGAGCAGGACAGAGGCATAAAACAGCAAACGGATCCGTGATTGTTTACTTTTCAGCAAAGGAGAGGCTGAGAACATTAGTGATAGCGACAACCTGCCACTTGGTAGACAGCGTTACATTAAAGAAATCTCTGCTGTTCTGAACTATCTGTACACTGCACTGCGCACGAGCAAACCAGTCGCAAATAGTCCTTTTCAAGCCCAGTGCTAGGTGTGCGCTGAAGTTGTGCACTGCAGATCTGAGCAGGGAACTATGCCCCTGCATCACAATCAGCATGTAAGTAGGTTGTTCAATGTTGTATTTCACACACATATGAAGTATTTATTTTGATTGCTTAAAACCTCATCTGGAGCAAAATAACTGCACCTTGTGTAAATGGGCAATGTTTTGTATTCCTTCCCAGCCTGTTGACATCACTGCTGCAATGAATGAACGTGCATTTGCCCAGAAGAGACTCGCAGGAAATCCATATGACCTAGAGGCATTGTGCTTGCTGACTCGGGCACAGGAACAGGTGTGTAGTAAAATAATGGTTGATTTGTTTACATGGCTATCACAACTTGTTTATGTAGTCGGCATGTATTGTCAGAGTAACTTATTGCACATCTGCATGTATTCTATGTGTGTGTACACACACACACACATATATATATATATATGTGTGTGTATAGATATATATATATGTGTGTGTATAGATATATATATATATGTGTGTGTATAGATATAGATATATATATATATATATGTACATATATATATATTAAAAATTCACTGAAAAAAACAAAGGTTAAAGTGACCTTATAGTAAGGGTTTGAAATAAGGTAAAAAGTAATTTTTAGAAACCAAAAACCCACTGAAAATTCATCAGTTATGGTTTACTGAACTAACTGTAACTTGTGCCCCGCTTTGCACTTCTTATGACTTTAAATATTATGTCACTCATGACAAATTAAATGACATCATTGATGACATCACTGATTGCGTCTCAAATGACATTATTAATGGTATATAACATCTCTTTAACCATTGTTTCATTCAGTGAATTGCTAGGGTTTTTCATAACGTCAGTCATCACTATAATCTCAACTAGGTACAAAAATCACATTGGTAGACAACTGTGTTTGGGATATTCTACTCGTGTATGGGCCTGCAACTGCTCCATTAAGCTGCATTGATTTCCTAGCAGAATTGATTATATCAGTGTCTATTGAAAAAACGAATGTGTTGATTGGTGGTAATTTCACTGTTCGTTTGGATAAGCATACTCACTTTAGCACGTCACAGTTGCTTGACTATTGACTCCATTCGAGTTAAAAACTCTGAAGTCTGGCGATACTCATAATGCCATTTTTACACCTGTTCCATCTACACGAGTTGTAGAAGCCACTAATTACCCACGACAGATCACTTTAGCCCAGTGTTGTGCATCCACACTGTACTTCCCAGGCCAAATCCAAACCAGTCTAAAACAAGCTCCTTCATAATAAATGATTTATCTGCTCGTCCCCCCACCCCCGTCTCCTCTAGGCCAAGTGTTATTTTAGCCGTTCCGAAGGTAAAAACCAAGGGTTTGTAAAGAGATGCTACACTAAGGAATTATGGAAGGCTACAGTGAGTACTATCTATATTCTCTAGACTAAAGGACCATTACTGAAACAGAATCTGCAGGTCACTCCTTAGACTTTATTTGTGATGAGTAATGGAAGGAGGCACATTAGTTGGCTGTACAAAGCCCTTCATAGCCATACGCAATCATTGCTACAGCTCCTGCGTGACATATGGGAGTTTTAAATAGGGAGAGCGGTCAACAATATGGAACAGGCCAGGTGTGTTGCGTATCCACTCACTATTTTGTTGCCTAAACTGAGTCTCTAGCTCAGCAAGGTTTGCTTTCTCACCCATGGGTGACATGAGTGGACATAGTTCAATCCACCAACGCTTGTGAAAGACATGTTTTTGTAGCCTTGCAGTACCCCACCCAATACATAGTTGAAGTGGTGCCATTGTTAGGACCCTAAACGCGCACTAGAGCACCTGCACTTGTGATGGGAGGAAGACCTGGGAGCAGGGGCGGCTGGTGTTAATGGGCGTAGGGGGCGTTGCCCTGCTACCCTGAGGAAAAGGCAAGATGAGCAAAAACGCCCAGCAGCTAAAAAAACAAGCATTTGCAATGCAATAGGTCTCGCATTTACGCGAGTTTGACCTATTGGCATTGTAAATGACAATGGCTTTTATTTGTGTTTCAAAAACCAAAACATAAATAAAAGGCAATGTCACTTACAATAAAAATAGCTCAAACTCTCGCAAATGCGAGACCTATTGCATTGCAAATGCTTGTTTGATGGTACAAGTAATTCGAGCCTTCATAACCATTTACCCACAAAAAGGTAACCAAACCAAATTTGCCTCCTTTTCCCCACATCCTGGGGATTCTAAAGGTACCCAGGATTTATGGAATTCCCTGGAGGGAACAGACAAATAAGCCAAAATATAGCTTTTTTTTTATTTTATTTTTTTTAAAAGGGAAATAAGTATTGAGCAAGAAAATGTAACGCTTGCAGTGCTAAGATCACCAACTTCCTTGTTTCCAAGACAAGTAGAGTTGTAAAAAAAAAAAAACTAAGCCAATGCAAGGGCTATTGGCTATGTGTTTTAGCCATGTTGTTCACCAGTGCTGCTGGTGTTCAGCATGGCTAAAAGTTAGTGGAGTAGAGTGTTGTGAAGTGGAGTAGGGGAAGTAGAGTGTCTTAGAGTGGACTAGAGGGGAGTCAGAGTGGCAGAGAGTGTCGTAGATGCATTGGTGTAGAGTGTGGTGGAATGGATTGAGGTAGTGTGGTGGAATGGATTGAGGTAGTGGGGTGGAATGGATTGGAGAAGAGAGTGGTGAATCGGATTTGGGTAGAGTGGGGTGGGTTGGCATGGACTGGAGTAGAGTGGGGTGGATTGAACTGGATTGCAGTGGGGTGGATTGGACTGGATTGCAGTTGGGTGGATTGGAGTAGATTGGGTAGAGTGGAGTGGACTGGATTGGAGTGCGGTGAATTTGACTGCAGTGGGGTGGATTGGATTGAAGTGGGGTGGTTTGTATTGGAGTGTGATGGATTGGATTGGACTGGAATGAGGTGGATTGGGGTGGGGTGGATTGGACTGAGGTGGATTGGATGGAGTTGTATGGATTGGAGTGGAGTAGTGTGGGGTGGATTGGATTAGATTGGGGTGGATTGAATTTGGGGTGGGGTGGAATGGATTGGGGTAGGGTGGGGTGGGGTGGAATGGATTGGGGTAGGGTGGATTGGAATGGAATGGGCTGAATTTTGGATTGGTGTGGGGTAGATTGGATTGAGTGGGGTGGATTGGAGTGGATCGAGGTGTACTGCACGTTTACGTATTAAATTATCATCTTGGAAATTACACATAAGAAAGAAACAATGTGGCTTTGCAATATTTAAACAAGATAATTGTCATCTTTTGAGAACAGCGCCCATGAGCCAAAACAAAATATGAGTGCAAACTGAGAAAAGAACACTTGGCAAATTAAAATAAAGTTAACTATAGAGAATAAAACTTTGCAATTTTGTTTGTTCTGCGGGCACGTTTTTCGCAGTCATGTGCTTTCTGTTTGCAGGGCACTAGAAGCTAAAAAATAAGAAAATAGTACCTCAATCACGTCAAGAGCAGCAGATGGGCACTGATTAAGTTGAATCAATCAGTGTTTGGTCCCTGCTTCACAAAAAGAAACAGAAATGATGCTTGGCCTGCAGTGACCAATTGTGAGGCTGTAAATAAGAGTGCCACGCAAGCCAACAAATGGTAAGCAATGGGTGGCCTTCAAACCCTTTTTGTTAAAAATAGTGCCTCGGAAGCTAGTCGCATGCACTAGCGCATGCTATCACATGCTCAACCATAAAAAAACAAAACATTTTTTAACTAGTTTTTGCATTTTTCAAAATAAGAATTCATTTTTCCTATGTTTTGTGGTTACAACCTACTTACAGTTTGTGGTGGAAACAGGTGTGAAGCCCATGGTGAACCTAGAAAGCTATACATTTCTGAAAACTAGACAAACTTTCGAATTTAGCAATGGGTGATTTTTGTAGATAGCTCCTCGTTTCCCCAAAGAAACTAGTTGCTGAAATAAAACATAATGGCCTTTTGCTGCAGTGCAACTCCTTTGGCTGCCAGGTTACAGTGACACAGTAGGGTTGTGGAGAAGAGGACTGCCTGCTCGAAGGCAAGGTACGAACTCTAATATATAAATAAGATATTTGCAATTTTTATATATGGTTCATTAATGCAGAGCTTTCACAGTTACCGCAAGCGCTCTAAGGGAATACAGTGAAACCGTAAGCTTTGCTTGCATTTCTAGCAGAAGTCCTAATTTTAAAAATGTCAACACGTTTGCCAAATTTAACAATTCTTGGCTATGTGTAATACACCCAGAATGCACCTTTATTATATGCAAATACAAAAAAACGTATGGACTCAAGATTGATGATTATATTTCGAAAGCAAATAATGTAACCCAAAAAGAATTTTTACTTGAAAAAAGGATAAAGGCTGCATTTTACTTAACTACCATGCAAATGTTTAATGACGATCAAATACCATGTTCGCAAGGCATAAATTAAGAAAACATATTTGATGCATGGCAATATTTACATAAAATAATAAAGGGGAATCAATGTAAACCATTAGGTGCCATATATAAATAAACTAGGGGCTTCATTCTTAAAGAACGTCAGAAAACTGCCCCGCAGGTCTATGACCAACAAACCAACACAGATGCAGAACTACAAACTTTCGGAATTCAGAGTTTACAGAAGTAGGCCTGGAAACCTACAACAGTTCCAGGTTTCGATATGTAATTTTTATTTCTTTCTGCTACAGAAGAAAAAGATTTCACCCTTGAATAAACTCCTGCCCGTACACCCCAATCAATTGGGATGGGGGGGCTAGGGGCTGAGTCTCCAGCCACCCTGGAAAACATTTTACTTCTGCCCTTCTCAGAAGTAAATTTCCAACCTTTCCAAGGCGGGATGCAGTTAAATAAGAGGCTGTGGATACCCTTAAATATGTAAGTTATGGGTGTGCAAAAACTCATACGACATTCCAGCCTTGGAATAAATTCTGTTCAACTGCCAGCGCCCGAGAATGAATTTGCTCCCACCATAATCTTCATGTGAGTGAATCCATTTAAGACAGACCACGCTTAGACTTTAAGGTGATTTTTTAGAGTTTATCTAGTTATAAAATATAAATGTCCAATCACTAAATCTAGCACTTGGTATATTGCTCAGAAATATAGCAAACAAGGCAACTTTAGCACAGCGAGATAAAGTCATGGAAATGTAAAAGCTGCTTCTTCAAACTTAAAAGAAGGCAATTATACCATAGAAGAATAACATATCCTGAACTCTGCTCAATCCGTTGCCTACACTGCAACTGCAGGTCCAGATGCCTGGTAAGCTGCTTTATCCTCCTGGAACGCCAGCGTTTTTGGAACAGTAGAAGGGAGACAAGGGTGTTTTCAGAACGAAGGGCAAGAAAGGAGACTGGAGTCGAATGGCTTATTAGGTTACCAACGCTATCAAATAGTGCAGCTACCTAAAGTATTCCACTGAATAGAGACTGCAGAAAGGGTAGTGAGAAATGCGTGGTTAGTATTGTTAGCTCTCTCTGCACGGTTACATCTCGTCCAGTTCTCTGAAGTTCTGCGAAGCAGCGTTTCAACCAAGTCTGTGTCCTTGGAGCCGAGTCATGGCAACAGTGACGCTGCTCCAGACAAGGCAGAATCTGTTTCGTTGATCTCAGCTGGAAATAAGTCTGCAACGATCATGGTCACAAACCACAGGGTAACAGCAAAGCTGGAAATGTACTGTATGCAAGAATTTCAGTTCCTGCGTGCCAATGGTTTCATGCACACGAGCAATCTGACACAGAGCAGAGGAAGAAGGAAAAAGAAACAAGCATTGGCCGCGCGGCCGCAAAAGTGGCAAGAAGGGCTGGGCGAGAAGGGAGGGGGAGAAGGGAGGAGGGAGTGCGAGCAGCAGCTGTGCACGTGCACGGCTACAAGGCAAAAGTGAAAGCAGGTTGGCAAATGGTGTGCGATGTGCGCGCACCATGACGAGAGAGCAAAGCCATATGGCGCCTCTGCTCGTCATTGTGCGCGTACCCGCACACTCGATGCCAGCCAAAAAGCTGTGGTCGCATTTCTGCAACCCCACTACAAAACGTCTCGCTCAGAGCGAGACCTAAAAAACCAATGACTTGCTGCTTGGTAATAAACAAGTTGAATTGTCACTGTGGATATGTCCTGCTGCACATGTGCCAGAAGGGCGAGGTATTGCTCGACCTGCAGGCACAAGCTGCAACAGTGACATCATTTTAGAGGGAGTGGTGAATTACATTGCCATCTACAAGAACCCCGTTGGGGCGCACAACACAGTGGCCCTGGAAGGAGTTAACAAACTTCATTAATTTCAATGGGAGGGGGTGGGCCAGGCAGCGGCCGAGGAGACAAAGAGGTAGTGGATTGGTCATCATGAGAGGGGGCGGGGTGTAAAAGGGGTGACTTTCTAACGAATGATTTGCTGTATTCACGTGCTTCAAACGGCATGGTTTCGCGTTTGAAAACGTTGTGAAAGCAGCCTGAACCTGTCGCTTCGGAGGGTGCCTCATCTCGTTTCTTACAACAGAGGCCCAGAAGGAACCGACTGTGGACAATATAAAAAAAGTTTGGCACACATTGATCACCGGGAGGCCTATTGATCTGTTTAATCTGCCTGCGACAGATACCAGCCTTCCAGCTCGAAGCACGCATCAGGTCAGAAACATCAACATACTTTTCTAACTTTTGTTTTATAGAGGGGGGAAATCATGCAACAAATATCAGGTTGGAATATGAAAAGGACTCTTTGAAATTAAAAACTCCGTATTTCTTTATCACACTGAAGTGTTTCAACTTAATACATCAGATTTTGTGAACTTTTAAAAGTGTACATTTACCACAGTGCTCTTATATCACAGTACCTTTGGCCTATCTTGAAAGTGTCCATGGGCAAGAGTGGCTTGGATCTGTAGGATCACACAGGGTAACTGAAAAGCTGCTGGGAATGATTGAGCACTTTACGCTGCCAGGAAAAGCACACCGATTCTTGTCCCGACATGTTTTCTCCCCATGTGAGTCTGTATTCTCATGATGGTGTTTCCTTTAATCGTCCGGACTGATTGACAGCCTCGACTGCAGGACAACTCTTGTTCAAGTTTAGAGATCAATCTACCCAGGCCCTAAAGTTATGCTTAGAAAACTCCAAAGAACGTACTCCGTGAGAGCTTTCTGTACTCCGTGTGCTTCTGATATTTATAATGTATAAGCAAAAATATACAACTGCTTAGCTCATAGATATTTGCCTGTTTTATCTATATAACATATGCGTCTTTCCTCATAATTGTCCTATTCATTTGATCCACATGTTCTAAGAATTCATGGGCCAAGTTATAATTTTTTTGGTTCAAATCGAATGGTAATTTGCTCGAGGAAAAGGACCATGGCAGAACTGCTCAAGCAAGGAGATAAATTGTATATTTCCTTTGAAAAGGTTATTTTGTGTGCTTGGAAGTTCCTACGTGTAGAGTAATGAAAAATATATTGCATCCCAAGAAATGCAAGGTCTATCGCCAGGAGCCACCTTTCGATCTGTAGAGGACGAGAAGGGTGCATAAGTTTAGCTTTTGTGTTGTGCCGGCGGACAGAACCACACAGCAGTACAACATTTCTAAACCTCAGCGCAGGGTGTATTGTCATACAGCACGGGCACAGACAGTACTGTGAAGTGCAAGGAAAGTATGTGCGTGCTGCCCTGGTATGCTTTCTTTACAATGGTGTCTCCCAGAGACTCAGACTGTCCCTGGCTGTGCACAGGCAGCACAGCAGACAGTACAGAAGGTACTCTGGAGGGGTCTGCACCGCAAGCAGTCACAGGACTCATGTATGGAAAGAGTGACCTTTGTAATGCATGCCTCCATTCATGCTCTGGTATGGCCAAATAAAATCTGCCATAATTAAAGGGAAATGCTGTTGTCCAGCCTGGGCCGGACCTTGGGGTTGTTGTGTCGAGGCAGTGTTTCTACCTCCAGTACCGATGGTACTTTCTTAAATCCATAAATCAAATAAAAGGGACACCTGTTCTGCCCAGGCATTACAGAAGACCGTAAGTTACTGTACTCTGATCTGTGAAATCTGGAATAGTTTTATAAAACACATGTTTTAAAAGTATGGAGCGTGTGAGTTCTTAAATACTTCTGGGCATTTTTAAATAAATATTTGCGATTTTGACACATTTTAAATTCTGCATTTATTAAAAATGAAATAATGCATTCAAAATTCACTACACGTAAAATTAAAGTTCATTTTAAAGTCTTTACCTTATCAAGAGAAAATCTTTAATGTCATGATTATGTGGATTTTCTAGAGTTGGAAATGTACTTGTGGTAAATAACGATTAAATTCTTGTTACTATTTGTTCCTCTGGGGGCTATCGGAGGATAATTCTTATTGTGTTTCTCACTTTCTGGTACATTATTTCATGCCTCCATTTCTTCGATTCCAACCTTGAGAGCTAAAGCACCTAACAGTATAGGGTTATATGAACCACCCTAAAATAAATTAAATGTTGAAGGAAGAGATCAACGTGTCTGTGGGCCTCTTCCTTTCTTAATTTATTCAATCCCTCAAAGTGTTAGCCTATTGAACCAGCTGAGGAAGGAGATAGAGAGAGCAGTGGTCAAGGTGAGAGACGAACGAAAACAGGCCCAGAAGTGAAAGAGCTGAAAGGAATGTCAACAAGATAAAAAAAAAAGATGAAAGGGAACAGGAAATAAGTGAGAGAAGAGAGCTACCCGAATACAGCCGGGGAGAGAAGGCACACTAGGTGTGAAGGAGAGGGAAAGAGATAGGCTTGACAATAGGGAAACGAAAGCAGGGATTGAGAGGAGAGAAACAAAACAGCTGAGAAAGGGTAGAGAGATAAATGAGCAGAGTAGATGTAAAGTGGAGAGAGAGCTGATAACGGCTACAGTATAGACATTAAAGAGCTGTGTTAGGGGGGAGAGGAAGCAGGGCATGGAGAGAATGGTCTAAGAGTGAATAGAATGAAGATGAGGGACAAAATAAATGATAAATGATGGGAGAGAGATGATAGACCACAGGAGCACAAAGGAAGGAGAGAAGGATTACATAAGAGTGAGGCTGGACAGTGGAGCAAGGACAGAGTAGAGTTGCATGGGTGGCAGCTGCGGCCATTAGGCCTCATCGCCTCCATGAATAAATGAACACTGGTTACAACAGCAGGCAGTGCCCAGGTGGCTTCTGCAGACACTGAGAAGCTTGGCACTTGCATTGCCAAACTTCGATTGCATGGAGGATCTCTGGGGAAAATGGTTAGGATGAATGGTACAAAACATTGAGAGTGCAATACATAGGTATTGCCAGCAGTAAGGGATCTCTATTACTGGGGTGTGAGCTTAATATGAGGGGAGCTTGCTTGTATGAGTCTGGCCTCCAACACTTTTGAGTAGCCAAAAGACTGAAACATACAATAGAACTGTAGAAAGCGACAGCTGGCAGAAAATATTCTACACTCATACAAGTTTTCTACTGAGATCTTAATTGTTCTTAAGGCAGTGCATAGTTGTGTTAGTGTGCAGTTATGGCTAGGTGAAAATAATGCGCACTGTGCTACTGCTATATGCGTTGCAATAAAATGCAAAGTTTTCCATGACTGGCAGTGTGCTGTATAATCCACAATTTGAATCTGTTTTGTTAAATAAAAATAAATTGGGGGAGAGGGGGCGAGAACTACCCCTGCATAACTCTTGAGTTTGGCTCGCTCGCAGCGCTCACACATTTTCATCCTGCCTACAGTTTCCGCCTCACCATATATAACATCCACCAGCCGCCACTGCCTGGAGACCCTATTGAGGCTAAGCAATGGAACAATATCCTTGAGAGAACCCTGAAGGTTTCCAGGAGCGCATGCTTCCAACTTATCAATTATTACATCCTCCACAGATCGTACTTAAACCCAGAGCATATTAGGAGGGACTGCCATGCGGCTGATGCAGCTTGCCCCAGATGTGGGGAACAGGGAGCACACTTTTTACACGTGTTCTGGACGTGCCCCTTGCTTGCCGCTTTTTGGGAGGGAGTTACGTCCACTATTGCAACGGTTATAGAAAGAGAGATCCCTAACTCCCCGGGCCACTGCCTTTTGGAATGTTTCCCGCGCACTTCCAGAGCTAGGATCACAAACAAATTCCAAGGCCTGGCCTTCATCCTGGCCAAAAGAGAAATTGCGAGGCACTGGAAAGCATCGGTGGGACCCCGAATAGTAGCATGGAGGAGAGAGATGGCGAAGTGGGCGGGCTGTGAGGGCAGACTACTCTTGCGGGAAGCCAGACGCGTAGTGGGAACTATTGACACAGCCAGAGCGTGGGACTCATTGGTAGATAGCTTTACTATTCCTGACTCTGACACTCCCACTGCATCACTGTAGGAAAGTGCTCCTTTTAGCATGGTTGACCCCCACTTTTTGCCTGATGTTGATGCTTTTTGACTGAGTGTGCCCTGGGTTCCTGCCAACCAGGTACCAAGGGCCTATGTTCTTTCCCTAAAACTCTACTGTGTACCCCCAAATTGGCACCTCTCTGGCCACATGTAAGTCCCTTGTAAAAGGTACCTTAGATATCAATGGCCCTGTGACCAGAGAACGCCTCGAAGGGCTGCAGCACTTGTTGTGCCATTTTCAGAGGTCCTGTACCCTAACACCCACACACTGCCATTGCAGGCTGAGTGCTTTGGTGTAGAGAAAAGTGAAGAGTCGACATGGCACATATCCCTGTGTGCAATGCCTACAACCGACTGCCTATGGCATAGGTCAGCCACCCCTCTAGCTGGGTGCACTATTCCACTGGTGAGGGTACAGGTGCATGAGCCCTGTACCTCTACAGTGTCTAGGTCTATTCTTAGACACTGTTAGTGCAGTACAGCCATAAAGAGTATATGGTCTGGGAGTCTGTCATTACGAACTCCACAGCACCATAATGGCTTTACTGAAATCTGGGATGTTTGGTATCAAACTTTTCAGCACATTAAACCCACACTGATGCTAGTGTGGGATTTAATGAAAAATGCACTCAGAGGGCATCTTAGAGATGCCCCCTGAAAAACGAACTAACTCTAGTGTCCTGGCTGCTCGCCAGCTGCCACCCCCAGACATGTTTCTGGACCCCTGGGTCGAGAGCCTCCCGCTCTCGGGGTCTGGAAACAAAGCACATCCTGGGCAGAGGTGCCAAGCCTCCTCCCCCAGGATGGGCAGGGTCCACGAAGGGGATGCTTCAAAGGCTTGCTGCCTTTGTGAGATGACCCAGCCATTTGCTGTTCCCAGCAACTGGCCCCCACCGGTTCTGACCCCCACTTTGGGCGGGAGAATCAGCGGGAAAACCAAGATAGGAGGAGAGGTGTGCCCACCTTTGCCAACCCCACCCCTCAGGTAGGGGAAGCGAGGTGAAGCACAACTCTCAGTCCCCGCCATCTTGAAGATGGGGGGACCCAGCCAACCAGAGTGAGGCTTATGCCCCCCTCCCACTGGAGGGAGGCATAATAGGGGGTGTACCCACCCCAAGGAAGGGACCCATTGGTCCCAACCTCTACTTACCTGAAACGCCCCTAAATCTAGTATTTAGTGGCAACCCCGAACCTTGCCTCCTCAGACAAGAAGAGAGAAAAAGAAGGACCGAAGTGCCGTGCTGAAGGAAGAAGAGGAGGACACCAACTGACTTGGCCCCAGCCCTACCGGCCTGTCCCGACCTTGACCTGCTCCAGTGGAATCTCAGCCTGGCCTGCAGCCAGCAGCCCCCCAAAACCCGGAGGGCCTGCCCTGCCTTCACTGAAAAGACTTTGTCCCCCATGAGCACAGGATTTGCTCACCAACAGACTCTAGCTCCGGCCAAATCCGCGGGGTCTGCACCACTCAGCACCCGACGCCTACGGCCTGAGTTCAAGTGGTCTAACACCAAAAGGAGGTCTCCCTGGCGATCCTGACCTGGGATCTGGTGATCCCTGACCTACCTCAAGTCTCCCGATAACGCCTGCAGCCCCTTTCTGGAGGATCCCCGCGACCGGAGCCGGTAAGGAAAACCCAACGCCAAAAGTAACCCCTGCACCCGATGGCCCAAAGCCTTGGGTGGCCCAACCGACGGTGTTCCGGCATCCCACGACATCCCAACTTACCTCTCCAACCGGTGGTCGCCTCCAGAAGGTCTTTGTCCACGAACCTGCAGTGTTTGTTGAAAAAGGAGAATCCCCATTGAAAACAGCACGCCTGATGCCAAAACAGCACCCTGGGCCCCTGTGGGTGCACTTTGTGTGCTAACTTGAACCTCCCTTTGCCCTGAGCTTAATTCCAGGAGCTTTGCTCCCTCAACCTTGTGGTTTGCTCGTGAGCAGCCACCAACCGGGGGCCCCCTATTCCCCATTGGATAACATTGGGCCTCAGCATTTTGCACCCGGCCACCCTAGTGCCGCTGAGGGTGCTCTTGGAGTGCATCCTTGACCCTGGGGGAACCCTTGTTCTAACCCCTGAAACCCAACTCCCAAAACCAAGTACTTACCTGTAAACGGATAACTTCATTTCCTCCCATAGGATTGCATTGACTGCTTTTTTGTGAAAAAAGTTCCAAGCATGGAGTTCGAAATACTATGAAAAGTCATACAAGTGTGTTTTGATAACAAGTTGCATTACTTACCTTTATCCAGGAAATGTCCCAATGTGCTATCTAGGTATACCACACTGAGTAAGAAAAGTAATCTGAAAAGTAATCCATCAAACTACTCACAAAGTAATTACAAAGTAACTGTATAGTAATGTCAACTGTTTATAAACATTTGACTTTCCTGTAACCAAACCAATTACATTCAACTGCGTTTCTACTGTATTCAACTGAATTATTCTTGCAGAGTACTATTACACTTACCTGTGCCAGGCCTTGCTTGGTTCTGGAAATAAAATACAACTAAATAATATTTTTATACAAAACAAATTGGTCAGAGTTCAGTCTTTGAGTGTGTGAAATCATTTCTTGCCTGAGTGTGTACAATAAATGCTTCACACAACCCCCTGATAAAGCCTTACTTCTCACCCACACTACCAGAAATAGAGAGTAAGGTATTATCTACTTTAACCTCTGTAAGCCTTTGGGGATCCACTGGACTCTGTGCACACTATACCTTACTTTGGTATAGTATATACAGAGCCAGCTTCCTACAATCACCCATGAGATCATCACCAACAGCAGCCTTCCAGAGAGACCCATTACACAACTAAAGCTATTCCGGGAGGTAAACAGCGTTTACTTCGCATGCAATACTTCGCATGCCATTACAACGCGGTCGTTACAACGACCGCGTTGTTAGTTCGTATACCTTTACTACGCAAGTCGGAACAACTACTTGCGTTAGGGGGGAGAAGGTGTTGGATTTAAAATCCAACACCTTCCCTTGTGTCCGCACAGACTGGAGTTGGAATAGTAAATTATACTATTCCAACATCCAGCGCCCCCTACAGCAATTCGTTGTTCCAAATTGCGTAGTAAAGGTATGCGAACTAACAACGCGGTCGTTCTAACGACCGCGTTGTAATGGCATGCGTACTAAACGCATGCTAAGTAACGAGTGCTATTCATTCCGGGACGCTATAGAGACTTAGAGGGAAACGGCTTCTATTGTGGCGCTCCGTGACCCACCTATCTCCTCCGACCCTACAACAGAGCTTTTGAACAGGGTGCAAGATATGATATATACAAGACTAAGTACGGATTCAAGGAGGGAGGGAGGCGAGGATTGTTTTGTTAATGGGGAGGGTCTGCAAATTAATCTAATTGGTTGTTGAACTTGAAAGACTGATGAGTACGAGTTGCACAACTGCAAATGTGTTTTATGATATGTAAAAACCCCAATAATATTTGTTTAAAAAAATAAATAGTGGTGCCATTGTTTTTGGGTTACTAACAGTCCCTAAACAGGGATCCAGGGACACTGTGGTGATTAGAAACCACCCTCTTACGTACTTTTCAATACCTAACATACAAACTGCAGTAACTAAAAAGTGTGTTTTTCACCAGGTGCCCCATGTTGCTCAGCACATCTAAAATAATCACATAGAATATGATAAAAACAGCACAAATTCATATTGCGAACAACGAGAATAAAATGAACATTTCTACCATGGTTAAAATCTAAAAACCTAACACCTTAAAACCTACTTCTATGCACTACGATTATAGAGCATGGAGTAGAAATAACTTGTATTTAGATTTACTTAGGGAAAATGAGCGCAATGCATAGCTGTTTATAGCAGAACGCTATAATTATCAGAAGTCAGGGAGGCCATGTACCCTTTGAAAGGCAAACATGTGTTCAGCATCAGCTCCTTTCAGTAGAAAGTTCGATACAGCAGCATCTCTGGGAGGCAGGAGCTTCTTCCAGCAGTATCTTGCTCGCGATAATCTGGGGTGAAGGACCTCTCCTGACAAGTTCTCAAGTGGGCAGTCCTTTTATACTGTATCTTATCTAAGGTGGAATTTCCAACATCACCTTAGGAATGTTTGATATATCCAATGAGCATCAAGATGCTAGTCTAAGGCACATTCTTTTAAATAAATAAGACCACGCTGTTTTGGTTATTGTTCTTTGTTTGACCTGAAATTGAGTTAACAAGGCCAAAGTTCTAGACTGATTGAACATGGGGTGTCTTGTTGATGTCTATATCTAAATGAGTTGACACTTTCACTGTTCTTGGAAAGATAAGGACAGACTACATCTGCGGTCAAATTGTACAAAAAAAGCACTTAGGAACCTATTGAACTAGTGGACCATCAAAAATTCCTAAAGAAATATAGATGCAATCCATGTGAATATGTTATCTTCGAAAACATTTATTGATACAAAATTACTATAAATTAATTCTCAAAAATTACATATTTGTACATGGTAAACTAAAAACAGTTTAGTTCTGAATCCACATCCCTAATTTTATGAGTTTTCAATATACTCTACATTCATACTCCCACATTCATACCGTATGTAGCATTTTCATAGCTCCTCAGATAAATGGAGACTGTAATTTTATACTTATAGATACATTGATGGTTTATATATTTTTGTCTTTGTCCGTCCTTTTGTGTACAATATTGCAATCATTAATACAGTTTTCTCAATAGTAGATGATTTTTCTGCCATAATATTCAATATGTTATTTAAATAAACCAAAGGGGGTGTATTATTTGGATTTACCAAGTCGGGTAACAAATTGGGATCAGAACATAATATTTTTTGTCCATAAAAAAGTAGAACAGAACAACATTCACATGGCTAAAGATTCGTGTCCTACGCGCATTTTGGCTGTGAGCCTTTGTCAGGAAGCCATGAATTCATAAACAACTTGCGGCCGCAAGGGTTGCAAAATGCTCGGCCCGAATTCCTCAAGGGCTGTTCTTTATTTAATCAAGATTTCCAGAACCCGTAATATGGAGAGGGGTGATTCAAAAGGTTGGAGTGCAAAACATTGAAATATTTCCTGACTCTCGCTGTGTTCCATAATTACAGCGGATGTGGAGAGATTTTCGTCGCTCAGCCGAGCTACAAAGTTCTGTGTGGCCGATCCCGGGCACTGCACTGTCCGCTGTTTTTGGAGCAACTGTTGTGTGACTGCGGTCTGTGCACAAATTAGTGCAGTCTTCCTTCTTGTCGACCCAACCACCGTGATTTAGTTGCTTTCCAGCAACTAAATCAAGGTGGTTGGGTCGACAAGGGATGTGGATTCAGAACTAAACTGTGTTTTCAGTTTACCATGTACAAATATGTAATTTTTGAGAATTAATTTATAGTAATTTTGTATCAAATGTTTTTAAGATAAAATATTCACCCGGATTGTATCTATATTTCTTTAGGAATTTTTGAAGGTCCACTAGTTCAATAGGTTCCTAAGTGCTTTTTTTGTACAATTTGTATCTTTTCCCTGACTTAGGAACGTATCTGCTGCTCAGGGGTACCCCCTTTTCTGACAATTGTTACATCTGCGGCCAATACAGACATGCTGATTTGCAAAAATACAGAAAATGGAGTCCCAGACTACTTAAAATCATCCCCGGCTTGTACACCTGATTTGTAACGTCATATGGTCGGAGAGATATATGGCGATTTATCTAATTTATAGGGAAATCCATGCTCTCAGAACATTGAAATATATAAAATTCTATGTTCAAACTAGCCTCATAATATCTAATATATGATTGTATGTCTGAATTACGCATGGTTTAGAACACATGCCTTTTTAACTCCGTCATTAGTGCGAACGCGTCGTTATGACGCGTTTCTTTTGCACACAAGTCGTTAGAACGACCTGCCCTAGGGGGGCGCTGGACTTTGGATTAGTATAATTTACAATCCCAACTCAAGTCTGCGCATCAGTAGGGAAGGTGTTGGATTTTACATCCAACATCCAACACCTCTGCACCAATGCGCCCCCCTAAAGCAAGTCATTGTAATGACTTGCATGTTAATGACACGTTCATTCAATTGCCGGCGCTGTAAAGGCACAGCGTGATTCCGGCGTCGTGCTAAAGGCTGTTTCCCCTAATATATTTATATATGCATAAAATGAGTATACTTAACTATACCTTCTTAGAAGCATGATTACATAAAACAGCAAGAATAACTGCAATAAACTGTGCATGAATTAGGTTCTTTGAGCCTTGCATGTTTCAAGCAATAAATCATTAAATGTTAGGATATATGAAGAGCATTATAAAAAGACATTGCAACAATTGTGCCAGTTAAAAGGGATGCATGTTGGCGATGAAACATATCAGACATGATACTGAATAGGTCAATTAAAAACTATGCGGCTTTAAAAAACAAAAATAGTCAGTTGTACATTTTTTAGCTTAATGACACAGTCTCTGTGGTCAAATGAGTTCTTTTCAGTCCTCGTCCACGGACATTTCGACATCATCGGGGACACATGCAGCATATGTGTGGTCGTTATGAAAACCTGTTAATGTGTGCTTATCATTAGCTCGCATATTAGATTTACCAGAAACTGGTTGCAATTCCAAATCATTCAGTAATGGTGAGAATGCTGCATTTGGAAGCTCGAACATAAACAGCGAGTCAAGCCAGTCATCAAGCAACTCGTCGAAGAGTGTCACTGGTGTAGTTGATCCATCATAGTTTGCATTTTGTGGTAGGGACAAACGCATTGCTCGACAATGTGTCTGGTGTGATTGCAATAGTTGTGGCAACATTTCCGCATCTGGGAAAGCCATTGGAGTTTCTCTAGATGTAAATTCAATATCATTTCAGATGGACAGTTTATACACCAGAACACGGGTTTACTTTGTACTGTGTCTATTTTGCGAAAGGTTAGCATCCAACTCTCGCTAAGTTCGGAAAGCCAAGCATGTCCCAGATAATGTGCAAGGGTCTCTTAGCATCTTTTTTTCAGCTGGATAGGTGTGTACTTCTTGTTATTGATTTCCTTGTCAGATCAGGAGAAAGATGGCAATACCATGGCCGATGAGCAGTAGAATGGTCAGAAATCCTCCAAAGAGACTGGAGAACAAAGAGTGAAAAAACGATAGTAACAGTCTAAACACTTCTTTGAATCCAGTCACCAGACCAGATCCAATGTTCTTAAAAGGATGCACATTGCCAGATGAATTAAAAATCGTATGCACAATATCAGCAAAGTGAGTTGGGTGTTGTGTCTGTAACAGCCTCCGAATCTCTGAAGCAGTTCTGGCTGTCTGCAGGTTGTATGTTTCTGCTGCAGAAGTCAAAATGTTCTTTCACAACTAGCACAATAGCCCACACTGTATGTGGTATCTACTATTGGTGTTTGTGTGTTATATCATGGATCAGATCGATTAGTTTTAGGGCCAGGAGTGTTGGAACGATAAGGACGCATGCTGGTATTGGAATCATGAGGCCATAACCATAAGGCTAAACCTTCAGGAGGGAACTGAGTAGAATTAAATGTTCTATTCTAGATCATTTAATTTACATCAGAGTCGGAAACGTTCATTTGTGATTGCAAATTATTAAACGAGTCAAATTAACTTTCGGTTTATAAGGTTTTTTAAAGTCTTTCATACAACCAATTCCATTTTTTAGGTATAATGCATGCCCGAAATAATGCCTCTTAGCCTTGAATCTGTCAAGATTTTGTCCCCCAAATACTTTTCTCTTCAACATTTTCTTTCCAGTGTTCATTTCCTTGAATGGGCAGGTTCTGACTGAATTCATTTGAATAATCAGCTTGTTAGTAGTAATTAGTTTTTTCCAGCAGCGTTGTGGGTTTTGTGAAAAATAGAAAGTTGAGGGGTGTGACCTGTCGTTACTCTGGAAGTAAGGAGATTTCTTTAGGTAATTTGGGTGACAATTAGGAGATAGAGCTTCACAATGCTCTGTGTAATTGTAGAATTCCTTAGGATAGCTAGTTCTATGTATGCAATAATATGCATAGTAATGATAACAATACATTTCTTTATCATTGACCAAATTCAGATAAGGACCTTGTTCAAAGTGGCATATGCCCGAAAAATCATGCATAATTCGCTTTACAGTCTCTGTATCCCAGTCATTTGGAATAGAAACAGAAATGAATACATCATTCATTGAAACTTTCGATATATAAGGAAATTGCAATGTCTCAGTAGGTCCAGTTATTTGATAGGGAACTTTTTCCCAGGTTATGTCATCCTGCTCAGGATAAGCTGTGATGTTTGCAGCGTAGAGATTTCTTAGAGCTCTATGAGATGAAAGATGTGTCTGTAGTTCACGAACCACAGGTTGTGCCATTGTTCTTTCTGAAACATTCAGTAGCAGTAGCACGGTGATCATTGTTGCTAGCCATATGACGAGAAGAAACACTCCCAGAATGGTCCAAACATAGGACCAAGGTGGAATTAAATATCTGTCACAAAACCAGTGGTAAGTAATAAGCAGTTTATGGCGTAGTGTGATTTTTAGATCGTGGGGAAAAGTCCTCTGTGTAAAGTTCAGAGTTGTTCCCCAAAAATATTTGTTTCACGAAAAGGCTTAATTTAAATGGGTGTGGACTCAGGTGATACTTCATAATATATAATTGATTTGCGTGAAACATTGGCAACTGTAGTGATGGCATCATCAGATTTGTCTGTAAAGTTCATTGCTCTGTGTAGCATTGGAGAAACAGCGTGGTCAAATATTCCCAGCTGGGAGCTCAAGCTAGTGAGGTCACTGCTCTACCTAAGGGGTACTTCATTCAGAGTAGGGAGAGGCTCAAGCTAGTGATGTTACTGCTCTCAGTGAGGGGTACTTCATTCAGAGTAGGGAGAGGCTGACAGGTTCTACTCTGAATCTTTCTTGGTGTCTGCAATGGTCTACTATAGAGAATTGCCCACATAGTACTTTTTGACATGGTTAATGGACACCTGTCTGTTTTTCCTTGAACCAGACAAAGGAGACAGAATGACAAAGAAGGCAGAATGACAGTTCTTTTGCCTTTTACCCCAAGGATTGTAACGGGCGATCTGTAAGATGGTTCAAAAGCTTGCTTGTGGTGGATGTTTTCACGAAGTAGATCCCCTACTTTAGGGATCCAGTAGTCAGCAATGGTTACAACTTTCTCTTCGCTGGTGTGGCTTCAGAATAGGCAGCTTGTCTCTGACCTCTTGGATGCTTTGTAAAACATTCAAACATTTTTCTAGGTCAAACTTTTCTTCATCTGCCACCTTCCCAATATTATCCAAGCCAGGCACATACAAAGGAACTCCGATGAGAACCTCGTGTGGCGTGCGCCCCTTCCCCCAATACTCATCTAAGCAAGCTATTTAATGCTCTCTGGACTCCATACAGATTATGGTACCAGCTAAGACCTGAACCTAGTACTCTAGCCGCCAATGCTTGTTTAATTTTGTGGTTAGCATGCTCAACTAACCCATTGGATTCCACTCTAAATGGGTTGCTGAATTGCAGGCAAACTCCCAGTGCAGACATTGGATCCTTGTAAGCCTTGGAGGCGAACGTAGGACCATTATCCGAGTATGAGTGTACTGCCCCCATCAATACCACACACTGCAAATCCTTTGCTACCACTAAATCACTCACATTTCTCTATGGCCACACCCATAGGAATCGAGAACATGAATCAATAGCTACCAATGTATACTTATATTGATTAACAGAATTCATTGGGCTGATATGGTTCCAAATAAATTAACCTGAACGGGATGTTGTAGACTGTGAGAGGAGTTGGCGAGGGACTCAGTAAATGGTTTAATTTGTTGACAGATGTCACGCTTTTTGACATACTTTCTAGTGTGTTTATACAAAGAAGGCCGCCAGTAGCGTTGCTGTAGCATTGCTATGGTTGCATTGACCCTAGCTTGGGCAGATGTTATTTCCTCATGAACTTCCCTGAGTAAATATAATCTGGCTAGCTTGTTAGGTATTATCCTGTCTCCCACTCCTGGTTGTGTGACTACAGGAGTATAATCTGAATTAAAGGTGTAGGAAATTTAGGAGGAAAGCCCGAGGGAGGCCTTCTACCCTGTTTGATGGTATGTATGGCTGTTAAAATATCTGTGTCTATCTTCTTTTGAGATCTGGTTAGGGCTGCTACTCTAACAGTCTGAATTGCAGCTTTGACAGCTAAGTCAGCCGCAAAGTTCCCTTTTGCATGAAATCCATCACGCTGATGGCCCAATGTGTGTCTCACATGGGCCAATGGAAGCTTACCTTGTAAGATAGCTATCCTTCCCCAGAGTTGTTTATCTTTAATAGATTTTCCCTTTGAATTCTTGAATCCATTCACGTGCCAATGTTGCAAATCAATATTGTACCCCTGCGCACAGAAGGATGAATACGACACTTTGGGTCCGATTCAGGCCGGAAATCTCTCCGACCGAGCCGGACCCGGAGAGAATTCCGACCGAATCGGACTCTGGTAGTCCGACCGAACGAGCACGATGCGCACGCATGCAATCGGACTCGAGTCGGTCGGACTCCCATTGAGTCAATGGGAGCCGGACGTACAACGCGTACGCGGGCTCCCATTGACCCAATGGGTGCGAGGCGGACAAGGGTGCCCCCTACAGCGGGTACGTCTCGAAGCGACTCGCGGCGAACATGCACAGGTAGGGGGGACCCATGGGTCCCCCCTGTGTGCGACTCGCGCGGCTACGCGTACAGGAGGGTCCAACACGGACCCCCAAAGTGCGGCTCCGACTGCTCTTTCGAGCCGGACGGCGCGAGTCGGTCGGACTGCTCGCGGCGCGCATCGTACTTGCCCGGCCGGGGAACGTCTCCATCGCGCGGTGCGAGTCGTGTCCGTGCGAGTCGGTCGGAGCGCTTCGGACCCGCGAACAAGTCGGTCGGCGATTTCGCGTGCGCTCTCATCGTACTCGCTCGGCCGGTCGCACGTACGAATCAGTCGGGAAAGAGGGCTCCGAATCGGATCCGGTTAAGCCAAATCCGATTCGGTGCCCTACCGGCCGAGATCGGAATCGGCCCCTAAGTGTGGGAACTGAGGGATTAGCCTTTTGTAATGAATGTAATCTGTCATGAAGTTCTGCATGTTGCGCAGTGCTGTCACCTAAAATCTTAGTATGAGTGCACTGCGGACAGAATTCACCATCTTTCACTACAGCTTGGATTGCTGCGCAGGCTGCTTAGTACTTTAATTTTGTTCCTACTGCTGGTTGAGCAGAGCCATCTGTATAGATTATGCTCTGATAAGACTCAATGAATAAGACTTTTGGAGTTGGAGTGACATGTTGTTCATGTTGGAGAAAAGCCGGTGTACGAAGAGTGGGATCATGCTGAAACTTTACATCCACCGCACTTAAAGAAGAGGCCCATCACACCTGCCTCCGGTGTAGGATTCAAGCCTTGGTGGCTTCCTTTAGTGCCAGTACGGTAGGAACTACAATTATGAGTTTTCCCTGCACCAAGGGGCGCTCCTTTAAGCTAGCCATTTCCACAGCTGCTAGGATTTTTTCAATGGAAGCAAAACATGCTTCAGCTGGGGAATACAATTAAGACTTGAATGCAATAGGAACAATTTGTCCCTCATTGTAGGTCACGTAGGTATAACCTGAATGACTTAGTATGACTTGAAAAACTAGGTTGGTCTTACTGCCCCTAGTTTGTAAATATTTTGTCTTGGGCATGTCTGCTTGCAGAGCATGCAAGATATCAGTGTGTCAGCTTGTTCACTGTTTATCTGAAAACATGGGAGATATCAAGTCATACAAGGGCTTCACTCACTCAGCCTAGTGCAGCAAGTAAGTTCATCCGAAGGTAAGGTATCCCAGAAGGGATTGCAACTTCTTCAGTGTGTTAGGAGACTGTAAGGTAGCGCATGTCTGAAGAAAATCAGAAGCCAGACCCTTGCCCTCACTGGAAAACTTGCATCCGAGGAAGGTCACCGCAAGGTAGGCAATCTTTGATTTTTGTAATAGTTAATTCTATAACCATGTGATGTTAATAGTGTTACAACTTTGTCCACCTTCATTAGGTGTACGTCCAAGTCATCATCAGTAAGCTAAATAGCATCAATGTATGGCAATACCTCAGTATCTGATTGTAAGATCTTCATGATGCGTGCTGAGAATAAGCCAGGACTGTTCTTAGAGGCCATAGACAAACTTCGAAAACTGCACCCCATCAACATTAAAGGCAGTAAGATATTCCCTTTCGCACGCCATATGTTCACTGAAAACCCCATTAGAGATGTCAAGGGTTGTTTTGTATTTTGTCCGCACTAGTTTTATCATTAAACCTGTGCTATGCGCATTTTGCTTAAGACACACAATTGATGGGCGGAATGCAGAACAAATCAAAACATTCACCCCCAGTCAAGAGATCTGGGTTAAATCCATCATTCTTTTGTTCTCCATACCACCCCAGTTTAGACCTGGCCATATGCAAATCAGTCTTGACCCTGTGCCTAATGGGAACAGTCCAGCCCGAACTGCCAAGCCAGGTCCTCCCGAACCAGAAACAAGCATCCTAGGACCGGTTTCGGGGTTTCACCCCTCATCAGCCAGGATAGCTTGAATCCAGTGGTACAGTGAGCCCGGGACCCACGTCTGGGCATACCCGGCGCACTTAGGGTGAGAAAGCAAAAGACACACAATTGATGGACGAAATGCAGAACAAATCAAAACATTCACCCCCAGTCAAGAGATCTGGGTTAAATTCATCATTCTTTTGCTCACCATGCCACCCCAGTGTAGACCTGGCCATATGCAAATCAGTCTTGACCCTGTGCCTCATGGGAATAGTCCAGCCCGAGCTGCCAAGCCAGGTCCTCCCGGGACCGGAAACAAGCATCCTAGGACCGGTTTCGGGGTTTCACCCCTCGTCAGCCAGGATAGCTTGAATCCAGTGGTACAGTGAGCCCGGGACCCACGTCTGGGCATACCCGGCGCACTTAGGGTGAGAAAGCAAAAGACACACAATTGATGGACGAAATGCAGAACAAATCAAAACATTCACCCCCAGTCAAGAGATCTGGGTTAAATCCATCATTCTTTTGCTCACCATGTCACCCCATGCGCATTTTGCATAGCATGAGATCTTGTATGTGCTTTTAAATTCCTGTAGTCTAAAACTATCGTATAGGATCCATCTGGTTTGGAGATGGGAAAAAGGGGCATGTTCTTTGGTGAAAGACAAGTAGCTGTTATGCCCTGAGAGTGCAACTGATCTAATATTGCCTTAATACCATGCTTTGCCTCTAGCTTTAAAGGTTATTGAGCTTGCACTTTAGGTTCACTGCGTAAAGGAAAGACATGTGGAATGGAATGTTTGTCTATTCCAGGGAATGACATGCGGAATGAAATGTTTATCCCACCCCTCTTGGCTTTTGTATAGGGCCGGAGCCTGTCTTACAGCCCATTCACTGGTGTAAATTTCCTGGATGTCTTCATATATTATGGGAGAAAATGCTACACTGATTCCTTCCTCCCCGCCCCCAGGGCGCTTCCCTAATAAAGACTGGAGGCCAGTCTTCCTCAGCTAGTATATCAACAAAATCCTCAGATAAATGGGCAGAAAAAACAGCTTTAATTTTGCATCATATGTCCCCTTCAATGTTTAATTCTAAACCGTAAACCCTATCGGGAGGATTGAAATGTTTATCTGGAGTTCCAACTTCACATCAGTTGAGTTCACATCAGTTGGATTTGCCACCAGAAACCTCTGAAGCGTCTGATGTACTATTGGGACTTCTGCTGTGCTGACTAGGAGTTCTCTGGCCCAATCTTGTTTTGCAGGAGAATACGTAGTTGGATCGGCATAGTTCTTAGAAAGCCCTACCACTTTCTTCTTAACAGTAGTCTTAGGGGTCGATTTCGATCCCGGTCGGAGGCGCACCTAATACCATTCGGCCGGGAAAAAAGCCAGGCGAATGCCTGTTTCCCGACCGATTCGCACATACGTCCGAACGAGCAAGTACGATGCGCACAACTGCCCAAATCCCGACCCAGTCGTACTCACCCAATACAGGTCCTGTTCTCCGACCGAGGCGGATCCGGAAACGCAAAATCGAGTCGCACGGAAGCCAAAATGCAGCCCCGTCCGGCCAGACAAGTACGATGCGCTTTCCGTACGCGCCGAACCCGTCGCTACGCACGGCACGTCAAAGCATCCGGGAGAGGCGCACATAAGCTCCGATTCGCGCCACAAGACGATCCACGGCTACGAGACGAACACGCCAGCGACGAGGACGAGGCGCAGCAAAGAGAAAGACGAACGAGACGAACCAACCATGAATCCCATCGTGCCGATCCTACCAATATTCTACATCTATTACCGAAACAGGCACGGACGCGTACGGCGCAGAAGGTAAGTCAGACACCAACAACAGAAACAAACTACACGTACCCGACATATCACACACACACAGAGGGATGCAGAAATTATTTACACCAGCAACAGCAGCACCATAGGGGTGGGATGGCCATCACCAATGCCACATATACACATAGGGGCCTGGATGCCCACCACCACTACCACCCCTACTCAGGGGGTGCCAGATGCCTACCACTACTACCACCTCTACCCATGGGGGGCTGGATGCCTACCACCACTACCACCCCTACTCAGGGGGTGCCAGATGCCTACCACCACCCCTACCCAGGGGGTGCTAGATGCCTGTCACTACTACCACCTCTACCCATGGGGGGCTGGATGCCTGTCACTACTACCACCTCTACCCATGGGGGCCTGGATGCCCACCACCACTACCACCCCTACTCAGGGGGTGCCACATGCCTACCACTACTACCACCTCTACCCATGGGGGCCTGGATGCCCACCACCACTACCACCCCTACTCAGGGGGTGCCACATGCCTACCACTACTACCACCTCTACCCATGGGGTGCTGGATGCCTGTCACTACTACCACCTCTACCCATGGGGGGCTGGATGCCTACCACCACTACCACCTCTACCCAGGGGGGGCTGGATGCCTGTCACTACTACCACCTCTACCCATGGGGGGCTGGATGCCTACCACCACTACCACCCCTACTCAGGGGGTGCCAGATGCCTACCACTACTACCACCTCTACCCATGGGGAGCTGGATGCCTGTCACTACTACCACCTCTACCGCATGGGGGCTGGATGCCTACCACGACTACCACCTCTACCCATGGGGGGCTGGATGCCTGTCACTACTACCACCTCTACCCATGGGGGCCTGGATGCCCACCACCACTACCACCCCTACTCAGGGGGTGCCAGATGCCTACCACTACTACCACCTCTACCCATGGGGGGCTGGATGCCTACCACCTCTACCCATGGGGGGCTGGATGCCTGTTACTACTACCACCTCTACCCATGGGGGCCTGGATGCCTACCACCACTACCACCCCTACTCAGGGGGTGCCAGATGCCTACCACTACTACCACCTCTACCCATGGGGGGCTGGATGCCTGTCACTACTACCACCTCTACCCATGGGGGGCTGGATGCCTACCACCTCTACCCATGGGGGGCTGGATGCCTGTCACTACTACCACCTCTACCCATGGGGGCCTGGATGCCCACCACCACTACCACCCCTACTCAGGGGGTGCCAGATGCCTACCACTACTACCACCTCTACCCATGGGGGGCTGGATGCCTGTCACTACTACCACCTCTACCAATGGGGGGCTGGATGCCTACCACCACTACCACCTCTACCCATGGGGGGCTGGATGCCCACCACCACTACCACCCCTACTCAGGGGGTGCCAGATGCCTACCACTACTACCACCTCTACCCATGGGGGGCTGGATGCCCACCACCACTACCACCCCTACTCAGGGGGTGCCAGATGCCTACCACTACTACCACCTCTACCCATGGGGGGCTGGATGCCTGTCACTACTACCACCTCTACCCATGGGGGGCTGGATGCCTATCACTACTACCATCCCCACTCATGGGGGCTGGATGCCTGCCACTACTACCATCCCCACCCTTGGTGTGATGGATGCCTGCCACCACCACTACCCCTACTCATGGGGGGCAGGATGCCTGCCACCACTACCATCCCCACTCATGGGGGGCAGGATGCCTATCACTACTACCATCCCCACTCATGGGGGGCTGGATGCCTATCACTACTACCATCCCCACCCATGGGGGGCTGGATGCCTGCCAATACTACCATCCCCACTCATGGGTGGCTGGATGCCTATCACTACTACCATCCCCACTCATGGGGGGCTGGATGCCTACCACCACTACCATCCCCACTCATGGGGTGCTGGATGCCTGCCACTACTACCATCCCCACTCATGGGGGGCTGGATGCCTATCACTACTACCATCCCCACTCATGGGGGGCTGGATGCCTATCACTACTACCATCCCCACCCATGGGGGCTGGATGCCTGCCACTACTACCATCCCCACTCATGGGGTGCTGGATGCCTATCACTACTACCATCCCCACTCATGGGGGGCTGGATGCCTGCCACTACCACCACCCCTACTCATAGGACGGATAATGCATGACACAACCAGCATACTCCCACATAAGGAATCACAGAAAATTACATCCACCCAAACAACATGACAAGCGTGTGTAGTCCATGTCAAATGCCAACAACACAAAACATGACAATGAACATACAATGTGACCCACTATCACATGTGTGACACATAAAGTGTGTGGCCTCCACAATACAAGCCGACCATGGCCACTGTGGCAATGGGGCCCAAAGCCCCATCACCACAGTCACCAAAATGTAAGTGTGGGGTCCATGGCTGATGCACCTTTTGATCAGTGTGGCAATGGGGCCTAAAGCACCATCACCACAGTCACCAAAAGGTAAGTGTGGGGTCCATGGCTGATGCTCCTTTTGATCACTGTGGCAATGGGGCCTAAAGCACCATCACCACAGTCACCAAAAGGTAAGTGTGGGGTCCATGGCTGATGCACCTTTGATCAGTGTGGCAATGGGGCCCAAAGCACCATCACCACGGTGATCATAAGGCAAGTGTAGGCATGGTAAAAGCTGCCAAAGACAAACTGTATGGATGAATCCTGGTCACACAACAACTAAAACATCTGTGGCATAGTAGTGCTTGTGTCCCATTGCAACATAGATTGGGCGAGGCTAACAGTGCAGTGACACAGACGCATCGTTTTGGCCATGTGCATACAAACATCACACATGGGGGACCACATTGCCAACAATCAGCCAATTACACAATGACAGAAGTGACCATCATGATGCTGACCCACATATCTGCACCTATGGACACACAAATGTATATAACCTGTGGAGACTGTCTATGTCGGGTGAACAAATACCATACCATGGCAGCAATGGGACATACAAACCATGATCATTGTGCTGACTGATGACCCAGGAGTCCCAGGGAGAGCAGGGGAAAATCACCAAACAACATACAGCCAATGGCACACTACAGAAATGCCAATGCAGTGATGCAAATGCACTAACACAAACAGGCAGACTCACACTGCATATCAAACACAACAGGTGATGGGGGTGTGTGCCAGTGTCCCCAGGCAACCATCACAACACATGAGGAGGCCTGAATCCCAATTACACAGATGTGTATACAGTGCCACACACAAGTAACTCATGGATTGGATTCCCCTATGTGGGCAATCTGGCATTGTTAGATGAGAGGGAGCCCAAATTACACATGTCACACAAGCTTGTAGGAACAGCAACTAACACAGCAAGAGACACACCCACCACAGCACTACCCCCAGGGACCCCACATTGTGCAGACACTAGCCTGCATGACAATTCCACTGTGATGACAAAGGTAGATGTTGATCACACTGTGAACCACAGCCATGTGTCCTCAGCTACAAACTACCATCACACCTACACAAGCTCCAATCAATCAGCAGGGCCTGCCAGCCAAGGCCAATATGGAGGTAGTGGTCTAGCCGTGCAACAACTCACATTTGCACACTCAACACCACACACCCTGATCTCCACCAATGTGCAGCAGTGAAGCTCACATGGACTGGTGACATTGCACATGCACCCATGACAATCCCAGGGGTGGTGGGGGAACTAAGGTGCAGAAACCCATCACACATGCCCACTCAACATGACTCGTCTATGTATGACACACAGCACAGTACGCCGTACATGCGCATGATGTGAAATCCACCACAAACAATGGGATCCTGGCCATAGTCACACACCAACGAAGAAGCCAAGGTGAGACACAAAGAACACACGTACACAACTTCCAACATTGCAGCTCTGACCCTGAGGAGTGGCAGCAGTCACACACACAACGCGTCACAATCACTGAAAGCTACCACAAACTCAAAATCACATTACTTGTGTAAACAACAAGTGCCAAGGGGAATCCTGAATGTGTCCCATCAGCGTTTGCCCACATCCCCAGCCCTGACAACAAAGACAACCTGGGATGACAACCTCATGAACATCAGTTTGCCATGCACCCACATCACGGAGAAACCAGGTCCAAGATGCTGGATGAACACATACCAACTCTGCAAGCATCACAAACAGGAACATCCCTAGGGACACAGCCTGTGTATGAAAAGGGAAGGGAACATGCACAGACATGCTCACACAACACACAACACGGGCACACGCAATGTCACCAGATTACACACAGCCATGAGGGCACTCCACTCCTGTGGAAGGTCCACTGTGCCAAACCTTGTCTGTGCACGACTCAAACATATCAGCAGGTACACTCCGTCAGTGAGTCAACAACTACAACACACAGAAGCCTCTGCTCACATCAGCCTGGGTACGGGAGTGTCACGTCAGTCATCTGCATACACCCAAAACACGTGGCAATTCAGTTGTACTGAATACACAGATGAGTCCTCCAAAATTGATGTGCAAAACTGCATGTCCAGTGGAGACGGGCACACACAGGGTACTAGGAACATTGGACAGTGGTAAGCCCAACAGATGTGCAACAGTGTAGGACAAAGATGGTAATCTACAAATGCTAAACGTACATCCCTGTGTCAGATGCTGAACATTACACCCTCAGACTGCAGCAAGGGATGCTATAGATCCAGACTAGATTAGGACACATATCCCATGGATCACATGGAGCCCATCACAGCAAAACTTCATTTACCTGATCTGAACACAATTACAACAGCAAATGCATGATTCTACACATCTACATCATGTACCACCAAAGATTAACCACAAGTAAACAAAAAGAGGCTTTATTCAGCAAGTGTGCAACTGAAATCAAAAGTCCAAAATTAACTATGGCCAATGTCCAGTCCAAATACACAGTCCCAACAGGGTGATGTGTGACAACTTGTCACCAATTGCTTGCCTGCACAGGTACCGACAGGGGACATCCCCCTTGGAGGGGCAGGCCAGGCACCGCAGGGACAGGATCAGGGGATGCCAGAAGGAGGCAGGGAAGGTGAGGTGGGTGCAGGAGTGTCACCGGCAACTGCAGTGGAGGTGTCTGACTCAGGGGGGCCGGCACCACCGCAGGGCCCAAGTCCGATGGTGTTGGTGCTGCAACCACTGCAGTGGGCTGGTCAAATGGAGTGGACTGGGTCCCCAATGCAGTGCCCGAGTCAGACGGGGTTGTTGTGGACTCCACCGCAGTGCATGACTCCAAGGGAGTGGAAGGGGGGCAGAAGAGCTGGGCAGGACAGAGGGGGGACACGGTCTCCACACCAGTGGCACATACAGGCAGAGCGTCTGGTTTGGGGTGGAAGAGCAAGTGGCAGGGGGGGAGGGCCTGAGCAGTTTGGGGATGCGGTATCGGTGTGTGGGGGAACCTAGGGCAGGGTGTGGCGGTGGAACCTGTGGAGTGGTGGCCTGGGGGATGGAGGTGAGAGACTGGGTGGGTGACTTGCAGGGCGGTGGCGGGGTCTTGCTCTTCCGGGTCCGGGGGACTTGCGGGTGGGGGCTCACTCTGCCTGCGCCTGGGGGAGGGTGTCCGGGGGCGAGGGGCACTCCCTCTCTGTGTGTGGACTTCCTCTTCCCCCGGTATGCTGGATCAGCGGGATTGGAGGGGAAGAGGCCGAGGTCAGAGAGGAAGAGCTGCTGTGTATGTGGGGTTGCAGGTGAGGCAAGGGAAGGGGTCTTGGAGGGAGAGGATCTTGAGGATTGCGGAGTGACTGTGGTTGCCTGTGTGTGTGTCAGTTCCCCATCCCGTGTGTGTGGAATCAGTCCCCTGAGGATGCTTGTGTGCACGTCTTGCCTTGGTTTTGGGTGTGGTCCCCAGCTGAGGTGGATGGTGCTGAGGACTCCTCGGTGTGGCTCCCCTCGCCCTCCGTGCCACTGGGTCCCTCTGGACCACGCGTCGGACGCTAGGACCCAGTCTGGCTCGGCTGCTCCGCCTGGTCGGTGGAGCTGTCCACTCCTGGAGGCTGTGGATACGGCTGCAAACAGTTAGGGAGACAGACCATGAACATCAGTCACCTGCACTGACCGCACACACCACAGTAAGTACAGCACATCACAGAGCAAGCCCTGGCATCTCTAGTAGAACATTGCCAAAAGTCATCACACAGATTAGGAGAAGCCAATTGTCAGTCTGATGGTCAACCATGGAACTCACACCCCTCCTGCCCTTGCACCCATCGGTCTGGTGCCTGTCTGATGGTAATACCCCAGTGTGGACACATGCACCACCTACACAGTAGTTGGACATTGCTGAGAACACGGTGAAGTATGTGAACATGCCCACGTCACATCTCTTGCCACTGAGTCAGTGCAGGTGTCTGTATAAATGGACGGCCAGAGTCTAAATAGAAATGCATGTGATGCATACCAGCACCAGACCCTATGAAGCACCCATGTCCGGATAGTCAATGCCACAATGGGGTGCATGTTGCACATGTCACTCCCCTGCAGGATCACTCTTTGGAAGTTTAATGCCATAACACAGGCATGCCTGCAAAGTCATACATCACTGTCTCCAGTCACATGGCCATGGCAGCCAGCCAACAACAGTCTGCACTGTGTCACAATCCTAGGACATGGGGAAGGCAAGTAATGTAACTGAGAAGTGCACATGTCCATCCCCCAAAAACCACATCATCTGAACTACTATTTGTCCACGTCATACCAATTGGACATATGGGGGACATGAAACACAACTCTCTAAACATGAGCACCTCACAGTGTGCTGAGAGTGAAAAACAGCTGCCTGAAAGTCACAGTGGCATACACCTGTCTGCACAGTCATGTGATCAAACACCTATAAGTCACAGAAGTCTTGTCTCACATGGTCCAATAGCAGATGGCATGCTGACCCCTAACCGATAAACATCACAGGAGTCCCGACTACGTAGTCACAGCACAACGACACAGAGGCAGACACCTGAGGGAACATTTCACTGAGCACAGCATGTCAGCTGATACACGGGAGTGGGAGTACAGAGTGTATTGTATGCCCTGGAGTAGGCATGACTGTCCGGCTCCACCTGCAAGATGGATGAGCCCTGGTCAGTAGTCAGGTGGCTAGGCATGTGTGACACACTTGACATACATACTCCTGAGGCCCAAACATTTTACCCACCCGCAGCATGGGGGTGTGGCAAATACCCCAGGGACATGTGGTGATTCTGATCTGCAAGTGGATCACATATCAAAGTTACACCCAGACTACATTGCACGACTCAGGCATTGTGTGAGCAATTGACCCACCCATGAAGGCTAACACAATATCACGTGAACAAAAGCTGTCACCCGCCTTGAGCAAAGCAAAATGCAAGGACCCTGTACCCGAGTGAAACAATTATCCTGAGCGTAAGGAGCACACCGGCCTATCAGATGGGTAGTGGCCATGTCACAATGAGGGACATGGGTACTGGACAACAAGACTGATGTACTGGGGAAGTTTAACCACGCCACAGGAGGGCACATAGCATGTTAGACAGAGTTCACAGTGCAGTCTTTGACTCACCCCCTCCTTGCTGCTGTCTGCCCTTCAGCTGCCCATCCAGCTCCGGGAAGACCACCGGCAGGATCTGGAGCATGTGGGGGTCAGGGTCCGGTGTCCGCTCCTCCTGCGAGGAGGCGACAGCTTCAGCTGGACCCTTGCAATCCTCCGGGTCCAGCCCCGAAGGTCCTGCCACCTCTTCTGGCAGTTGCGGATCCGGCGCTTGTAGACCCCCACGGATCTGACTGCCCGGACGATGGCCAGCCAGATATCCTGCTTCTGATGGGCATCAACCTGTGAGGATGACAAAGTGAAAAGGCCATTACTACACATGCAACATATCCGTGCATCACACAGTTGGAAATACATGTCTCAATCACAGGGGCATATGATGTACACAGGCAGTGCAACGAGGGCTATGGACAGTTTGCCAGCAGTTACTACATGGTATCATTGCATGGGAAGTGAACCTTGTTTGAATGCACTGTTACTCCACTGTACCTGTTCAGTGCATGTGACTACACACTTTGGGGGTGAGTACTACTCAGTGAGCATGCTAGCCAGTGGTGTGCACACTGTAAATCCTGCTAGTCAGACAACATGCACAATTAGTAAGGCAGTGGACAGCACACTCACCTGCTCCCCTGGTGTCCCATACAGCTTGCTGTACTGTGGAAGGAGGTTGTCCAGCAGGGCCTGGTTCTCCTCATGGGTGAAGGCTGGGGCTCTCTCCACAGTACGTGCCATTGCAGTATCCAGAGGATGCAGAGACAGCAGCAGTGTAGTGGCAGATGTCGTCCTGGAGCATGTAGTGCAGGCAAGTGAGCCCTCAGGGGAACAGCCAGCATTATATGTGTGCTGCAGAGGCAGATACTGTGCCATGTGTCCAAAGTGATAGGTCCAAGTCGTATGCATCTTATGAATCTGACCAATCCATGGAATTGCAGCACCAAGACCCGCCCACAGCATCCTTCAAAAATGTCAACTTCATGACACCCATGAATTTGCAACATTGTTGTGGCTGGCCAACTGAATTCACTGCATCAGACTCGTTGAAGCTTCAAAAACGCGTCCGTTGCCATGCCAGGCCCCAGCCAATGCGTGCGCACCGATCGCACCATTGCTGTACAACGCGTACCAGGCATACAACGCGTACCCGCTCACATTCAATGCAATGGTCTGTGCGGGCACACCGATCGGACCATTGCTGTACAACGCGTACCCGCTCACATTCAATGAAATGGTCCGTGCGGGCACACCGATCGGACCATTGCTGTACAACGCGTACCCGCTCACATTCAATGCAATGGTCCATGCGGGCACACCGATCGGACCATTGCTGTACAACGCGTACCAGGCATACAACGCGTACCCGCTCACATTCAATGCAATGGTCCGTGCGGGCACACCGATCGGACCATTGCTGTGCAACGCGT
Organism: Calotriton arnoldi; assembly: GCA_963921515.1. NCBI lineage: Eukaryota > Metazoa > Chordata > Amphibia > Caudata > Salamandridae > Calotriton > Calotriton arnoldi. The sequence goes on from CAWUFW010000369.1 coordinate 2,278,088, forward strand.
ACCAGGCATACAACGCGTACCCGCTCACATTCAATGCAATGGTCCGTGCGGGCACACCGATCGGACCATTGCTGTGCAACGCGTACCAGGCATCCAACGCGTACCCGCTCACATTCAATGCAATGGTCCGTGCGGGCACACCGATCGGACCATTGCTGTGCAATGCGTACCAGGCATACAACGCGTACCCGCTCACATTCAATGCAATGGTCCGTGCGGGCACACCGATCGGACCATTGCTGTACAACGCGTACCCGCTCACATTCAATGCAATGGTCCGTGCCGGGCACACCGATCGGACCATTGCTGTGCAACGCGTACCAGGCATACAACGCGTACCCGCTCACATTCAATGCAATGGTCCGTGCGGGCACACCGATCGGACCATTGCTGTGCAATGCGTACCAGGCATACAACGCGTACCCGCTCACATTCAATGCAATGGTCCGTGCGGGCACACCGATCGGACCATTGCTGTACAACGCGTACCCGCTCACATTCAATGCAATGGTCCGTGCGGGCACACCGATCGGACCATTGCTGTACAACGCGTACCCGCTCACATTCAATGCAATGGTCCGTGCGGGCACACCGATCGGTCCATTGCTCTACAACGCGTACCAGGACAGGTCACACGCATATGTCACCATGCTGGTCACTGGTGAACCTATGCCAGCCACATTTACTTTCCAGGGACTCATGGGGCACACCTACAACACCACACCCAGTCCACACTGTCTATGAGGCATGTGTGGCAGCATAACCTTATCTGTGTATGGGGGTGAACATGTGGATTTTGGGGTGGCACTTGGGGGCAGACACACCCAGGCTGTGCACTGTTAATGGGGACAGGGTCCTTTGTGTGTTGTGCACATGACCACTGTGGTGTGCAACTTTTCATTTCTGAGCATGTGTCATGGTCACATTTCCAGGTTGTGTATGTGTATGACATGTCACATACCCCCAGGCTCACATGTGGGAAGGCATGTACGTCACAGGGTGGCCCATTCCAACAATAGTGATGTCCCTCCACAGTCTGTGTGCATGTTGTGTATCACATGTCTCTGACTCCATGTGCACAATGGGAGACAGTCTCCACATCCACGTGGTTTGTGCATGAACTTTGATGGTGTGTGTGTGTGTCACAGACGTCCATGTCTGTCCTGCAGAGGCTACACGGGCCACCACCTGTGGGTGTCATGTTTGTTTTTCTGACGTGTACATGATACGCCATGTCATGCCAGTGTCCATGTGGCAAGACAGGCTCCCTGGGAATTTACCTGTCAATGAGCTGTGATGCCTGTGGAGCATCTGTCCAGACATGTCACTGTGGTATGTGTGTGGAACTTGAGAGCAGTTAATGTGTACTGTGACACAGCCTAATGGTGTCCCATAGCACACCCTGGAACCAGTTGTCAACACTTGTTGAACAGAGAGATGTTAGATGATGTCCATGTAGGTGCCATATATGTCCAAACGGGACGACACACACATCAAGTACTTGTGTATGTTGATGATGTGTCATGTGAAATTGAGTATGGTGAACGGCACATTGGTGGGGTGTCTGACAATCTTGCTTTCTTCACCTATGCACTGCAGGGCTCCTGCTGTCCATCGACCGTTCCCAGACCTGGCAACGATGGTGGAACGTGACAGCATCCGACGGTACCGCTTCACCAGGCAGCTGATTGAATATTTGGCAGTGCGGTTGGCCCCACATTTGCAGCCTGGCCGGCCGTATCCTACAGCGCTGACCCCCAAGGTGAAGGTGAAGGTGATGGCAGCCCTACACTTCTTTGCCACCGGTACCTTTCAACACACTGTGGCAACTACTGGTGGGATGTCAGACTATGTTCAGCCGTGTGCTACGCGATGTTTTGGGGGCAATGTTGAGATACCTCAACCAGTACATCTATTTCCCAACACGTCAACGACTCACTGACGTCAAGAGTGACTTCTATGCCCTGGGGAGGATGCCACATGTAATTGGCTCCATTGATGGGACACATGTGTCTTTGATACCACGACAGGCACATGAGCAGGCATACCGCAACCGTAAACATTACCATTCGATCAATGCTCTGGTGGTATGTCTTGCAGATATGACCATCTCACATGTGTGTGCCCGTTTCTCCGGTTCTGCACACGATGCCTACGTGATGAGGAGTAGTCGCATCCCGAGGATGATGTCACAGATGCCGAACCAGCGTGCCTGGCTTGTTGGTGTGTACTGACTTTGTACCATTGTGTGTGTTCTGCTATGTTGTTTTCCGCACACATTTTCAAATCGGCTAATGTGCAATTGTCTGTCTGTAGGTGACTCGGGATACCCCAACATGCTGTGGTTGCTGACACCCCTCAGGAACCCTGTGACACCAGCCCAGATGCACTACAATGAGGCACATGGTCGGACGAGGAGGGTGATTGAGCGGACCTTTGGTCTCCTGAAGAGCCGCTTCCGCTGCCTGGACAAGACAGGAGGGGCCCTCCCATATGCCCCAGCAAAGGTGTGCAAGATTGTCATCGTCTGCTGCATGCTACACAACCTGGCAGTGCGGAAGGAGTTGCCTCTCATCCTGGATGACGATGACCAACGTCCGCCACCTGTGGAAGATCCTGGCCTGGGTCACGATGCCAGTGAAGATGATGATGATGATGATGGTGATGTCCGCACACAGCTCATCACCAACTTCTTCAGCTGAATGTGAGTTTACAGAGGGTTGTAATGTCAATGATTTGAGTTTGCATGATATGTGTGTGTGGTGCTCTGGTGCTGTTTGAGTGTGGCCATGTGCTACTTGACTGGATGCGTGCAGCGATGTGTCCTTGCAGGTGGTCTGTACTGCCCAACAGTGTTGACATGCTAACTTGGTTTTGTGTAGTTATCTCGTGACATGTATTAGACATGAGTATTGCCGTTCTGTGCTGTTCTTCAGTGGTTTTGACTGTGTGTCATGTCTGTCCTTCACAGGGTGCTGCTGGAGTTGTCTGATCAACTTGGATCCCCGAATCCATGATTCAACTTCCAAGGTGGAAGCAGTCGTTTCCCTACAGGTGATGTGCCACACACCCCTGGACTTTCTATCTTCTGCACTTTTTGACTTTGTGGCCACAGCCAGGTTGGATTAGCTTGCATTTGTAGTGGAAACTACATGTTGGAAATGTGTAATAAACCTGTGCTTGACTTTGGGATGTGCGTTGTCTGTAGTCACACATCTGACTGACATTTGCTTACTGCACCTGTTGTCTAGTTGACAGTGACTGTGAATAGGTGGCGTGTCTGTACATTCCACTGTACTTCGTTGCAACATCAGTATAGGTGATGAGTCTGATGGCCCTGGTGTGTATGTGTTTTGTGGCCCTAGTGGTGTGTCTCCCTCATATGTGTCACGTCGCCATGACTGACATGACAGTGTTGGACTTGCTGTAGCAGTTAGCATGCACAGTGTAATTTAGAAGATCAACATCTACATGACAAAAACCACGTTGGAATCACAACAGAGGCAGATATAGTGTATTGGTGAGTTTATTTACATACAGGTGTGAGGATGGTGCACAGGATGGTGGGTGCTGTACATAGAAATTTGGATCCAAAGTTCCCATGTGAATTGGAAGTCTTGGTAGCTGAAAAGTCCAGAGTAAAGTCCACAGTCATCTGATACATTTGGTCAACTAGAGCTCCCCATGTCATGTGGGAGAGTTGGCTTGGCTTCAACAGGGCGTGCAGTATGCACACAGAGGAAAAGTTCCAGAACAGGTGTTGGCTTCCTGGGGGATGTAGATGGCCATCGGCCTCTCAGTTTGGCCTCCTCGGACGGCCCCTCTTCTTGGGGGGGACCCTCAGGTGCAGGCTGCGGCGGTGCAGGGGACTCCTGCCAGAGTCCTCCTCCCTCCCTGTGGCATTTGCAGTTGTTTCAGCAGCAGATGTTGTGGGCACACAGGGAGGTGAGGCCATGTTGGTGCTGATCTGGCGGAGGCATGTCAGTATGTCCCTATGCACCGCTGTCAGTTGTTCCAATGTGTCCCACTTGGACTCCATGCCACACATGTGTGTCTCGACACGTGACGTGTGTGTCTCGACACGGGACATGTGGGAGTCCAAGCGGGCATGATGGGCAGCCTGCTGCTGTTGTATGTCCTTGAGGATCCCCACTACCTGGCTGACCTCTCCGGTGCTAGTCTGGTACGCATCCGCGATGCGTGCCAGTTGTGGGTCATCATACAGTCCAGACCCCTCTGCAAGGAGGGACCTTTGTCTCCCACCCCTGGCGACACGTGCAGGACCTGCAGTGGCACGCACAGGTGACCGTGGGCCCACTTGGGTGTTGTTCCTGGGCTCGTTGTCAGCAGCTCCAGTTTGGGCCTGGGTCCGTGCGCGGTTGTCATCTGTGGTCCTTGATGTGTCCGTGTTGGCAGGGGTGGCCTGTGTGTTGGCAGTTGTTGGAGGGGTGGGTGCAGGGGGTGCAGATGTTGGTCCTGCTGGTGCTGCATGATGACTCACACCGGAGGGTCCAGCTGGTTCTTTGCCATCCGAGGAGTGCAGAGGCTGATCCACACCAGTGAGCTCAGTGTTCCCCGGAGCCTGGGACAGGGAGTCCTCCTGGTCTGCTGCTGTGTCCCCATCATCTCCTGTTTTGGGGAGAGACACCGATTGTATGTTATGTTTCTACTGGCATCAATTGTTCAAACACCTGACAGTTGTGACTGTACCTCTGGATGCGGCCCTGGACATTGCATTCTACTCAGTTATGACAGTCAGTGAGTGATATTGGTGTAGCACATTGTCCTGCCAACCTGTGGCATGTCAATGTGAATGTTGAGGTGTGTGCATGACCAGCATTGGTGGTATTTGGTTACCATCCAGGCCTCCTTCTCCCCCAGCCCAGTTACCCCACCATGCAACGTGCTTGCATTGCAGGGAGTGCAAGTTGGCTTTCAGGATGTCAGGCAGTGGTGTCGTGCTGTTTGTTGGTGCACAGTTCCCAGCAGGGCCTTGTGCTCCCCACAGCAGTACCCAGTGTCAGCCATCTTGTGAGTCCTTATCCACTCCCTGTGATGTGAGCATGGTTGAGAGTGGTGTTGATGGGCCAATTGTGAGGGTGAGCAATATCTGTGCCTACAACTCCCATCATGCTATTGCCTCCACCCCCTTCCCAGCATGGCCATCCTTCCTTCCTTTTGACTCTGCTTCCCTGTGGGGTGGGGTGCCTGTGCTGACAGGATGGCTGGGAGTGTTGTCCTGGCAGTTGTTTGGCTACAAGTCCCAAGAGTGTCCCTGTGCTTCACACAGCATAACCCAGGGTGGTGGTTCTTTGTGGGATCTTCAGTTAGGCTGTGAGGCATTGCATTCTCCCAGGTGGGTTATGTGGAGTTAGTGTTGAGGGGGTGTGTGAGGAGAGCTGCTTGTAACTATGGTCAGTGCTGTGAGTCCTCCTTCCCACCCAGCCAGATATCCCACCATGCAACGTGCTTGCATTGCAGGGAGTGCAAGTTGGCTTTCAGGATGTCAGGCAGTGGTGTCGTGCTGTTTGTTGGTGCACAGTTCCCAGCAGGGACTTGTGCTCCCCACAGCAGTACCCAGTGTCAGCCATCTTGTGAGTCCTTATCCACTCCCTGTGATGTGAGCATGGTTGAGAGTGGTGTTGATGGGCCAATTGTGGGTGTGACCAATATCTGTGACTACCACTCCCATCATGCTATTGGCTACACTGACTTGACCAGCATACACAGGATTCCTTCCTTTGAGTGAGCTTCCCTGTGAGGTGGTGTTCTAGTGGTGGGTAAATATCTGTGAGTGTTTGTTGGTTCTATTTGTGCCACTGCCTTGCTGTATTTGTTGTTAGGTTTGTAGATCTCATGACACAGTTACATGTCACTATGAGATGGCAGGTATTGTGTTTGTCTGACTAGCATTCACATCTTGGGATGAATATCTTTTGGATGCTGTGTATTTGCTAAGTGTGCATGGTTTGCCTATCCCCTTGACTGTGATGTGTGTGTGTGTTGTCACACCATATTGTATATATTAGTTGTGTACTCACCAGGCTCTGGGATGTGTGTTAGTCCGTATACGCTCACTGGTGGTAGGATGGCCCGCACCTCCTCCTCCCAGGGCCTGAGGTATACTGGTTTTGCAGGAGGGCCACTGCCGGTGTGCTGGCTGAGGAGGTAGTCCTTTTTGAGTAGTTCCTGGACCCTCCTGCGCACATCATACCACCTGTTCTGGATGTCTTCCTTTGTGCGCAAAAATGGTGATTGTGCGTTCACCCTGTCGACAATCCTCGCCCACATCTTGGTTTTCTGCGACATGGGGGTCTGTTGTACCAATGTACCAAACAACTGTGGCTCTACCCTGAATATCTCGTCTACCAGGACTTCCAATTCACAATCTAGGAACTTATGGTTCTTCTTTGGGGGCATGGTGATGGGTGGTGGTGATTGATGTGTGTGTGCAGGTGGGGGGGTGTGAGTGTAGGTTTAGCTGGGTGTGTGTGAGGGTGCTATTTGTAGGTGTGGTAATGGTGTGTGGTTTGTGTGATGTATGAGCTGTGAGTATGTCTGTGGTTGCTGTGTGATGGTGTTGTGTGCTGGCAGGTCAGTGGAATTTGCAAAGGATCATGGTAGGGATTTGTGGCCTTTATGTAGGTGGAGTTGGAGGTGTGTCCTTGTTCCATTTTTTTTCCCCTCCCTTTATTTATTGGCTTAGTGGTTGCTTGTTTGGCCCTTTTTTTTCTAAATTTTCCTTGGTGTTTTTGGTGCATGTACGAGTCGGTCTTGTGTCCGAGTAGGACGCTGCAGTTGTCTGGTGCGATCTTGTCCGACTCGTTCCCGCTGTGTGTCAGCTAGGTTTCATATGCGGCGTACGAGTCGGTCGCGTAGTATTGGGTTGCTTCGGCTGGGTTTTGTATGCGTGGCGGTCGTACGGCTTGTGCTCCGGGCGAGTCGGTGGTGTTTTGCACGCACAGCATCGTACTACGCGGGTCTGAGTTCGCGGGTACGTTTCGTTCGGGTTCAATCCGAGTGCGTGTCGGTCGGTTCGTTTCGCGTGATTTCCCGGCCGGATGGCTTGTTTCCGTCCGGCCCGGTCGGTCGTTTTTTAGTCCGTCCGAGTCTGTCGGATTTCACATTCATTTCATCGTACTACCCGGGTCGTGCGGCGCCGGTCCGAGTCGGTCGGACTAAATTCCCGTACCGAGTCGGTCGGTACGTTTTCCGGCCCAAATCGGAATCGGCCTCTAAGGGGCCGATTCCGATCTCGGTCGGAGGCGCACCCAATACCATTCGGTCGGGAAAAAGCCATGCGAAAGCCTGTTTCCCGACCGAACCGTACGCGGGTCCGTCCGAGCGAGTACGATGCTGACTCGCCGACCGACTCGTCCGGGCGTCCCGACAGCTCCGACCGACTCGCTCGGACTCGAACCGCTCCGACCGACTCGCTCGGACCCGATTCGCACCGCGCAATGGAGACGTTTCCCGGCCGGGTAAGTACGATGCGCGCCGCGAGCAGTCCGACCGAGCCGCGCACTCCGGCTCGTAAGAGCTGTCGGAGCCGTACTTTGGGGGTCCGTGTCGGACCCCCTGTACGCGTACCCGTGCGAGGCGCACACAGGGGGGACCCAGGGTCCCCCCTACCTGTGCGTGTACGCCGCGAGCGCTCGCGGCGTACTCGCTGTAGGGCGCCCTTGTCCGCCTCGCACCCATTGAGGCAATGGGAGCCCGCGTACGCGTTGTACGACCGGCTCCCATTGAGTTCAATGGGAGTCCGACCGACTCGTGTCCGATAACATACGGCCGCATCGTACTCGTTCGGTCGGACTGCACGGGTCCGATTCGGTCGGAAATCTCTCCGGGTCCGGCTCGGTCGGAGAAATTTCCGGCCCGAATCGGAATCGACCCCTAAGTGTCCAATCCTTTCTCTTCCCTCTTCATGCTGACTTGAGCCTCTCGTCCTGTTTCAAATTTCCTGCTATACTCCTTCTTTCTTCGGAACTCAGATCAGCTCCCTCCCTCTGCTTGTTTACCGTCAGAGTCCTGAAAAGAATATTGATACCGTTCCATTTTTTAAATTTTCCCGCTGTCCCACCAGATTCCCGAGGTGCGAGTGATCCAGTCGGTCTTTACTCTCTACCCTTCTGTTTCTTCCTGCCTTCTGTTGCAGATTTCTCTTTAACGAAACCCTCTAGGTCACTTTTAGGTTTTAAATGTGGTTTAATGGCTCATAAACCTAAGGTCTCACGACCCACAGATGTGTAAACTTTTGCAATTATTTTTGGCAGTTCTCATTCACGATCTAGATTAGAACTGTTTCCAGTATCTGGCATATGGCAAGAACCGAAGCTTCTTCCTTAATGTTGCTCAGGATGATTTAGGAAACTGTACAAAAGTTCCCCATTAATTTAATTCCTAAGTCCACAGCTGGTGCAGCCCTATGCTTGTTCTATACTTGTTTCAGTGCCTTAGGGAGAGCTGCCAATGAAAGGGTGCCATGCATGCTGGTGTAAATGCATGCAAATGTGCTTCCCCAGGTGGCACCATCTGTAGAGGGAGACACATAGTCAATATTCTATGTTTGTCTTGAGGTGTTGTAAATGGATAGACCTCTTCTAACTGGTTGATCTTGCAAGCAACCCAGAAGGCAATCTCTTCACACCTGGTGGGTGCTTTTCCCAAGATAACGTTAATTGTCTGTGGACTAATCTATTATACCGGTACTGAAGCTGCTGGTCCCGTTGCGAAAGCCAGTCTACAGTTTATCATACGTAGTACAAACAATAAAAGTCTCCTGTATAAGGCAATTGCATAATTTAAAACCTTTACCACCTCACCGTGTGCCACGGTATTGGAACGAGGAACAGGTGTGTACCCAGCCAAGAATGGCCAAGTGGCCCCTTCATTGCTCAGGGGTCCCAGGCGACCATTCCTGTGCGTGTTTGGCAACTGACCAGCAAACCAGTTCTGGTGTTCCTAGTAAGTTAAAGAGATTTCCAAATCTTGGTAAGCCCTATAATTTGTTGGCAGTTGTACCTCCTTAGAAGCCTAAAACTATCCAGAGGCAGCGTCTGCAGCCTCAAACTCCACCCATGAGTAAAATGTCTCAAAGGCTAAGCCTCGTGAGCAGCTATTACAAAAGTAACTGCCCCCCAATTCCCAACACCGGGGACACCTCCAAATTGCAGATGCTGAGTAACTGCTTCTCTGTAATTAGCTCCTATCGCAATAGGGGCCACCATAGAGACGAACGGATTCAAATGGATTGGATTCAAAGAATTAGAAAACCCACAGAATGAAGAATCACCCTTTAAGAGTCAAGCTTGAGAAACATAAGGCAATAGGTGCTCCCTTATTCCCTGTAGGAGGTAATCATAATTACTACAGACGTCTCTGTAATGACGTAATAATGGTTCACGTGTGTGTGTATCAAAAATCAACTACACAAGGATTCCCAAAAAGCCCAGACCCCACGTTGGGTGCCAAAGTTGTGTAAACTGAGTCTTAGGTTCAGCTCTACAGAGTTTGCTTTCCCACTCACGAGTGACTCAAGTAAACTTACTTCAATACACCAAGGCTTGAATGTGAAAGACAGGTTTTTGTAGCCCCGCAGAACCCCACCCAAGATATTGTTGAAGTGGCGCCAGTGCTTTTGGGTTACTAACAGTCCCTAAAAAAGGATCCAAGGACACCGTGGTGATTAGAAACAACCCTCTTTCGTTCTTTTCAATACTGCACACACACACAAACTGCACTAAAAAATACTTAAACAGATGCACCCTGTTGCTCAGCACATCTAAAATAACCACACAGAATATGATAAAAACAGCACAAACGCATGTTGCGAACAATGAGAATAAAATTCTACCATGGTTAAAATGTAATCTAAAAACCTAACACCCTAAAACCTACTTCTATGCGCTACACTGTGAGACCATGGGGTAGAAATAACTTGCATCTAGATTTTCTTAGGGAGAATGAGCGCACTGCATACCTGTTTATAGCAGAACGCTATAAATATCAGGACTCAGGGAAGCAGCGTTCCTTGTGAAAGGCAAGCACATGTTCAGCATCAGTTCTTCCGGGGCTCATCATCAGCATTCAGTAGAAAGTGTGATACGGCAGCATCTGTAGCAGGTAGGCTCTTCTTCTGGCAGTATCTTGCTTGTGATAACCTGGTGCGAAGGACCTCTCTTGACACGTGGTCAAGTGGCAGTCCTTTTATACTGTATCTTATCTAAAAAGTAATTTCCCAAATCACCTTAGGAAAGTTTGATATAAACAATGAGCATGAAGATGCTTGTGTAAGACACATTCTTTTAAAAAAATTAGGTAAAACTACGACAATTCAGAATACACTGTTTTGGCTATTGTGCTTGTTTGACCTTGAAATTGAGATTACAAGGCACTTGTTCCAGACTGATGTTGCATCAGGTGTCTTGGTGATTTCTAAATCTAAATGAGTAGACACTTTCATGGTTCTTGGAAAGATGAGGACAGACGACATCTGCATTAAAGGCAGTAAGCTGATAATTTTTCAAAAATACAGAAAATGTAGTCTCGGCCTACTTAAAATGGATATATGAGGTGGTTCACTGATAGAATATCGATTCCCAAAATATCCCCATACACAAATATCGATGTCAAAAATATCGACATCCTATATTTAAAATTGTAAGTACAAAAATATCGAAACAAAAATATCGATGTAAAAAATGTAGCTGTACAAAATATTGTTTTTTTTTATTTAAATAAAAATTAATGTTATATATTAAATAATAAAATGAACTTAAATTATTTAGATTTAATATACATTTTAACAAACATAATAAAATTGATTTAATTTAAAAAATATTTAAACATATATAAAATTTAATATATATATATATTTCCTTTAAAACAATTAATAAACTATTCATTTTAATTTATTTTATAATTTTATAAATATATAAAAATGTACAAATAAATATATACATTTACATACACTTATAACAAAATCTAATACAAAAACATTATATAATCAATTAAAACATTAAAATATTTTATAGTCATTAAAATTAAATTTTGCAATCCATTTAGTGCAACAGTAGGGAAAGTGTTGGATAGCGGAGGGGTAAAAAATACTATTCCCACTCCAGTGAGTGCAACAGTAGGGAAAGTGTTGGATAGCGGAGGGGTAAAAATGACTATTCCCACTCCAGTGAGTGCAACAGTAGGGAAAGTGTTGGATAGCGGAGGGGTAAAACTTAATATTTCCACTCCAGTGAGTGCAACAGTAGGGAAAATGTTGGATAGGGGAGGGGTAAAAATTACTATTCCCACTCCAGTGGGTGCAACAGCAGGGAAAGTGTTGGATCGCGGAGAGGTAAAAATTATTATTCCCACTCCAGTGGGTGCAACAGTAGGGAAAGTGTTGGATAGCGGAAGGGTAAAAATTACTATTCCCACTCCAGTGGGTGCAACAGTAGGGAAAGTGTTGGATAGCGGAGAGGTAAAAATTACTATTCCCACTCCAGTGAGTGCAACAGTAGGGAGAGTGTTGGATAGCGGAGGCGTAAAAATTAATATTTCCACTGGACTCAGTTCAAAATTAAAAACAAACAAATTAACAACAACAACACAAAAGATTTTAAAAAACAAAAAAATAAAACATATATAAAAGTTTTAAATATTACAAAAGATAGAAACAGATTAGAATGTTCAAAGGATCTAACAAATACCTAGAAAGATTATTTTAAAAGATTCAAAAATAATTTAAAAACAAAAAACTATTTTTTAATAAATGTTTTTGTTTATAAACATTTTCTTACATAAATGTAAACATTTTTTATTTCCTACCCTATAACACCACACAAATCATAACCCACATTTACATTTTTTTAAAATGTACCTCCATAATTAACATAATTATGAATTAAACAAATATTATTTATTTAAATTTTTTTAAACAAATTAAAATTAATTTACTCCCCAAACGTTACCCCTATAAAAACAAAACACACAAAATAATAAACACTTACCATAAATATTTATCAATTGATAAATGAATATTAATAATCAACTAATTATTAATTAATTAAACATTAATTACTTTCCACCCTCTACCCCAATAAACACCACAACCCACACCTAAAAATCATTACACAATTTCCATAACTAATTTGACATTAATAAATTAATATCAATTAACAAAAACCTATTAATTAATTTAAAAGAATTTACTTCCCATCCTTTACCACTATAAACACCACAACTTACATCAAAAATGAATTACACAATTGCCATATTTTAATTAATTAATTAGCATTAATTAACAAACAATTATTAATTAATTATAAATAAATTACTTCCCACCCTATTCTCCTATAAACCCAACAACCCACTCCTAAAAAAAATTACATAATTAACATAATTACAAATTAATTAATAATAATTAACAGCCAATTAATTAATGATAAATTAATTCCCACAATTAACACTATAAAATCTAAATTAAATACATAAAAAATTATAATTAATTTATTATAATTAAATTACTTCCCACCCTATTCCCCTATAAACCCACAACCTGCTCCTAAAAAAATGACACAATTAACATAATTGCCAATAATTAATTAAAAATCATTAACAACTAATTAATACATTAATAATAAATGAATTCCCACAAATAACACTATAAAATCTAAATTAAATAAATACTAATACATACAAAATAATCATACATTTTTTATAATTAAATTACTTCCCACCCTATTCCCCTATAAACCCACAACCCGCTATAGAACTTAAAACCGCAAAATTTAATTAAGATAAAATTAATAACTACTAAAAATTTAACACATATATTAAAAAACAAAACAAATTCTTATACAAAAAATAGATCACATACTTTTAAAATACATACTAAAATACATAACACTAATTAAAACATTGATATTTTAAACGACTATATTTTTGCAAACGATATTAACAACCTCGATATTTCCAAAAACGATATTTCTTACATGCAAGTCGATATTCTTGACCACAATATTCTTCTTGTCGATATTTCTGTATCACGATATTTAAAACTCGATATTTGTGTATGTCGACATTTTAAACTGGATATTCTGTCTGTGCACCATATGAGGCATGATGCCAAATCACTATGAAATGGGCTGAGGCTGAGAGCTAAGCTTTGCATTGGGAGGAGGCCAGGGCCCTGGAAACGCCCAGTTGCCAATGATTGAGGCAACATTTGACAAATCAGAAGGAAGAACCCAAAGGTGACACACTACTGCTGTAGCTCCCTTGCTTGACCTTACTTGAGACCTCCCAGGTCACCCTGCACTGGGCTCTGACGGAGACATAGGGGCCGATTCCGATTCAGGCCGGAAATCTCTCCGACCGAGCCGGACCCGGAGAGATTTCCGACCGAATCGGACTCTAGCATCCCGACCGAATGAGTACGATGCGTTCGCATACTATCGGACTCGATTCGGTCGGACTCCCATTGAAGTCAATGGGAGCCGGTCGTACAACGCGTACACGGGCTCCCATTGACCCAATGGGTACATCGCGAACAAGGGCGCCCCCTACAGCGGGTACGCGTCGAAGCGACTCGCGCCGTACAAGCACAGGTAGGGGGGGACCCATGGGTCGCCCCTGTGTGCGACTCGCGCGGCTACGCGTACAGGGGGGTCCGACACGGACCCCCAAAGTCCGGCTCCGACTGCTCTTTGGAGCCGGACGGCGCGAGTCGGTCGGACTGCTCGAGGCGCGCATCGTACTTGCCCGGTCGGGGAACGTCTCCATTGCGCGGTGCGAGTCGTGTCCGTGCGAGTCGGTCAGAGTGGTTCGGACCCACGAACGAGTCGGTCGGCGATTTCGCGTGCGCTCGCATCGTACTCGCTCGCCCGGACGCATGTTCGAATCGGTCGGAAACCGGGCCTTCGAATCGGATCCGGTAAAGCCGAGTCCGATTCGGTGCCCTACCGGCCGAGATCGGAATCGGCCCCATAGTCTCTAGTGTGGCAATACTTGTGATGGTCACGCAATACTTGCTGGCTTTCCTGACAGCTTGGCCCGTATCCCAAATTATACCCCAGTCCTTAGGCCCTTTCTCCACGTCTTCTTTGCAGCATAATTTATTAGGTAGACACTGGTTCCAACCACTTCCGAGAAGTGGGCAATTTGCGCTGCCTTGATGAATTACACACCTAACCATTATCACTGTTACCATCTGCCCCTAGGCCTTCGTTAAGTTAGATGGTTAAAAGGTATGGCTTTTCAGTTGCAGTGCTCATGGCTTTATCTGCTTTAAATGTGTTCAGCTAATAGTTACTTACGAAGAATGATGGCTCTCCTCTCTGAGCAGCAATGGTACACCGCTCGCTCTGTAGGGCTGGCACAAGTCACTGTAAAGTAGGTTTAAGACTTTTGTTTTCCCTCCATAAGCATCAACCCTCAACTATGCATTGCAGTGCTATCACCAATTTCTTACTGGATAAAATATCAAAGGTGTAAATTTTATGTTATTGAATACCAGGGCTCTCTAAGTTCAGTTTTGCTGATCCTTCACTTGACAGATAAACCTCTATTTTAACTATGTTGGTCATTAGATTGATTCATTTTAAAGACTTTGTTAAGTTGTTTAGAATAGAGTCATCCTTTGGGCTCTCCTAATCATTAATCCCAGCTCAGCTCTTCTGAACACCAAAACAGATGTATGCAATATTAGCAGTGCTTCCATGACTGATGGATTAAATCCCATAGATTTCTATTTAAATAGCTTATTAAGGAACTCACAAATTCAACTTGGCATAAACCTGTACAGGCTGGCAACGAGAGAGAGAAAACAATGACACATTTTATTAATAAGGTGTCCCAAACAGTTGCCATAGCAATAGCTCTAGCAGTGATGGCCCTTGGAAAGGAGGGAAGGAACATAAAGGGTAATGAGGAAAAGATCAGGGCCCAGAATGGAGAACCCAATGTACATGGAGATTGTCCGCTCTATGCGCCTTCTCATGAATCTCCATTCTATTTTCCAGCACCACCATAACCTCAATCGGTTGATCAGGGAAAACAGGGAAAAGTAGAGAGACCTGAAAAGACACCAGGAAGAGATGGGACAGAAATGGGGGAGGGAGGAAATTGACGTTGAACAACTGATACCACAAAAGATAATCTCAATGAAAGCACCTTGACGTGCCTTGTAGCCAGTGTCACAACCCGTGTAACAATGACCAGATTTAGACTGAGGGCACACTGAAAAGATCAACATACAAGTTTACTCCATCGTCCGGGAGAATCATTTCTTTGGGAATCCACTTCACTACTCTTCACAAATTTACGAGCTGCCTCTACTATAGAAAAAAAAGGTATTTATTCTGGTGTAACATGTTCAGCTTTGCACAAAACCATAGAGTTGCCAAAGTGCCCTGCTCCACCCGTTCCCTTCTAGCTATCAGCTGCTTTCTTTTTCTTTGTGTTTTGCTATATCCATAGAGAATTACTGTCCCCTGGCAGGAAAGCTATGAGTTTGACAACCAGAGACCAGGGTGATAATAATAATTGTCAAAGCACTGTGCTGTTCATAAAGTATGAGTGGTCTCATTGAGGTCCACTTTTGAAATAGGTAGCAAAACAAGGTAAGGTGTTGAAGGAGGATCAGCAGTTATAGATTTCCCCGACTTCGTCCCCTCTACCACTACCATTCAGAGACACTTGCTAAACGACAGAAAGGTCTTCATCACATCACGCAGCAGCTGTTTTCTTTAAGACATCCATCAACACATCTGCCCAGAATTGAGAGTGATGGTCCAGGTGAGGGGGTGAAGTGCGGGGAGGGAGTAGATGTAGACTGAGATCTCGTTGTGATTTGTTTAGAAAGTCAGTGGAAACTGCCGGCTGGGGTGTCGGAGGAATGTCCCAGTTGGGGGTCCCATTGTGTGTGGGTATTTTAATTTTTTTTTATCTTAAAAGAGCAAGCAGAGGAGGCTGCCTGCTGGGAGCATCATATTGTGTAGTGATCAGAAGAAGTAAACAGGCCTTTTTACCTGTGTCACTGGAGTGAGGCCAACTGGCTCACTCATGTAAAATTCTGCTGCTTTGTGCTTAACGCACCCTTGGCCTACATCAAGTTAATATGTAGTGCTGTGCAGCGTGTGTGTTGTATGCATGTGCTGGGTACATGTGTGCCTGTGAATTACACCATACATGGAAGATTCTGGGTTCCATTTTGGGAGACCTAGGGCTGACTGGAAGAGCATGAGGAGGTAGAGGAACCCCGCCAGACACAAGAGGAACCCCTCCAGACACATTTGTGGATTGCTGCATTCTTGTAAGCTTGGTGGGACACTCTGGAGCCAGGCTCTTCAGTACACTTCATAGGGCGCTCTTTGATTCAGAGAGATGTTACTGGAAAGGGACCTGAGCATATCCAAGAAGTAGATAGGGCTGATAAGAGAATCATTAAGAGTGGAGCTGGGGCCCTGAGGTAACATTCTGATGCACATATCACTGTGACTGACATCCAGGTGTAAACCTCTAGTCTTTCTCATGGCCTATGTTGTGGGGCTTTCAGATTTGGAGTCCCTTCTGCTGTGACAGACTGTTTTTTGGAGGAAGGGTGGGGCAGAGGAGTGGGCACCTTCAGAGATTCAGACCCTAAAACACATTTGGTGTCAGGAAGTGGACTGTAAGAAGGGGGAGCTAGAGGCTCCAAAAATGGTCAACTGTCATTGCTGGCCGGCACGGATCGGGGGTGTGAGGTAAGGGGGTGTAAAAAAAGGGGAAAAAACGGGCCTCCTCGTCACGTGTCTCCTCCGTCGTCCCTTCATTGTCTCTCCTGGCTGGAACGGAACAGGAAGCCCCCAGGCTCCCCTAAGCAATGCAGCATTGTAATTGGTCTGAGCGCATCGGTTTGGCGCTCAGACAGGCAGTGGGAGCCTGGGCATGTTCCCCACCCAGGCTGTGATACAGCCTGGGTGGAGAACATGCAAAGTGCACATGACTGTTTGGCCGGCCAAACAGTCATGCGCACTTACAGTGTGCCACCACTCCTCCCCCTGCTCCTCTGACATCAGAGCAGCCCCGCCCACAAAGCTGCCGCAGCAGGAAAAATAAAATGATAATAACTGCGTTATCATTTAATTTTTCCTTTATTTCACTGCTGCAAAGCAGTGGGGTGATGTTCCTCCGCTTTAGCAGAGGAGCTGCCACTGTCATCGGACCAGGACTGGAAGCTAAGGCCTGCAAGTCTCCTTGCTGGGTGAGGGAACATGCTCCAGTGACCTCGAAGGCCACCTGCCCCTGGAGCACCAGTGCCTGGCTGCTTGCCAAGACAAGTGTGCTCTGTGAGGAAGAGGAAAACGATGGAGAGCACGAGGTACATTGAGGGATCCTGGCGAGTGGATGCCTGTAGTGAGGAGACTGCTGCTGCATGATCAGGTCATTGCCCGTGTGCAAGTTCAAGTTGGCGACCCCGTATGCCAGAGGGCTGCCGTGAAGTTAGCCATGGTCAACATCATTGCCGTGCTGATCGGGCCATTGCCCATGTGCGGAGCGAAGTCTGTTACGCCGTGTGCTGGGGGGCCACCTTGAAGATTATTGCCATGCCAATTGGGCCGTAGCCTATGTGTGAAGGAAAATCTGTGACCCAGTATGCTTGGGGGGGCCGCCGTGAATATTATTACTGTGCCAATAGGGCCATAGCCCCTGTATAGTGGAAGGTCCGCGACCCCATATGACAGGTGAGGCTGCCGTGATGATTACTGCTGTGCCGATCAAGCCGCAGACCGTGTGCAGAGTAAGGTTGGTGTTTCCTTATGCTAAGTGGGTACACCGGAAACGACAAGGACCCTTGCCTAGTTCAAATCATCGTCATGAGGGGAGGCTGCCATGGTGCCCTGAGCTCCAACTGTTGATTGGAACTGAAGCAAACCCACCATCTCCTCCCACTCGTGGTAAGGATCAGAGGAACTTACCGTCTGACCCGAGGAAGCGCCCTGGATGTTCAGCCACTGCCTTGGCCGACCCGCAAGTGCTACTCACCAACAGCATCTTCTGCTGCTCCACGCAGAGTCTCTGGTTGCACCATCCTCGCAGGAGCAGGTAAGAATGATCACAGGGCCAAAAGGCCTAGGTGAACCTGTTCTGCTGCATAGCACTTTGGGCACTGGAATACTTTTGACTTATATCAGAGTTGGAGTGGGACTCCTGAGAATCATACTACTTGACAGTCTAACCTGAATATCACCTATAGTGAATAGGGAATAACCACTACCGAAAGGGAAGTGGGATTCAGAACACTATTGAACACTAGAGCTCAGACCACAAGGGGCTGTGCATATTGTTTGTGTTTGCTGTATTTCACGTTGTTGTCGTATATAAATACTGCTTTTGTCTTAAATTAAAGTATTTGACTGGACAATTCAATTCAAACCTGATTTATAGTGCACGGCTAATCACCAGCGAGGGTATCCAGGCACTGAGAGCATAGCTACTAAGGGGTGCAGTCGAACAGCCACGTTTTAAGTCCTTTCTTGAATTCCAGAAGAGAGAGGGGCATGGCCTAGCGGTCCAACATGGCTGACGCGCTTTAGGCGAGCTTCAGCAGCTATCGATTATATCCTACATAATCCTGCCGGATTACCAACCAAATTCCCATTCTCAGCCTCGCACTGGCCCGGGGAACACAACGGCACCATCCGACGCAGTGCACAAAGTGAAGAGCGCAACAGGGTGGCACTCGTGGATTGATCTGAAGACATCGTACCGAGCAGTCTGGTGGGTGTTGGCCTGCTGAGGCGGTGTTGGGCCTGTTGCAGTCCAGGTGCCTCGAGGGCTTTGGACTGGCATCTGGCTGCCCAACCGTGACTGGCAGCCCTGCCTGGTGCTGCATCGCCGTGCCCCTGCTCTTGGGGGGAATGGCCGCTGCCGAGTACTGAGCCGGCTCGCTCGCCTGGCCGTAGCCTGAGCGGACCTGCGGTGGCAGTGCTTGATGGCTGTGAGTGGAGCAGCGGCCCGGACACGGTCCGTCGTGGTAGCCGGAAGACTTTTGGGCACGGCCGATTAGGGGCTCGGAGGTCCCCGCCCAAGGGATTTCTACAGTCTGTGCCCACCTGCGGGGGAGGTCGTTTTCTGTGCTGGTGACATCAGGTGAGGCACCCTTTAGTGGGGGGTTCGTACTCCCGTCCGCAGGGGTGGTTGGGCCAGGTTCCGGTGCAGCATGCGGTCGGGGGGGGGGGTGCCTGGCCCACAGACAGCGTGGCTGGAGATAGTGGTTATCCCCTCCCCAAATTCACTGGATAGCAGGGCGGCTCCCGATTTAGTTGAGCTCATTCATCATCCGCTGTGCACATATCTACCAGGAATAATCACCATAGACAGCCTGAGGGTCGAAGGAGCCCGGGTCACAATAGTGTACATTGACAATCGTCGACTAATAGGACCCCCCCCCCCCTGCAATGACAAAAGACAAACCCTCGAGGTTCCCCTCTAAACAGAGCACAATGGACCGATATACAGGGACTGGAGCGACGACTGTCGATACCGGAGGAGCCCTGTGCGCTTCACCAGATAATGCAACTAGGCTGGCTGCAATTACCCAGTCCAGGGACATGCTGGATGCTAAGACTGGGTCAGTGGGATTAGGTGTAACGCTGCTGCGCCAAGATCTCCGCAAAGCAGTAGAGCATCTCACCAAGGCTGAAACCCGGGTCTCTAGTGTCGAAGATATCGTCACCACGTTCCGCAAAAGTCGATACCCTTGAGACACTGGTCAGGGGCCTGGCAAAATGCGTGAAGGATGTTGAGGAGCGTGCCCGCAGAAATAACCTCCGCTTTGTGGGCTTTCCAGAGAGCTGCGAGGGTGAGGACATGGGCAAATTCCTCGCCCATTGGATTACCAAGTGGATTCCATGAGATGCTCTTTCCTCCTGTTTCATAATTGAACGTGCTCACAGAGCTCTGGTAAAGAGCCCCCCCCCCCCGGCGCCCAATCACGATCTGTTGTTGTCAAGATTCTCAATTCCATTGACCGAGACACTATTCTTAAACTGGCAAGATCTCAGAAAACTCTCCTTCGAATCCTATCGCATTATGATCTTCCCGGACTACACCAAAATGGTCCAGCAGCAGCGCCAGTCCTTTAAGGCGGCAAAAGCCGGCATTCGGGATCTTAAAATTTCCTACATGTTCTTATTCCCAGCCCGTCTGCGTGTGATCTATAACTCCACACTATTCTTTGACTTCCCAGAGGAGGTTTTCACCTGGACTGACTAAGCTTAAAGAGAAACATCGACATAGATCCCGATCATCATGGCGTTCCAGGCCCCGAAATTAGGAACGAATGGACATCCCCCGGCAGTAGGGATTGGGTCCACGGCATGCTGCGCCTGGATGGTCTCCTTTGCGGGGCTTCAGGCTGCATTGCCCACGCCTGAACTCTTTGTATGATGGCATTCCATATTGGCTACACATCTGGAGAGTTGCACCCCGAACCTTCCAGAAAGACAATTTGTTAATGGAGGGTTTGGGGATCCATTGGACGGGCCCTGCATCCGACCTCCATTGGGGTTGGTGCAGGGCTCCCTCCACGACAGATGCTTTAAAGGTTTTGAGGTATTGGGGTGGGGAGGTTGAGGGGGTTGCACAGTTATGGTTAGTTTCTTGTATTTTATGCGCAGTTTGGATGCTCTGTGTGGTGGCCCTGCGTACGGATAGTCCGCCATATGTTAATTTTGTGCCTAGATGACCGATGTGAATGCTAATGATCCACTGGGGAGCCTTCATATTATCAGTTGGAATGGTCGGGGGGTTCTGGACAAGGTGAAGCAGGGTGTGGTGCTTCACCAGGCCAAGTGCTTAAAGGTCGATATACTATTGTTGCAAGAGACACTTCTCCTGGGGTCTAAAACTCTGTCTGACCCGCTTTGGTTATGCCCACACATTTCACTCAGGATTCATGAGGGGCTCCCGGGGAGTGGCTATTCTAATTTATTGAAGAGTTCCTTTTCAGCTTCTAAAGACTTGGGTAGACACGCAGGGCAGGTATGTTTTTGTGATGGGGATCATACATGGGGATCCCGTAAGTATTGGCAGTATATATGCCCCTCCACCACTTAGTCAAACCTTTTTAGATCGACTTGTAGAAATATGGGGATCACTGCCAGAGGGAGTGGCTCATTTGTGGTGACTGGAACGATGTTATGCATCCTGACGTTGATTGATGGCGCGCCTCTGGGGCGATGAGAGTGATACAGGAATCCTGCCTGAGACCTCTAGCTGACATGGTAGGATGGATCGATGCTTGGAGGGCTCATCACCCTACTGAGACAGGCTTTACTTTCCACTCTTCAGTACATGGGTCATTTGCCCGGCTTGACTACATCTTCATGCCCATGGGCCACGCTCAGAGTGTCTGAATACTGCCCAGGGGGCTCTTTGATCACTCTCCGTTGGCACTGTGGCTCCTGGTGGGCCCTCGTCGCCCTCCGTTTTGCTGGCGACTCTCCCCATGGCATTTCTAGGACCAGACATATAGAACACATACACCACGCTATGACTGAATATTTCTCCCTCAACGAGGCAACTGCCTCCTCCAAGGGTATCCTATGGGAGGCAAGTAAGCGCACTATTCGTGGAGTAGACATTAGTTTCTGCATGGCAGAGCGCAAACAGCGCAGAAATAAACTCGCAGATTGAGGCCCCAATTTTGGAGTTGGAGAAACGCGGGAGGGAGGAGGAGGGGGATGATTGCGCCGACAATTGAGCCTTGCACAACAGCAGTATAAGTGGTGCTGCTGGAGGAGGCCAGGTGCGCACTTGGCTGGCCTCTAAGAGCAGGATCTATCAATGGGGAAACAAGTCTAGGAAATTATTACACCGGCAGTGTCAACACGTCCTGACTCCAGTCCAGATCCCCACGATTCGCGATGTTGACGATGCAGTGCTCACTGATCCAACTGAAGGAGCCAATAGCTTCGCCGGCTTTTATCGGGCACTATAAGCAAATAGAGACGCTTTGTCTGGAGCACAGGTCGCGAAGTTCATAGACGATTTATGCCTGAAGGCTTTATCAGCCGTGGCAAGGGCATCACTAGATGCTCCCGTCACGGTCGAGGAATTGGCAACAGCCTTATCGGAGTTGCGCCTGGAAAGGTCCCTGGTCCAAACGAGTTTCCCAGCAATTCTTTTAGAGCATATATGCTGCAACTATGCATGCATTACCTGGCTACGATCCAAGCCACGTTGGAAAGACACGCACATGCCCCCAGATTGGCGACACGCCAAGATAGTAGTGTTCCTAAAGCCTGCTCGTCCCCCAGAACTCCACTCCTCAGACCGCCCAATTTCCCTTTTAAATATAGAGGCCAAGCTGTTGGCGAAGGCCCTAGCCAACAGATTGATGCCCTATATGGCCCCACCTGGTGCATCCAGATCAGGCGGGCTTCATGCCTCATCGTGCTACTTGCCACTACATCTGTCGGGCTCATAATGTGATAGCCGCCGTAGATTGTCTGGGACGTATAACCGCCCTACTATTAGCAGATATAGATAAGGTATTTGATTCTGTTAGTTGTACCTATCTATTCGCTCTTCTGTGACGCCTTAGCATGGGCCTTTGCTTTCTTTCTTACATTCATCTGCTTTATATAGACCTGATGGCTTCTGTGCATGTAGCGGGTTCGGTGCTCTCCCCATTCCCCATCAGACGTGGCACCAGGCAGGATTGCCCTCTGTCCCCTCTTTTATTTGCTCTGGCCATGGAGCCGCTGGCTGCATGGGTTAGAATTGATGCCTTAGTCCGTGGTTTTGAATGGTCGCGGGAGGTCTCGGACCGCATTGCGCTATATGCCGATGATGTCCTGTTCTTCCTCACAGACCCACATAAGACCGGTCCCAGGATCCTTCGAATAATGCAGGTCTTCGGGAAACAATGGGACTATATATGAACATCAGCAAGTCTATATTATGGCCGCTGCGGGGGTCGTCAGGTGACAGTGCATGGGCGGTGGACTTAATCGTGGCAGTGGGCAGCCTGCAATATCTGGGCTCTTCTTGGGTTTGCAATTTGGCCCCTTTGATGGAACGTGTGAAGACTGAGATTAGATCATGGTTGCATTTGCCCCTGTCCCTCTATGGCCGATCCGCCATCTTTAACATGGTATCCCTTCCCCGCCTCTCTTATCAATTGCAGAACCACCCCTACCCAATTCCCTCCGTGTGGTTTTGACATATCAATGCAATGCTAGGCCAGTTTCTGTGGGAGGGAGTGCCTCCCAAGTGGCTCTGTGAACTTGTATCGCAGCTGCAGATGTCTAATCTTACCACGTGGCCTCACCCCTGCAAGTGCTTAACGAGTGGTGGTATGGTCCCAGGGACGACCTGGCATATGCAGTTGAACGCTGGGTGATCGGAGATCTCTCCCTTCATGCATATCTACATAGCGGATCAGATGTAAGGGCTCTTCCTCTGGCTGCAAGAGTAGTGATCCTGGTGTGGAGGCAGTCCTTTCACAGGATGGGGTGGTGGGGTCGTCTCACGGGAGAGACTCCGTTGTGGCAGAACAGACTTATTCCCCAAGTGACGGGCCTGCAGGGTTTCCAGGGATGGGACTATATTGCCATTTCCCCTTTAGGTGACGTTATGCTTATATCGTTCCAGGAACTACAATCCAAATCCTCCAAGCCCCGCTGCCAATTTTATAAGTAGCTACAAGTCCACCACACCTTAACCCCATATATCAATGGTCTTACGGCCTTTCCAGAGTTTAAACCGTTAGAGGGTAAACTCCTTATGGGAGACCTTGGTGATCATAAAATAACAAAGATCTACCAATCTTTAATCACTTATAGCACTACCACCTCAGATGACCTCCGCGCATGGGGCTGCGATATCATCTCGTCTGCGATTGATTCAATTTAAATATCTACATTGCGCCTACTATACCCTACATAGGCTCTGGAGAATGGGACTTGTTGCTTCCCCAGTTTGCCTGCGGGGCGACAACGAAGACGGTACCTTTGTACATACAGTGTGTCTGTAGAGCTCTTTCTCGGTTCTGGAGGGGGATCGTGGCTTGCCTAGCTGAGGTTTTGGCCTGGGATCTTCCCATATCCCAGAAATTACTTCTACTACATAGCACTGATGGGATTGGGGGTAACCGATATAAACGCCACCTGCTATTTCTTGGTCTTACCCTTGCAAAGCGCGACATAGCCAGACTTTGAAAGCCCGAGACTCTGCCCTTGCTGGGCGTCTGGAAGAAGTGCATGGAATTCTGTATGGACCTAGAGATACTTGTATTTCAAGCGAGGGGATGCCCACAGAAACATTCCAAAATCTGGTAGCGCTGGGCAGACTACTGAGGCTTGATTCTGGTCACACGTAATACTTCATAACTCAAGAACTCGGCAAACTGTGGGCTGGGCGAGGTAAAGCACATTTCTTTAAGTTGTTGTCTTGTATTTTTCTTACTTTATTAGCAAGCATGCTTGGTTTAAGCACTGGAAACAATGCCATGTCAAATGTCTGAGAGCCTAATTGTATCTGTATTCGGTCCTTTCGGACCATATTGTGGCAAGAAATCTAATAAAATCTGTTATGAAAAAAACAAAGTCCAGAAGAGAGAGTGAGGTCCGCAGGGGGGGGGGGGGAAGCCCCGTGCTGGTATTTAACGTACTTTGAGTTGTGAGCCTGTGTTCACCCACCTGAATCTGTCCTAAACCTGCCCCTCCACCCGCTGTGACTGAAAGGTTAATTAATATCCTGGGCCCCAATGAAAATTGCAGAAAGTAAACAATGCTCCTCAGGAGACTGTTTACTTTTTTTTCCTTTGCAACTTCTGAGACCAGGCAGGTAGATGCTACTTTTGGCAGCCCATAAATGTCAATGGATTGGCATAATAGCTCTTCAACATGTCTTTGTGCCAGCTTCCTCTTCTGCAACTCGAGTCTATTGCTCTTTGGCTGTTATTTCTTTTTTTCATTTAAAGCAGAGGTTGAGATGTCAGTTGTGTCCCTTGTACGGGTTTCAATGGCTAATTTACCAGAGGAATAAAAGGTACAGATGAACTTGCCACTATCATTGTTTAACACAATAGTAATGCTTCACAAAGCTAATAAATTTAATAATGGTGACCTAACAGCAGCAAACCTACAGTGCTCCTGCTGCGAAGGACCTCCAAACATGATACCAGGACTTCAGAACCAGTGTAGAGCAGTGAGCGGCGGCGCTGAAAGCAGCCTGCACTCAAGGACACCAGTGATGATTGCTGGAACACCTGCAAGTGCATCCTGTGGTTAATTAAGAAGGGAAAAGCGGTGTATGGAGGGAGGTGGTGTTCCTTGCCACCATCATGAAGAGCGACGCATGAAGAGGATAGCAGAGGAGCAGCTGGGACCTGGAGACAAGAACTGTGGTATGACCCTTGAAACCTAGCCATCTGATGCCCTGTTGGTCCTCACAAAAGGGGGCTGAAGTTGGTGATGAAGGGAGGTCTTTGCCAGACTGTTTAAGAGAAGATGACACAGAGGAAGGATTGAGGAGTGACTAACTCAGCGGCTATACTGCAAGCTCGTAAGATTATAGAGCTGTGTGATCCCAGGACCGTGAAACATCACAACCATAACACTATACCGTCAAAAGAACACGAAAGCAGAGAGGGAAAACAGATTTTTTTTGCCCAAAGAAACTTGCACCCGGGCAGTTGGGTGAAGATGAGAGACAACACAGCTCTCCCTTTACATTCCTGAGGGTTTATTTGCCACTGAGATTAAACATAAAGGACATGCTACATAGAATTAAGAGAAACAGTATGCTGCTGAATTCCATGTGTGACATGCATGAGGAAATAGTCATAGCATTGGAGAGTTGCAGTTGTAGAGATTTCACCCCTCACCTGCTCAGTGGAAGTTTCATGTCTGCAAGCAGGTTCTGCAGGGTTGCATGGAGGTGCTGTGACAGTCCTGAAGTACAAGGGCAGCTTCGACTGGAGGTTAGAACTGATACACAAGACATTGAGGGCTAGAAATATCATGGTACTTTGAGTTCCTGGAGAAGTATAGGGAGGCGACCTTTGAGGCTTTCTTTTTGATTTCTGGGATCATAATCTCTATTGCACATAAAGATGTTTCAGACTGAATTCGCTAGATCTCTCTCCTCTTTTAAAGATACAGCGAATCCCATGATCATGTTGATCCTGAGAACAGAGGACCTTAACGACACAATAATGGAAGCGGCCAGGTGAAAGAGTGCGACTGAGAAGGCTTCCCATATTCTTCTTTCCTGATCCCTCCAGAGAAACTGAGAAAAGATGTATGAGACGGCAACCTCTAATAAGGGAATTTGCAAGAACTGGCACACCAGCAAAACTGCTCTTCCCTGCAAAACTCTCTATGGTGGCCAGAAGCAGCAGATGTGTATTCTGGGACCCAGAAGACGTGAGAGATTGTTCAATTCTGCTGGGGACATGGTGGTCTCTACACCCTGCTCTCTAGAGTTCTCACCTCCCTGGGTCGGTGCACACCTGATGTCCGATACAGATCCCTTTGCTGAAACTATAGACTGAGGAATTTCGAAGAGATACACCATATTTTGCACAGTGCTGGACTGAGCATTGCTGAGTCTGGTAGTGACCGGACTTGAGTGTTTTGATCTACGTTGCCTGGTCACTCCCTGGTTGTGCTGCACCATGAATCTCGCTGAGGACTTCTTTATGTGGGACACTGTACAGATGACCTCACCTTCCACCTGTCATCCCTCTTTCTCTCCCCTATCTCTGTCATGACCCACCTGCTTTATTTTAACACTTTTTGTCCACCTTTAACCTGGTTCTCCAACCCTCTCTTTTACAGTTTTCATCCCTTTAGTCTGGGCCTGCTGGTGCTTTAGGTACCACGTTCAATAAACATCTCCGGGTGAAGTTAAGGGGGGTACGTAAGAGATTCAAAGCAAGAACTTGTGACTTGAGGGCTGCTGTTGAGATGTTCGAGGGATGTCTATCAGAATGTAATTGAGTGTAGAACACTGAAATAAGCACAAAAGGCTCCTCTGCTTGCGCCCCTTCCCTTTGTTAATTTATTGTGTTATTCTTTGTGAAGACCTGCTAAAAGATTCATTTTATTTTTAAATAGAACAAAGGTTGACTTGTAGTTGTATTCGATGCTTAAAAAATATGATTTTGGGAAAGTTAGGTTGAGTTAAATAGTAAATCTCAGACTTTTCTAATATGTGGATTAATAGAATATCTAATGCATAATAGTTTGGGTTACCTGACATATGCCCCACAGAGGTTACTTATGTCCTGCTAATGGTTGACTTTTATTTTGCCTCTTAGATTGACACATGGGCCCAAATGAACTCTCTGCCTGGTCAATTTACTGGAAGTACAGGAGCACAGGTGTTGTCATCTGAAGAATTGTCCCACAGTGGCCCTCAAGCCTGGCTCAAAAAGGTATAAGATTATTCAGAAGACAGCCCCTATTGAATGACACATTGTTGATGAGTAGCTGACAGGTTAGACAGTTTGCAAATTAACAATATAAATCATCTTGAATCAGAATTGAAGAATTGAGTCGTATCGTGTATCGAGAATAACAAATATAATGAATATTTTTGTAGATAGATAAACCCACTTAATATTAAAGTACAATACTTACATTTAAAATAGCTGTACTAGGTTGAGTCTAACAAAGGGAAGTGAGGTCAGTTGTATATTAATAAAAAAGAATAGCATCTAATTGATGATAAAACCAGACTAAATAGAGAGCTTATGTTTAGTTAAACAATATAGGTATGGATTCAAAATGTGTTGATGTCTGTTCCATGTCCACACACATTCAACAGATAATCATTACGATGATTGGAATATCAAAGAATTTTTCACATACTGTATTCAACCTTTTCCTTTTTTTTAGTTTTAGTAATTTGATTGTGATTTGATGTATGGATAATTAGGCTGATGACCAACAAATCTCTCAATGGAGTTACTTTTCTTAGACCTGATATTATGCTATTTCTTTAACCTCGATCCATATATTTTCTCAAAACAGGTTTCTGTTTCATGTTATCTTCAGTGATGTTATCAGTTCACAAATGTTACGTTTGAGTAGGTATTGTACACTTCACGCAACACACTTTAAGAATTTGGGTTGATTTTTTTTTATTTATAGATTATTTCATGCTAGTAGTGTTTGCCAGCTTAGCTAATGCATATATGTAAATATATCCTCTATATGTCAGTAACACAGCATAATATTATTTAATTATTGATAACATCAGAAGTTAAAACAATTTGGAAACAAATATGTATATCCTTTTTGCTAAAATTTAAGTTGGCATGTTCCTTCAGACTTGCCGTACACCAGTCTTGAGAAACCACCACTTGCTCCCCATCGTATACTGATGTTTTCTGGCACTGCCCCACCCTACTTCTTGGATACGCATACACTGCATGCCTACCTGACATCTTTGCTAAGCCGGTTTAGTTAAAAAAATGTTAACAGCTTTGTTGAAGGTTTTGGTACAGAAAATAGGTGCAGAAAATAGGTGCAGAAAATAGGTGCATCCTTCCACCATATATTCAAAGAGAGGAGAGACGGTTTTCAACTTACACCCATAACTGTGATGTCAAACAACCCTGCTTTCCTTAAGCAAAGAGACCCAATAGCATTTCTTTTCTGTGGGTGGGTGTTACTCCAGACTTGTACTTGTTAGATTTATATTGGCATTAGGCATTCACCGGATAATCACTATCTCACTTTCAAGGGATAATAAGTGCAGACTGGAATTGCATGGCATTTGCCATTAATTCTGGCCGTATTCGTAACATCTAGGAATTACATCCTGACCCGTATACATAATGGCACCAAAAACGCATGTCAGATAGATTGGAGAGAGGGAATGTACAAAGTGATTAATATGAACTAATAAGGTTTTAAGGTATATCTTCATTGCATATTCTATCTCCCTCAAGTATCATTCGGTGACTGCTATTTATAAATGTATATACATATATATATATATATATATTTTGTCGTATGATTTGAACAATGAATTGCATATGATTCATTTCGCGGCAATGTTGCCAGCAAGAATTGTTGCACAATGGGTAGAGAGACCAAAATGACTTACGAGCGAATATAGTATACACTCTTGTTAAATTGTAAATGCGGCTCTATTATTATCCTCCGTATAGCCAAACTAATTGTGGGATGAGTAAGAACAGTACGAGTAGTGAGACATTATTTTGTTTATATCCCATTGGTGAAATTGAAATTCTAAAACTTTATTGACAGTATTCAGTATGGACATGAAATCTGTTATAATGAAATCACAAGTTTATTTTTCTATATGATGTTAACTATGCACTTTATCGTTGATGTGACATAACCAGACATGTATTAACATATATTATGTTTATTTTTGGTGAAGTCGAAAAAAACGGCAAAATGTCTGGGATAACTCTTCTATGTCTATGAACTGTTGGATGTATTTCTAGAGGAAGTTGGTGTGAGACAAAAACACTTGACAAAGGTTAACGCCGAAACGCGTCGTCCTTCACGTAGTGCACAATAAATTATTGTGCTTTCTCCTGGTGTGCCGCCTTCTTTGTTCGCGCCGATTGGGGCGTCTACTGGGACTTACTGTGGATATATATATATATATGTATATATACAATGCGTGGTAAAGACATACGTTGTAAAAGCATGTGTGTTCTGAAAAAATGCGGGGTAGAAAATATGATGTAAGGCATGCAAAGTATTTCCCTGCGTTGTTCTGTCATACAACCCTTAGAAAAATGGTGCAGAATAATGTTACGAGAACGTTGTTTGCTTAATGTCTTTTAATTGTAAATGTTTTAAAGGGCACTTGAAGGTCCATTTCACAACGTTTCTGGAATAAGCCAAATCTAAATTAGAAGACCTACGTACGGGAAAGGGAAAAAAAAATACGAGGCATGTGAGGGGTGATCAGGGCTGAGGGAAGACAGGGGCGACTGGGTGTAGGAAAGTGGGTTTCTGTTGCAGTAACCCCCCCCACTTTTTGCCTGATAACTGATGCACTTTTCCTTGGTGTGCCCTGGGTCCCTGCCAATCAGGTACCCAGGGCCTGTGTTCCTTCCCTAAAAACTGTACTAAAGCCTAAACCCAATTGGCATCTCTGGCCACAGGTAAGCCCCTGGTAAATGGTACCCTAGGTACCCAGGGCACTGTGACCAGAGAAGGCCCCTAAGGGCTGCAGTACTTATTGTGCCACCCTTAGAGGCCCTGTACCCTGACACACACACCCTGCCTTTGCAGGCTGAGTGTCTTGGTGAAGAACTAAACAGAGAGTCGACATGGCACACATCCCTGTGTGCCATGCCCACAAACACACTGCCCTGGCATACCTCAGTCACCCCTCTAGCTGGGTGCACTATGCCAGTGGTGTGGGCACAGGTGCATGAGCCCTGTGCCCCTACAGCACCCAGGGCCATTCCTGGGCACTGTAAGTGCAGTGATGCCATTAAGAGTATATGGTGCTGGAAGGTTGTCATTACGAACTCCACAGGACCATAATGGCTACACTGAAGACTGAGAAGTTTGGTATCAAACTTCTCAGCACATTAAACCCACACTGATGCCAGTGTGGGATTTAATGTAAAATGCACGACAGAGGGCAACTTAGAGTTGCCCCCTGAACCTAACCTACAATCCACGTCTTGTCTGAGGGGCTGCCCCGGCTGCCACACAGCAGAAATGTTGCTGGACCCCTGGGTGGAGAGCCATCCGCTCTCCTGGGCCTGCAACAATGCACATCCTGGGCGAGGTGCTAGGTCTCCTCCCCCAGGATGGGCAGGGGAAGCTTCAAAGGCATGCCGCCTTTGTGAGCTTCTCCAGGCCACTTGCTGTACTCAGCAACTGGCCCCCACCGGTTCTGACCCCCTCTCTGGCGGGAAGACTGGCGGGAAACCCCAAGGGAGGAAAGGGGAGGTGTCAGCCTCTGCCAACTCCACCCCTCAGGTGGGGGAGGCGAGGTGAAGCACAACTCCGGGCTCTCGCCATCTTGAAGATGGGGAGCCCTGCCCAATCAGGACTAGGCTACTGCCCCCCTCCCACAGGAGAGGGGCAGGATAGGGGGTGTACCCACCCCAGGGAAGGGACCCATTGATCCCTGCCCTTTACCTACCTGTAACGCCCCTAAATTTAGTATTTAGGGGCACCCTGAACCTTCCTTCCTCAGATTCCCGCAACCTAAGAAGAAAAAGGACGAAAGAAGACGCCCAGCAGAGGAGACTGCAGAGAACAACTGACTTGGCCCCAGCCCTACCGGCCCGTCTGCAGTTTCCAGAGATCCTGCGCCAAAAATCGTCTTGTCCTGCAGCCAGCGACCTCCAGCACCCCGGGGAGGACTGACTGCCTTCAACAAAGACCGGATCTCCTGTGAACAGCAGCTCTGTTCAAAAGAAACACCAAACAAAGACTCCGAGCCTGCCGAGGAAAAAGAAACCCGACGCCTGGAACCACCACTGCACCCGTCGCCTACAGCCCGAGTTCAAGTGGCCCACCGGTCCCAGCGAGGTCCCCCAGTGCTCCAGAGTCCGAGTCCACTGTGGGTTGACCCCTCCAGGACTCCCCGACGTCGCCTGCAGCCTCTGCACGAGACCCCCCCCCCCAACCGCGAGTGGCCCTGTAAGGTGAAATCCGACCTCAAAAGGCACCCCTGCATCCAGCCGCCCTGCGCCCTGGAGAAAGGAACCCGAGGTGCACCTACGTCCCCGAGCCCTCCAACTTACCTGCCCAGCTGTTGGTTCCTCCTGGAAGTCTTCCTGGACCGAGCCGGCAGCTGAAAACCAAAACCGAAAATCCCCATTGAAAACAACAGGGCACCCGACGCCAAAACAGCACTCTGCACCCGGCCGCCCCAGCGCCGCTGAGGGTGCACCTTTGTGCTGGCTTGTTTCCCAATTTGCCCTGACCTAAACCCTAGGAGCTTTGCTCCCACAACCTTGTGGCCTGCTCGCCAGCAGCCACCAACTGGAGGCCCCCCATCCCCCATAGGATAACATTGGGCCTCAACACTCTGTACCCGGCCGCCCTAGTGCCGCTGAGGGTGAAACAACAGTGAATCACTGACCCTGGGAGACCCCCGAGTCTATGCCCAGAACCTTAACTCTGCCAGTCGAGTACTTACCTGAAAACCGATAACCTACATTTTCTCCATAGGGTAACATTGACTGGTTTACACTGAAATTTCTTCGAAGTGTCGAGTTTTGAAACTTTAAAATAATCACTAAAAATCGTCCGATCAACGAAAACGAAATTACTCACCTGTTATCAGGAGAGATCCCAGTGCTGGATCTTGGTGCCCAGCACTGACCCTGAAAAGTAATCATAACTGTACTTACCGGTAACTTGAATTTCCTTCCATAGGATAACATTGCCTGGTTTTTGCTGAAAAAGTTTCTAAGTGTCGATTTTGCAAACTTACAAATATTCGTTAAAAATCGCCTGTATAACAAAAACACATTCTTTCAACTGTTTACAGGAGATGCACCAGTGCTGGATCCAGGATCCAACACTGAGTTAGAAAAAGTAACAATAACCACACTTACCTGTTAAGTGAATTTCCTCCCATAGGATAACATTGGTGATAATATGTGAAAAAGTTTCCAAGTGTCAACTTTTAAAATACAATAATATTCCTTAAAAATCACAACTGTAACCAAAACGTTTTTACTCAACTGTTTACAGGAGATGTCCCAGGACTGAATCTAGGATCCAGTCCTGTGGTAAGAAAAGTAACCCAAAAAGTAATCTATTGCATTTAACTAGAAATTCCCATTGAGCTCAATGTATTATTGTGTTTGAAATTGTGTTGCCTATTGCAACAACTGTAACTATTGTATTCAAAAGTCTATTGCCTATTTGAAAAGTATTTAACTAAAGTAACTCATTCTGAGAAAGTATATTTTGATACCTATTGTTGGTTCTAAAATAAAACAACTATATATTTTGATACAAAACCATTGGCCTAGAGTTCAGTTCTTGAGTGTGTGAGACCATTTGCTGACTGAGTGTGTACAACAAATGCTTTACACT
Source organism: Calotriton arnoldi (assembly GCA_963921515.1). Classification (NCBI taxonomy): domain Eukaryota; kingdom Metazoa; phylum Chordata; class Amphibia; order Caudata; family Salamandridae; genus Calotriton; species Calotriton arnoldi. The sequence continues at coordinate 2,311,147 of CAWUFW010000369.1, forward strand.
GTCCTCTGATACTGCCTTACTGCTCGACCAAGCTACCACTTTAGAGAGTAAGGTTATATCTAACTTTAGCCTCTGCCAAACCTCTGGGGACTGTGGACTCTGTGCACACTGAACCTTACTTTGGTTCAGTATATACAGAGCCACTTTCTTACACTGGGCCACAACTGTGGTGGCTCAGGTTGTTTGCCACTGTTGTCCTGGGTTCTACTGTGGCTCTGCAAACTGGGTCAAGTACTTTATTTCCACATTGGAAGGGTAGAGCAGGCAAGCAGTCCAAGGTGCCTCAAGGACGTAGTGTGTGGGGTAAAGACTTAGAACCCAAGCAGTCACACATTAGATGTAATAATGTAAGGTCCAGCCCAATAATGATCTTTTTTGGAAAAGATAAGCATTTTTAATCACAGCACAACTTAATACGGGGCACACAGAGTGAGCAATGCTGCAGGAATGCACTGAATGTCTACAGGGGATCTCTATAGATGAAAACATTGGAGTAATCATGATTAAGGCTTAGGTGTAGGCTCACTATGCTGCAGCAAAGCAGCTTCCTAGCGTTCTGTGACATCGACCAGTCCTTAGCAAATTACTTTTCAGTTACTGTGTGTGAATAGCCATATTCGGTACTCTTGACCTACCAAACTCTGTTAGCCAAAGCTCATAACCAGTGTCTCCCAGGCATATGGAATTACAGGGATGTGATGTACACTCTGGATTACCAAGCGCAGCTGTGCTAACTAGAGCTTATTTGGGCAACACCCCTACTTATTTTCATAGTCAGCTGGCACAGCAGCAGGACCACAAAGACATCTCCAGCATTCTGCTCTGTGGTTGTGGTGGAAGGTTCTTCCTCCCTCAGTCCAGGTGCTGATGCAGCAAAGGTAGGGTCATTGGAGGATGTCCGTGTCGTTCTTTATGGCGATCTCCAAATTAGGCAGTCTTTGCTTTGTGTTTAACACTAGCAAGTCAGAAACTGCTTCTCCTCAGTTGGACTTGACTCTGCAGTTGGACAGGGAGACCAGAAGACCTTTGGCACTTTACATGTGTTTTCAGCTCTCTCTCTCCCATGTTTCCTCTGCTACCTCTGGTCCCCTCCTCACACCTGGCTTGGCGGTATGGTTATCCTCCAGTGGCAGGTATAATCCTGCAGGTAAGTCTCGCTCCCCTCTCAGCAGACATGCCGCTCCCATAATTTCTGGCACACCCACAGCTTCTTCCAGCAAGGCTTGCAGAAACCAGCTGATGTTCCCTCACATTCTAGAGATTGGCTCTCAGTGATACCAGTCCTGGAACACAGAGGTCCGTCTCCTTGGGCATTGAAAGTAGAAAGAACTGGAACAAATGGGATGTTTGGTCCCACTTTTATGCAGCATTTTCAGACAGGGGATGTAGATACACTGAATGCTACACAGTTTACCATGGTTTCTTATTGTTTTTCCTCTGCAGCACAGACATGTTCATGTGCAAGGAAGGTAATGGCTCCTTACAGCAGGTAGTGGCGATGCTGGGCTCCAGTTGGAGTACCCACAACATGAACACAATAAGTGTGAAGCCCTCCACCTGGCTCTCATCAGTCTTCCAGGAAGTGACCCTCAAAGAAAAACAAAGGACCCAGGCTCTCCCCAGAAGCTTCTGTTTAACTAGCAACTGTCTTTGCTGACTCACCTCCATTCACCAAATGGCAGAGCCCAGGAAGTATTACTCAGCAATCCCATGCTAAACAGGTCCCATAGAATATGTAAAGGCAGTCCATATCAGAGCAGGTTCTGGTCATAATTCATGAATGGAACTTTACTGAAGTGGGCATGTAGGCATAGAGTTTATATCCCTGAATATTAAAAAGATCTCTTGGGCTACTCAGATGCTTTTCGCACCATCTCCATGACCTCATAGCCAAGCTCTGGGCTTCAATGTCCATTTTGGAACTAGTCGGCAGTGCATATGTAGGATTTTGTGTGTTGAGGCCAAAATAAAATCTGGATACCCAATTTACTTGCAGTTGGGTAGACATCTTTTACCATGCAGGGGGATATTCCCGTCCTAACAAGGCACTCTACACTTTCCTGAAGGAAAGGAGTGTTGGGTGAGATATTAGTTTCAGGTTTAGTAGAGTCAGCCAAAACTTATTTACTCCTCTTTTTGTGTGTTCAGTGGCAGGTTGCACAAGTAGTTCTAAGTTGACTGAGCATAAGTTTCTGTTTGACAGAGTAGTGAACACGTATACCAGGGGGGTGGAGGGGGCAGTACCGGCTAGGCAAGTGTGTGCGATGACCAGGATTTTCACTTTTTTCCTCTCGCGATGAGCACTCCAATGAAAGACGAGGCTTTCTTATGTTCTGATAGCAAATCCAGATACTTAGTCTTGGGTCTACATAATAAAATTAGGAGTTTGAGACGTCACCATAATAACTTGCAATAATATCTTAAATTGATAACAGCTTCACAAACGGTAATCATTCTTTCTTGCTTGCTTCACTTCCTTGGTTGGCTGGTAGGTAATTGAAAGGTTACCCATGACCACAAGTGGACATAGCAGTTGTTTGACAACTTGCACTTTTGGATATACTCAGTTGGTCATCATACCAAATGCAATCCATAAATGGTCCAGAGTAGAAGAAACCTGCAGGGATAATTGGGGCACTTCCTAGTTAGATAAGTAAGGTTCTGGTTAGTTTTTATTTTTTATTTTAAAGGGTTAAAGAAATTGTCCTGTATTTGTTTTGTGAACTGAATACACACTGAAGGTAATGAAACAGATGTTGATATTGAAAATTCTATCATTGCAAAGCAGGTACAAAAGCGGAATCGCCACCCTGGCTGACCTTGCCTGGGGTTTGTATCATTCTCTGCCTGGTTCCCCTATTTCTTGTGGGAGGTTCCTGGAAAAGAGATGGAAGGAGGAAGCCATAAGTAAGTAAATTCCATTCCAGGTGTACAGAGCAAGACGACAGTTGGTATGAAGCATCAGCAATTTACTTTTCTTCATAGATGATTGCATGATCCGCACGAGTAAAACGCTTTGGGTTAGCAAGGTTTGAGCAAAAGTTAATGCCAGTCCAACCCCCGCTGTCCACATTTTCCGGAACTCAACATAGAATGTGTCTGAAATCTATGTTTATGCATTTTAGACCCAATGCATACAAATGTACCAAAAGTTTATATTTGTCTGTTAATATGTTCATATATGCAGATATATTCATAATAAATGAATTACTAGAAATGATATACTGTGCCGCTATTGGATTTACCACCATGGTTCAGTACATCGAAAGGAAGATAGCTTGCTTATGATATCTCAGACAGTATTTATTTCTTTGGGGATTAAAACTGAGGCAGTATTGTTCAGTTATTTCAATGTTTCTTTTGAAAAATATAGTATATTGACTAATTCTGTACCCTTAACCATACTTGATGTAATGGAAATGTGAATGTTATCAGCGGGAATGTGCACAGTGGGAATATTTTTAAGGTGTTTAGTGTCTTTGTTTGTAAAATATTATAGACTTTGTTTAGGTTAGTAGGCAGTAGTAGAGAGGTGATAGTTCACAGAATGCCCTGTGAACTCTCACCCCTCAATGTGGAAACTTGTTGCAGGGCCAAATCCTTGTAGCTGTCTACTTGCCATGGCTGTGCCAGTCCATCTTTTCACAAGACTGCAGAAAAAGGTGTAGGTACGTAAACATTTAGGAGTTTTTTTTCATTTAATATACCTTTTATAACGTTGGCAAGTAGTTAATCCATTACAACAGTTTTATAAACAAATTGTATTGGCAGTGATGCTGTTGAATCTTGTAGTTTAGCATCACAAACATTAAAAGTTAGGAAAAAAACTGTGAATTAACTTTATTTGTATTTTGCCAGACATTTCTGGGACTTTGACATTTGCAAATATTCTTTAAATTTGATTTACAATTCCAAATCTCTACACCATATCCATTTGCTAGACCTTTCTATGACTTGTTCTTACACAAAGTAGGAAAAAACATTCTACTATCTGTCATATTAGTTTCAGGTGAATAATATTACTTTTGTATTAAATGTGTGTTTACATTTGAGTAACATCAAAATACCTAAACTGCAGTACGTACTTGTTGGCAGGGGCGTTAAGAGAAGGGGCTGTATTGTAGCATATACAGGTGCAACCAACTAGAGTTTTTCCAGAGTAAAGTAATTGTTGTTTTTAAAACTCCACCTGGAGGTTAAAAGTAGCATTGGGTTTTGCTTGCCTTTCTCTTTCTGAACAGGATCAGTTCCTAAGAGCTGCCCCAGTGACAGGAGGCATGGGAGCTCATCTAATGAGAAGAATGGGCTGGAAGGAAGGAGAGGGTCTAGGCAGAAACAAAGAGGGAACTGTGGAGCCCATCTTGGTTGATTTTAAGACTGATCGAAAAGGTGCGTAGCTATCAATTCTAGGTGAGTTGTTCTCAAACTGACAGTTGTTCAGTTGTTGGGGGGCATTTATTGTCATTTTAAGAATAAAGAAAACCTTTCTGCCAGTCTATAAATGAAACAATGGTTGAATAATAAATTTACAACTCCACTTTATAAATAATCTCTAGCAAATCAGACTGTTATTCTTTTGTTTGTGGAACCTGCCTCATGCTTATTTATTTTATATTGCTTGACTTTGAAAATGTTTCATTAGAAAGGTCACTTGACGATGAAGAGGTTTTTTTTATTATTGTGGGTTCATAAAACAAAGCTGTCAACTAGACTTACACAACATCTGATAGATAACAATAGTAAAAATAATAACTTAAGATTGATACACTAAATACATCTAGAGCATTAGAGATTAACATGTTCTATTTTGTTTGTTCATTCGCTTATTTCTATCTAATAATGTACTCTCTCTCAAAGTGATTTTACCGCCATCATAATCAGGCCCTTTATCTCAAATCAATAAAATTTAGCTAGAGTATTTGTTTACACCAGAGGCACTTCATTTAGGGTGAATACCATCTTTGGTAGCCCCTTTAAAGCCTTCCACCAGCATAACCCATGCCTATACAATAAAATACTTCCGCAGCCAGGCTCATTCCTTCCTGTGCAGCAAACTATTTTCCGACTAAAACCACACGAGCACGGCTCTGGTCCTGGCATTAATAGTCGGGAACGTAGGAGTTTTCCAAGGTAGCGTGATAGTTATAGGTTGAGGAAGTTGGGGCGGGAGAATAATCACAGCAACACCACATCGGGGAAATTCATCAGCATTCAGCCTGTTGTGGTTGCCAGTGAAATCACCCAGTAGTAATTGAGAGATGGACATATGAAGTAAATCTGCGCTTAAAGACCAGCATCAAGGGCAGTACATGGTTTAATCTTAACACCCAGGTAATCACTTTCAAAGTTAAATATTGCTGCCCAATATTCTTCCAGTTTCAGACACTGCAGTTCATGTGAAGCCAATCTCCTACATAATCAATGAGGCATCTATAACAAAGGGTGGAATATTGTCAGTAGCCTTATGTAAAGAAATTTCGAGTATAATATGAACCTATTTAGTGTAGATTTCCAGGTTCCTCAGATCTCCGATTTGCTCTTTTGACAAATCTGTAGTTGAATTTGCAAATGTAGGACCACACCTGCATACTTCTTATCCCTGTCTCGCTTTCTCATTTAAAAAACAAATGATAAGGGTTGCTGGTAAACTGATATAAAAAGAGTATGCCACCAGCCCATGTCCTTTAATAAATGTCCTGTATAGAGCAATTTATTGGCCAGCTCGCCGAACTGAAGGTCTGCCCGCCTCATTTAGAATCAGGCGGATCTTCAGTATGTCGACAGTGGAGACTACTTAATCTGAGCCTCTGACTTACACCTCCAACAACCCGAAGGAGTAAGAGCCGTCTGAGGTTTTGCCATTTGTCTGCTCACCCTATTTAGAGTGGGCAAACAAATGGCACAATTTCCCTGTCCTTCGCCACCAGCTAAAACCTGGTGTTAAGGGGAAGTGAAAACTGCAAATTTACACCCATACCATAGGAGAAACTTCCCATGACAAAGGGGGTCATTCGTTTTTCTTTTGAAAAAAAAGAATCCCGCTTTGGGAAGTTGAGCAAGTTGACTACTCCTTCACTGTTGCATTTTGTCTGTTGACGTAGTGTCCACTATGTGATCAGGCCCAGTTCTAACATGGGAAAAAGTCCGGTAATTCTAGAGAGTGACCATGCGGTTGTCTGCGATCTAGTCTGGGTTTCCCTAGGTCCTGTGTGGACAAGTGTTTCCCTCAGATTGAGGCTGCTTTTGAAGGTGAAAAATGTCTTGGCAAGGTTTATTTGTCCAGTGTTAAGGACGGGACATTTCTTCTCAATCTCCTTCTTGATGATGTTTCAGAAACTTGAAAATGTATTCACACAGACCAGTCAATCAATAATAACTTTATTCGGAGGCGATCAGCCATCCATAAAAGCAATACATAAAACAATAAAAGTATAAAAAACATTAAAAGGATACAGTACAATTCATATATTCAGCTCAAATTCTATACATATTAAAACCTTGTGACAAATACAAAGAGGTTTTCAGTTGATATCAGTTCCACAATATATTGGCACATAGATTTAGTGATCAGCACTTATGAATTAAAAGTAGCTGATGAATTGTTTACCTGCGTTAACACAGAATTCCTATTACATGTGTGCATTAAGCCCACATAGCCGCCCAGCAAAACATCATAGAGATAACACTGAAAAACTTTACTGTGGAGATGTTAAAAGGTCTTCTTTCTAGCGTACAGGACCGCCCACATAAAGGATGCCATACTATAACAGATCGCCAAAGAAGGCAGAGATTGTAAATATAAAAACGCAGGTCGACATTGCGTAAAATGTGCTTCTCTCAAAATTGGTATGATGTAGCGCTTCCTCTGATGGTTATAAAACTTACAGAAAAGCACCACATGCATGGTGTTCTGGCCCATACCTACACTGCAGGGGCAACTAGGTAGGATTTTTGACCAGTCATTCATATGTGGAAAGCTGACCAATCTATGGAAAGTGCCTAATCTTAAACGAATCAAGATAAACCTATGTCTTGGGTTTAAAACTGCTATTAGGTAAGGTTGCATATTGGGAGTTGTTAAAATCAATTGATTTTTCACAACGCTGGATTTACAAATTTCAGTAGTAAGTCTATTATTCGCCAGATGTAACATAATTTCAATTTTTAAAGTGACTCTACTAATGAGGGCTAGGGATTCTGCCTTCTCTAAATACTCCGGGTGGCTCAGGTCATTACAGAAGCGTTGGATGTAACCTAGCCACGAGATGCGCTGGTATAAGCTAAATTTAAGGCAATCCTTAATTATGGCACGATTTAAATCAGTGTGTGCAGAAGTCTATACTTTATGCCAGAGTAACATAGGCTGTAACATGATCAGGTCTGTTATGTACGGTGCTCCGAGTTCAGCATGACAGACATGTACTGGGGCACTTTTAGGGGTGGTAAGGAGGTACCTGAAAAAGTCGTTCTCAACCAGTTGTATTTCACCGCATTTATTGTGTCCCCACACACCCGCCCCATAAAGTGCAACACTAAGACATTTAGCTTTATAGACTGTCATCATCAGCTCTGGTGGATTTGAACCCAGTCGTCTGGCAAACCCTGTAAGTGCCAGACAGGCTTTACTGAACTGTAGTTTCCTACTGGAGATTGCCTTTTTCCATAGGCACTCTTTATCAAATAGAATTCCCAAATAGGAAAAAGTATCAGTAAAGCATATAGATTTACCCTGGATTTTTAAGTCCCGACACTTAGCAGATTTATTCCCGCACTTCATCACAAAGGTTTTTGTTTGGTTTACTAGAAGCCCAAGGTCCTCCATATAAGCAGCAAAATTTGTCAGTAAATGCTGGAGGGCAAGTGGGGTACGTGCCATGAGGACAGCGTCATCGGCATAAAGAAGGGCCGGTACAGGGCGTGTCCCAACTTGCAGTTAATCTTTAGACGAAGCAGCCAGCACCGCGCCCACACTATTTATATATAGAGAGAACAGGAAGGGGGCTAGGACACAGCCCTGTCTCACCCCCCTCTCTACCTTGAATGATTCAGTACATTCCCCTCTAATGCCATTTCTGACCCTCGCATTGCATCCCGAGTATAAATCCCTCAGAAAGCTAATGATTGAAGTGTCTACCCCCAGCTCTTTCATAATTGACCACAATTTGGCATGTATGACACAATCAAAGGTCGAGGAGAGATCAACAAAAGCAAAATACATGTTCCCCTCTTTAATTTTAACACAGACCAGTCTGTCACAAGCTGCTCTGTTGTGTGTTTCTAGGAGAGCCTTTTCTATTATTATTCCATACTCTCTTCCTTGCTTGGTTTAAAAAAAAGTCTTGGAGCATAGGATCGCTGTGAAAGTTGAGTATTCAGTGTTTTAGCACGTGCTTTAAATTTTTTGAGAGCTGAACAATTTTTCCTGAGGCATAGGAAACAGCCTACCAGATGTGTGTGTTTTGAATGCCCTGTGGTGAAAACTGTCAATAAGCAAGAGAAAATTGTGGTCTGTGGGCTTCATGTCTAATTCAGTAGTCAGTCGTCCTCTATCACGATAGATCAGGTGGTCAAGAAATGGAAGTCGTTCTTTGCTGTATTGTCATGTAAATTTTAGGTGTCTATTACATGGATTGCGCCAATGGATAAAAGGTGTGATAATATTATTGCCACTGTCCCATATGATCAAATATCATTCATGTGGCATTTCTAAAGCTTTATATGTGGGGAGTGTGGGTTGGAGACAGAATAAGTGTGTGACTGACTTCAAATTGATACATGTAAAGGTTGGCCATGCTCATAGCAAACTTACTGCCCATGGAAGTCCCGGTGGATTGGGGAAAGAATTGATCTTCGTACTGAAAGTTGGGCAGTTTATTATGAAATTGGTAGGTGTCAGGCAGTTGTGTGTAGCGGAATTAAGCAGGGTCTGCAGTGTACACAGGGTCTTATCCGGAGGAATGCAGATGTATAATGATTCTACGTCATGGCCTATTAGACAATGTTTTCCTATATCAAATTCAATAGTATCCAGGAGATTAAGAATATCTTTTGTTTCGTTAAGGTAAGATGGCATATTGGAGACCAATGGTCTCAAAAAACAATCTGTAAATTGTGAGAGTGGTTCTAGAATTTAAAAATTAACTTGTTAAGTTGAATGGTTCTGTAGAAAGCCTACAATAAAATCTCAGATTTATCTCCCTAAAAAAGGCTGAATGTTCAGTGTGGATGGCAAATTCATCCCTCAATGTAGTTTGGACAAACTCAATATCTTTATTTAGTAAACAAAGTTTCTGAGCTGAAAGTACACAGCCCCTCAAATTAGCAACTAGTTTGTCTCAGTGCTGGTCCTGTAGTTATTTCCCACTCATAGCACAACATCTCTTAATGATGAGGTAGTAGCACACCGCCTGCCTGTAAATTCTTTCAATGAGTTATTCTGTAATGGAATACAAGTGTCATTGATTTCACCATGTATTCCAACTAACTACATGTAAAATGATGTGTTCATTATTACTGAGGCTGCTACTTTTTTCAGCCAAGTGTCGTCCCAGTGATCTTCAGGCCATCCAAGGGACACTTATTCTGGCCAAGTGACTCCCAGTTTAGTACCCAGACTCCCTGGTCTGGCTGAGTGACTGTCACTGGTGGGTAAAGGCCATTTTGTGTTTGCACCTCGCCTGGCCAGTATGACAGGACGGGTAAAGATCTTCATCAAGGCCCACCCATTTATGTAAATTGCAGCATTAGCTCCCCCCCTGCACATCTATTTTTTCTTCATACCTCCCCCTTTACAGGTATTTATGAAGATTAAGGCAGTGTCTATCTTCTTATAGGCCTAAATGATGCATGTGAACTTTTTGTATGTCGTTCACAATAGATTATCCCTTTTTATCCAGAGATCACTAGCAAAAAGCGATAGATCCATAGCTGGCACTGATACATTACATGCTGACATTTTGCTTTGTACCTCTGACAAGGCTGACCGAAAATTCACAAAACTAACAAAGGGTGCTCTGCGATGAACATTTGGTGAACTTTTGTCCAGACGTTTATGAATTTGGCCTGACCGCTGTGGGAAACCCCATGGTCAATTGAAATCTTACAATTTGTTCCCTCCCTCCCCCTTTATAACATTTGAACCGTTTGGGCAGTCTGTACCAAATTTGCCATGTCCATTGTTTCAGTTCTGAGATATGGTTCCACCAAATTCAGCACAAACTGGTTGTGACCGAAAAAAGCCATTAAGGAAGCAACACAAGGACTCCTATGGCGTGAGGTGTTAACCTTTACTACACAGTCTTGACTCTTTATTGTGAATGTACTGAGATTATTCATTGTTATCATCAAATTTAGGTAGCACTGAACAGCTCATTTTGTTGAAAATAAACTTTGTTTTACTTGTTATTTCCTAGAATCTTCAAATAACTATTCAGCTTAATACGAAAACCAATGCTGTGGCAGTTTTATAAACATTGTGGTCCTGTCCAGATTGACGCTGCATGATAATTATATATTGATTTAAATGCTATGGTATTAACATTTCGTATGTCCTGTTTAGGCCTTGTTGCTGAAGGGGAAAAGACACAAAAGAAATCTGCAAATTTGACTGCAATAAAGGATCTTTCAGGTGTGTTTCTTTATTGGATGTTGAGTGCATAGTTCACAATAACAATTAAAGTATAGTATAATTATGTGTTTTGTACTTCCACAGGTAAACATCCGGTATCCGCATTGATGGAGCTCTGCAACAAGAAAAAATGGTCTCCTCCCGAGTTCATTTTGGTGCATGACAGTGGACCTGACCATCTCAAAGTGTTTCTCTATAAGGTGAAAATGACTTTTTCCTTCATTGTTCTGTAGTTATTTGTTTAATTTGCCAGAATAATTAGCAGTACTACATGTCTAAGATGGACCAAAAAATTCAACATGAGCACATTCCTGGTGACCACCTGCCCTGTAAAAATAAGATTGTGGATCTGGAGACTGTCAGTTCACTCACTAACTCAAAGTCTTAATTAAATTGTACACCGCCTCCATTACAAAACACCTATAAGGTAGGACACCAGTCAAGTCGGTTGATATGTGGCGGTAGCTTTTTCCTATGCTCTCAAGAAGTTTATTTTCAATCTTTCTTTATTTTACATCTCAACAAGAAAAGGGTCAACCTGTAGATAAGACACTACTAATAGAATGTGTCAAGTATTTACCTTAACCGTATTTATATAGACTTCCTTGTTAGTACAGCTTATGTAACAGATAGTTGGTTATGTATGCAGCAAAAGCATATGACGACTTTTTTATTGGGCTTGTAGACTCTTTAGCATAGTAGTCCGTACCAGAACATCGTGGACTTTGTTTAATATTGAAATATATTTTGTTTTCCTGCATTGTTCATTAGCATCTGAATGTTGATATTATCCAAGTGAACCACAAATATTCCAGAATTGACGCTGCTGACTGCTAATTAGCAGTAATTGTATAATAAATGGGAGCCTGCAATCTCTTTATGAAAATCTGTCTCTAATTTCCTTATTACATGTGGCTTGTCTGATTTGTACTCACCTGCACTAAAGAAATGGCATAGCTGCTCAGTTGTAATAAGTTATTAGAGTTGTGTTCTGATGTTACAATGCATGCTGCTAGAGCCAGCAGCCAAGAATAAGGCAGGACACAGAACATAATTACAGATGCAGTTTAAACAGTGTAAATGTTTATTTTTGCATGGTTTAGGTAATTATAGGAAAGAGAGAATCTCTATGCAAGTTTCGATTCTGAGCTACAGCGTTTAATGAAACTGATTTTATTATATTTTTGCAACAAATATTTAATTGCTTTTTGGTGTGTTAGATTGTGCTACAGATTATGCATGTCTGCAAACATCTTACGTCTTTCATATCAAAGAGCAACACACTAAGGAGTTAAGCAGTTTGTGGGAAGAGTGATGGTGAAACCATGTATTATATGTAGTAAAGTACCCCTGTCATACATTTTAATGATATTGCAAGTCACCACGGAGCTCCATGACCTTATGAAAGAACTCGGTCTCCGAACTCGTTCCTCAATATGGGTATAGAACTCCTCTGTGACTTGCAATATCCATATATAGTATGGCAGGGGATACTTTATCCTATACATAGTACAATCTAAGAAAAATGAGTCGATGGGAAAGAGAGATTAGATAGAAGTTCATAATTAAAGCTCATTAGCAGGATTAAAATATCATCTGTAATAGAGACTATAGTTTTCATTTGGAGTTTTACATTTCACTGCTGTGCATTTTTGCAGTGCAGTTTCCCCTAAGGAAACGTCTATAAAGCCATAAATTTTACATGCACTTCGAATAATCTAGGTTTGCTATTTGATATGGGTGATCATTTTGTACAGACACAAATTATGCTGCCATGACTAATAGCTGGATTGTATATCTGCTCTTCTACATGGTAGATGCTTCCCTAACCATCCAGAATCCCTCAAAGCCCATTGAGCTGCCTGTACCCAAATACACTTGGAGGACTTGGACAGAATTGTGACCAGTGTGTGAATCCTCACCCCTAATAACCAATTACAAAATATGTGCTAAAAGGGCAAACACAAATTACATTTGTACTATAAAACTTAAATTTGGTGCAATGCAAAGATTAGAAAACATATTGATACTGGTCAAATCAACTCGTAGTTTTTGAGGAGCATAAATCTAACCTCTGAACTGGGGAGGTTTCAAAATACACTCAGTGCTTAAGGAGTAAGTGCTGGGCCCCACATTTCTCTAAGAAGCCCGTTGGCGCCGCTGTTGAATGTCAGGGTTGCCAAATACCAACACAGTCCAATCTTTATTTCACCTCATACCTCTTTTATCCATTAATATACTCTCTGTTTTTCCTTCTTTCTCTTCCTCCTGCTTTGCTTCCTTTGCTTCATTCCTCTCCTTTGTTCTGGGGTAAAGTCTAATGATTAAAAATAAGTCCCAGTCCCCAAAAAAGAGTGCCAGTGACTCCTACCTGCAACCACGGCTTCAATTAAGCCCTGCATATATAAAAAAAAAAGACAAATCCAGTTTACACAGTACATTTTCTACAAAATCCTGTATTAAGTCTGCATCACTGTGCCTAGCTTCTGAAATCCTAACCTGAGTCTTTAATGGCCTTGCCAACAAGAACAGTTCATCATTCCTATGCAAGACAATACAAAATGTGATACCCTCCAGGTCAAATCAGACCCAGCAATGAATAAAATCTGTGAAAGATGAGAGAGACATTACATTTTCTTTACACAAGAGGACCTATACATGGGAAGCCTAAACCTAAATTCACACACATCAGTAAAAAAAGGCTTGCTACCACGCCCTGAGAAGACATACCTTTTCCTTAAGTATTCTAGTTAGCACTGCCCCTTTCTTGTATAAGTATTGCAATAGGCCTTAGATAGGTTCAGCTGTTTCACCAGCCTCATGTAATCACAGCAATTCATAAAAAGACATGCATATAAACATACATAAAGAAGCATTGGGTCATCTATTGGTCTAATCAACTGTCGCCTTTTGTTTCCTCCCACCACAGCATCAATCATAGGGCAATGGGTCAGCAGACATCGGCTCCTTGTGTGCTGTGAGTGAAGGCATTTTGCCTGATCACATGTGCACATATCTCTAAAAAGCAGCACACTTCAGTAGGAGGGCTGATGGGATAACCGTTTACTTGGCCAGTGCTTCATTCTTTCCATTTGTTGTCCTTTTTAGGTCGAAGCCTACGAGACAGTGTAGTTCTCTGGTTTGCTTACGACTTCTTGGGTACATTCTGAAAGCTTCTCTTGGAATACATTCCGCCCATTGCTTATATTGGCTTTGTGTTTTGCAACTCACATTTGCTTGCTTTCCATTTGTTGACTTTATTTGTTTTAGGCTGTCCAGCTTGAGTTTGTCAAAATAAATCAGTACACTAGATGATACATTTCCACACATTATCGTTTGTGCGCAGTATACTTTTATCAGTAAAACTGTATGTCTGTTCAAATGTAATGGTCATTTCATTTGAAAATGTGCTATCTGTAATAGCAGTGTGATACAGCACCATGGATACTCCACACTACTCCACTACACTCTACATACCTCATTCTACAGCACTCTTTGCCCTCCGCTGTACAACACTTCACTTCATTCTACACTTCTCTCTACGCCTTGCCACTCTACGACACACCACTCTACTCTACTACACTCTATGCCACTGCACGACACTACACAACTCCCTCTATACCACTTTACTCCACTCTACTCTGAAACACTACTCCAATCTACTTCACCACTGTACGCCACTCCCCTCTTTGACACTCCACTCTACAACACTATACTCCACTCTATTCAACTCTCATCATGCCACGCCAAGCTACTCTATGCCACGCGACTCTACGACACTTTAAGCCACTCCACGGCCCTCTATGCCACGACACTCTACAACTATCTACTCCACTCTACACCACTCCACTCTATGAATCTCTACTCTGCGCCACTCCACTCTATTACACTCTGTGCCACTCAACGACACTCTACAACACTGTATGCCCCTCTACTCCATGACACTCTACTCCACGACACTCTACTCCACGCCACTCTACTCCACTTTACTGTGCTCTATGACACATAATGTCAATCCATTCTACACCACTGCACTCCATTAATGCCACTCTCCTCTATGCCACTCACTTTTAACCATGCTGAACAGCAGCCACGCTGGTGTACAACATCGCTAAAACACATTGGCAAAGCCAATAGCTCTTTCATAGGCAAGACCTATTGGCTTTGCCAATGCTTGTTATGTTTTTGAGTCATCCTTTTGTATCTAAACTATGTCTTCCGGTTCCAGTAATTAAAAGCCAATAGTAACTTTTCTTTGCACCGGTAAGAATCATATTTTCCTTTGATGTTCATTAAAACTAAAAAGGGTTTCTGTACCTGTTCTAAGTAAACCGCCTGTCATGAAACACTCGTAGCGTTTTGGTTAACTTATTTTTAAATAAAAAATGTTATTACAAGCAAATGACCACCGCTGTTAGGTGGCAACATGTTTTTAAAAAATTTATTTTAGTGGCTCATGCTCGCAATAAAAAAATGAAGAATTACACTAGCTTGCCAAGATCAGACCTGTTGGCTATGCCAATGCTTGTTTATTCACAATGTTTTTATTACAAGAGGTTGGTAAACCGCTAAAGCTGTCTGTAGGCCAGACCTAAAATACAAATCCTCAGAGTGACAGAAACATGATCCTTAGAGTTTACCAGTAAGTGTTTGATAAGATGTTCTTCCACAGCCCACGAGACAAGAAGCGCACTGGTCTGGATTACTACCTATAGTAAGGCAAATACTAGCCACAGAAAACAATGGGAAATAAACACAGGATGTGCCCAAGTATTAATTCTCAGTCTCGTACTGATAATTCCATAGATTACCCTTGGCCATGATGTGTCTCAAGAATTGTGCTCTTCTGTTTTTGTTACTTGATCTGAAGTGGGACTTAAAGCACAAATAATACATGAACATTAATTACTACCTACGATAAAAGCATTTGCTACTTCAAATAAACATGCTTGGCTGAAAATTCGAAATATTGTTTGAGATGCTCAAAAATGCATAGGGAATGAGAATCAGTAAAGAAAGGCCAACAGATCTGTCCTTGGCAAATATGCAGAGTTTATTTCCAAACATATGTGATAGACATTACAAGTGTAAAGGTGGTAAAAAAAGGCTCCCGTCTAAAATTAGGGTGCATATGTTTGCAACGGAATCAGAAAAAAGTAAACCATCATAAAAATAAATAAAAAACGTGAAATAACCGAGATTGGTCCATCGGGTCTGGCATTGAAATTGACTTCTTTTTAGATGGATGTGCACTTGTGTAAAAGCCAAATGCTATCACTCACAGTGAGGAGAGCCCCTGTATGTAAATATATTTATATGAAGCTGGCGAAACTAGGCCAGACCTAAAAAAGTACTACCTTAAAACCTTACCTGGAGCTCGGCAGCCACCTTCAAATGCATTGTATGAGGCATTGTATAATTTTGGAGGCAATGGTAAGTGTACTGCATAATATCAGCCGATCGCTTTGCTTAAGGCAGCTGTTCGAATAAATTCTCTCTCTCTCTATATATAGATATATATAGATATATATATATATAAATATATATAAATAGATATATTATCTACTGGCGGTCGCCAGTAGATAGTTATAGTTAGGACCTATTATCCATAGGAAATCCGTAACATTCTATTCACAATAACTTTGGTGTCGTTTGACGAATCATTGCGAAATTTTCAAAACTAGTGGGGCGCTCCGGTCCGCTTCTGTCTTGAAAGTTTCGGGGTGATTCATCAAGCGGGGGCCGAGAAAGAAAGGGGGGGGTCCCAAAACGTGTTTTCTCCATGTTAATTCCCATAGAAAATTTTAGCCACGGCTACAGCCCGAACTGCTGAACGGAATTACACCAAATTTGGCAAAAAGGTAGCGCTTGGTTCAGAAAGCGACCTTTTTTTTAAATGGTGTAAATCCGTTCAGTAGTTGCGGAGAAATTCAAAAAATAAGAGTGAAAAAATCAATTTCCCATAGGAAACTTTATGCAAGGCTACAGCAAAAACTGCTGAACGGAATTACACCAAATTTGGCAAAAAGGTAGTGCTTGGTTCAGAAAGCACCCTTTTTAAAAATGGTGTAAATCCGTTCAGTAATTGCTGAGAAAATCCAAAATAAAAGTTTCGATATCTATGGCCGCGGTGGATCCGCGCACCCTCCCGACCACGAGCTGCATGCTAATTGGCTGTCAACACTCCAAACCAGGAAGTGTTGGCAGCCATCTTGTTCCTCGGTAGAACCGAGGAACAAGAAAGCAGTAAAACAAGTGCGCAAAACGCAAAAAGGGGGCAGGGTAGAAACACCCTGACCCCCTAGGTCTGCTCAGGGGGTCCCACAAGGACCCCCTGGGCAGAAAAAAGCATTTTTTTTTTTTTTTAAATCGTCGGGATGCGCTTAGGGTGCGCGGATCCCGCCGATTAAAAAAAACAAAAAAAAAACACAAGAAACAAGTGCGCAAAACGCACAAAGGGGGCAGGGTAGAAACACCCTGACCCCTAGGTCTGCTCAGGGGTCCCACAAGGACCCCTGGGCAGAAGAAAAAAAAAGACCGGCATCGTGCCGGAGGCCCCGCCCCTCCCTGCAGCAGTCTGCAAACATTCGCCTCCTGGCGCGTTTTAAGAAGGGGAAGTAATTCCCCTTGAATACTGGGGGTCCCTGGGGGCCAACTAGCCCACCAGGAACCTCCGGTATGCGCCAGGGGCTGCGTTGCAGAGAGGTGTACAGAGGCCACGCCCCTTTTACACCTCTCTGCAACGCAGCTCTGTGGCGCTTTTGGAGGTACATGGTGGGCTAGTTGGACTCCAGGGACCCTCAGTATTCAAGGGGACTTAATCCCCCAACTTAAAACGCGCCACGGGGCGCGTTTGCACAGTGGTGAAGGGAGGGCGTGGCTTCAGGTGACATGTGTGCAAACAGGCCCCGTGGCGCGTTTTAAGATGGGGAATTAAATCCTCTTCAATCCTGAGGGTCCCTGGGGCCAACTAGCCCACCAGGTACCTCCAGTAAGCGCCACGGAGCTGCGTTGCAGAGTGTTGTAAAAGGGCGTGGCCTCTGAACACCTCTCTGCAACGCAGCTCTCTGGCGCATACTGGAGGTATCTGGTGGGCCAGTTGGCCCCTAGGGACCCTCGGGATTGAGGAGGAGTTAATTCTCCAACTTAAAACGCGCCACAGGGCGTGTTTGCAGACATGTCACTTCAGGCCCCACCCCCTTCCTTCACCATTGTGCAAATATTCCTCTAAATTCAGCCGAACTACGAATTCCGATTTACTCACCTGTTATCAGGAGAGACCTCAGTGCTGCATCTTTGAGCCCAGTACTGATCCTGAAAAGTAATTTTAACCGTACTTACCAGTAACTTGAATTTCCTTCCATAGGCTAACATTGACTGGTTTCACTTGGAAATTCTTCTAAGTGTGGAGTTTGGAACTTTATAATATTCCTCTAAAATCAGCCGAACTACGAATTCCGATTTACTCACCTGTTATCAGGAGAGACCTCAGTGCTGCATCTTTGAGCCCAGTACTGATCCTGAAAAGTAATTTTAACCGTACTTACCAGTAACTTGAATTTCCTTCCATAGGATATCATTGCCTGCTTTTTGCTGAAAAAGTTTCTAAGTGTCGATTTTGAAACATACAAATATTCCTCTAAAATCAGCCGAACTACGAATTCCGATTTACTCACCGGTTATCAGGAGAGACCTCAGTGCTGCATCTTTGAGCCCAGTACTGATCCTGAAAAGTAATTTTAACCTTACTTACCAGTAACTTGAATTTCCTTCCATAGGCTAACATTGACTGGTTTCACTTGGAAATTCTTCTAAGTGTGGAGTTTTGGAACTTTATAATATTCCTCTAAAATCAGCCGAACTACGAATTCTGATTTACTCACCTGTTATCAGGAGAGACCTCAGTGCTGCATCTTTGAGCCCAGTACTGATCCTGAAAAGTAATTTTAACCGTACTTACCAGTAACTTGAATTTCCTTCCATAGGATATCATTGCCTGCTTTTTGCTGAAAAAGTTTCTAAGTGTCGATTTTGAAACATACAAATATTCCTCTAAAATCAGCCGAACTACGAATTCTGATTTACTCACCGGTTATCAGGAGAGACCTCAGTGCTGCATCTTTGAGCCCAGTAATGATCCTGAAAAGTAATTTTAACCGTACTTACCAGTAACTTGAATTTCCTTCCATAGGCTAACATTGACTGGTTTCACTTGGAAATTCTTGTGTGTGGAATTTTGGAACTTTATAATATTCCTCTAAAATCAGCCGAACTACGAATTCCGATTTACTCACCTGTTATCAGGAGAGAACCCAGTGCTGCATCTTTTAGCCCAGCACTGACCCTGAAAAGTAATTCTAACCGTACTTACCAGTAACTTGTATTTCCTTCCATTGGAATCCATTGTCTGGTTTTCAGCAGAAAAGTTTCAAAGTGTCGATTTTCACAAACTACAAATATTCCTTAAAAATCGCCTGTATGACTTAAACGCATTCTTTCAACTGTTTACAGGAGATGCACCAGTGCTGGATCCAGGATCCACCACTGAGTAAGAAAAAGTAACGATAACACTACTTACCTGCTAAGTGAATTTCCTCCCATAGGATAACATTGGTGATTCTATGTGAAAAAGTTTCTAAGTGTCAACTTTTAAAATACAATAATATTCCTTAAAAATCACTACTGTAACCAAAACGCTTTTACTCAACTGTTTACAGGAGATGTCCCAGGACTGAATCTAGGATCCAGTCCTGTGGTTAGAAAAGTAATCCATAAAGTAACTAATTGCATTTAACTAGAAATTCACATTGAGCTCAATGTTGCATTGTGTTTGAAATTGTGTTGCCCATTGCAACAACTGTAACTACTGTACTTAAAAGTCTATTGCCTATTTGCAAAGTATTTAAACTAAAGTAATTCATTCTGAGAAAGTATATTTTGTAATGTAATGTATAATGTAATTACAATGTAATTTAAAAAATAAAATATGTAAAAATAAATAGTTTAAAAAATGTAGTAAATCAGTATCAAAAAAAATAAATATAACAATTAATACATTTAAAAATTGTCATTTACAAAACCTTTGAAATTTACTGAAAAAAACCATAGGTTTCAGACATGTTATAGTTAGGAATTAGCATTTAAAAAACCTTTGAAATTCACTGAAAAAACCATAGGTTTCAGGCACGTTATAGTTAGAAATTAGCATTTAAAAACCTTACAAATTCACTGAAAAAACCATAGGTTTTAGGGACAGTTATAGTTAGTTGGACATTGCACTCGTACAAAACCCGTGAAATTCCCCGTTATAGTTAGTTCAGCTAACTATAACTCGCGCCCCCGCAATGCACTGCTGATGACGTCACATATTACATCACTCATGACATGGTCAGTGTCATCACTGATGACATCTCAAATGACATCACTGATGACATTATCCACGTGATAATCTGATGCACCTCCTCACACCCTAATATAACCTTTGATACACTCACTCTAAATTACAGACTGCCATTCGCAAAACCATAGACACTCCAACACCAATAACTACATACCCACTCACTGATTCTTAGGTCTACACACACATCCACTCACTCACCCGTACAGTCACTCATACTTACGGTCACTCAGTACAGGACTATCATATGCACTCATACTCCTATATAGACACTCAAACACCGCCACTCATCCATAGAGGTACTCACACACCTAGTCAGTCATGCAAATAATTAAACACACTGCCATTTACTCACCTATACAGTTATACACACACCAGCTCACTTACTCATACAAATACTAGCACATTCTTACGCTCTTATACAATCACTGATACAAGCACACACTCATCCATACAGTCACTCTCACAATCACACACTCTCGCTTATAGCTATTTATATACTCCAACACACATATATACTGCCTTTCACATATGTAGTTACTCACACATGTACCACTGGGACATACATTCACTCACTAACACACTCTTACACACACTTACCCACCCATACAGTCTATCACAGATGCACTCTTGAAACCATCCACCCAGTGAATCACCCACTCACACATCTATGCACAGATTCGCACACACCCCACCCACACAAACACTCAGGCACCCATACAGATACTCAGACAACCAATCAATAACTCATATAGACACTCATGTAGCTATTCACAAACCCATGCAGCCACTTACACAGCAATAGACAGACGGATACAGACATTCACCCAGTTTAGTCACTAACCCAAGCATTCAGTTAGATATGTTTAATCACTCACTTATAGAGGTAGTCACGCACCTACTAAATCATCCATACAGACACTTATACACCCACTCATTCTTCAATACGCCTTTCCCTATATATATTAAAAATATTTAAACTTTACAGAAACACACAGTCACTGGATGATGTCATCAGTGATGTCATTTGAGATGTCATCAGTGATGTCACTGACCATGTCATGAGTGATGTAATATGTGACGTCATCAGCAGTGCATTGCGGGGGCGTGAATATAGTTAGCTGAACTAACTATAACGGGGGAATTTCACAGGTTTTGTACGAGTGCAATGTCCAACTAACTATAACTGTCCCTAAAACCTATGGTTTTTTCAGTGAATTTGTAAGGTTTTTTAAATGCTAATTTCTAACTATAACGTGCCTGAAACCTATGGTTTTTTCAGTGAATATATATATATGCATATGCATATATATGTCTCTTTGTAACTGCTACTCTGGTTCATTAGAAAGTGACTTGGAAAACTGATCAGCTATGTTATTCAGGTATCGAGAGGAGCGAAGCCCCACATTTGCTCATCTTTAAATAAAACAAGCATTGGCAAATCTAATAGGATAGGCATTGGCTGCCAGCCTTGTGACTAGGTCCATGCTTGTGTTGTTTCATCATGGTTTTTGCAAACCTTTATAGCTGGGAAGCTGCCTCGCCATCATCAATATATGAATTTTTTTTGGGGTTAAAATGTAAAATATTTTGGGGTCTCAAAAAGCACACAGTGCCATAGGGGTTCCTGCACAAAAACTACTTTGGGCACAA
The DNA here is from genome assembly GCA_963921515.1 of Calotriton arnoldi. NCBI lineage: Eukaryota > Metazoa > Chordata > Amphibia > Caudata > Salamandridae > Calotriton > Calotriton arnoldi. The sequence goes on from CAWUFW010000369.1 coordinate 2,332,824, forward strand.
TGTCATCACTCCCAGCTAAATTAACCAATGGTTAAGGTGGGCTGATTTGCCCATGGTGTGTGCTGTAGCAGGTGGAAGAAAAATGGGAATGACAAAATAACAGACCAAAGGATAAAGAGGGTTTGTTGATCCCTGTACGCAGGGCTTTAAGAGGTCCGGGTCCTGCCGGTGCTCAGCACTGACCATTCTAAAAAGCAGGTGCTGAGACGGGTTTCTATCGGGCTCTCCATTTTTGCCATCATCCTCAGGGTGGGAAAAAAGCAATCTGAACTCTGCAGCAGTACCACCCTTCACTGCCTTTGAGGTAACTTCAAAGAGACTCGTTGTAGATCTTTCATAGTCTCTTCATTTCAGAACTGAAGCATTTTCAATATTATATACAACGAAGCCATAGTTGTTGCTTATTTATCTTATGCAACTAACAACCATTGACAAAGCCAATAGTGCTGGCTTGTTGTAGATGTATTGTTACTTGTTGTATTATATATCTGGATGCAATGACCGAAACAGCAAAATATCAGTTGGGCGGCACACTTTGCTAAGCACAGGATTTTAGCTTAGGTGTTTTTAAGCCACACCCTTAATTACATAGGCCACGCCCCTTTGAGAGACATCCCCCACCCCAGTTTCATCCCACTTAAAGCCCTGCCTGTAAGTAAGTATATTGCATAGATCATTTTAGTAAAATCACACGGTTTGACCCACGCCAGAACTGAAACCAGCATTTTCAATGCAGTAGGTCTCGCATTTGCGAGAGTTTAAGCTATTGGCATTGTAAATGACAATGCCTTTTATTTGTGTTTTGCAAACCAACACATATATAAAAGGTATTGTCATTTCTTATGCCAATAGCTCAAACTCTCACAAATGCCAGACCACTTTAATGGTGGCCGCGCCCCTTTCTTTAGTCGCTGCTCGCCGTATTCAGGTTACAGCGAGCCGCGTCTAAAGAAAGGGGCGCGGCCGCCATTAAAGTGAAAGCACAGCATAGGCTGCTTTTACAAAAAAAAAATTGTTTGTGAAGCTCATAAACAAATGTTTTTTTTTGTAAAAGCGCCCCATGTCGTGCTTTCAGTTTAATGGCGGCAGCGACCCTTTGTTTAGATGCGGCTCACTGTAACCTGAATACGGTCAGCAGCATCTAAAGTAAGGGGCGTGGCCACTATTAAAGTGAAAACATGGTATGGGGCGCTTTCACTGAAAGAAAACAAAAAGGTTTCATAGCGCGGCTGCTAAAGTTAAAGTTGACCGCACTGGCAAATTAAATAAAGAAGCGCGGCCGCTATAGTCAAAGCGGACTGCCATTACTAATTAAAATATAAAAGCAGGCGGTGTGCTGCATTGTAGGAAAGCATGTTGTGTGTAGAATAGGGGAAGATCATTAAAGAAAATAGTGCTCACAGACTAGATAAAGCAGACCGTGTAACAACACAAGTAAAAAGTCCAATCCTCGTGGGAGGTTACAAATGCAGACAAGGCGGTACCAAGGAGGGACTACTAAGCCTATTCATGAATCAAATGCAACGATTTAGAAAGGACAGTAACAGGAGCCAATTTGAAAAGATGGGCGGGTAATGGGCAGAGCTTCAAGTCCCTACCTGAATACAGCATGCCTCGCAGAGCAGCGCATGCGCTGCCCAGGCTCGACCTAAAAAGGAAATAGAAAATTGTGAACTGTTTTTTAATGGAAATTGTCTGCTGTTTTCATCGGTTGCTCTTTGTTTGACAGGTGATGGTAAATGGAAAAGAATGCCAGCCAAGCCATGCCAGCCCAAACAAGAAGCACGCCAAAGCCATGGCTGCTACTGCAGCGCTTCAAGAAATGGGCCTAGTACCAAAGGAGGGTGTGGACAACCCTGCAGGCGCCCCTGGGGCTCCAGAGAGCTAGTGACTGGTGTACATACAGCTCTACCACACATTTTAATGTGCTGTCCTGCCACTGAAAACACTGATAACCTGCTGATCAGCATTAATCAAAACACCCGAAGAAACATGGCCATTTCCACTAAACAGAACTTTTTTGTGCCATACTACTTCGGTGTGTTTGAACTGTTTACAACATTTCCATAAGTATTTCTTTTGAGACTACAATTGAGAAATGGACCGTTTCAAGTCTAGCCTCCATTTCAAATGCCTGTTATGAATGTTATGTTTGGTCTTGTTTGTTCGTTTTTTATACAGTGTTTTGTACTTTGATTTGCTTCCCTTTCTCTCTTCGAAAATGTCCATCCTTTCGTATGACACCCGTTGCTGCGCCCGCCACCAGAAGGACGCTCGCAGCGGCTGCTAATGCTATTCCGTGAATAGGCGGATGGACATTACCGGACAGTTCTATGGCCCGCACCATTCCCCAGAGAGAGAGAGAACTACACATTCTATCATGAAGATGAAGGCTGTGAACATTAAAGGGCCAACGGCCTGGGACCGCGATGCTGGGGGACAACTCCCGCATCAACCGTTCCCAGCATGGTATACAATCTGTGGCGTGGTTTAGAAGAACAGCTTGAATTTCTGACAGAATCCATGCACATCCGCTTCCTCGTCAGATTGTTTGCACATTGGACTGTGCCTGAGTGACACGATGTGCCCACCCCTTCCCGCCCAACCTGTTGCCATTGGTCCATGATGTCTGCCTTTTCTTTAGCTATGTATAAATGTAAAATAAGCTCTGAAGAAGAAGCACGTGCTGTATGCCAATGTAGTGTCCTGTAAATTAAATTACTGTTACGGTACATTCAAGAATTAATAAATGACATACAAAAAAAACATCCCTTGAGCAAGTATTTGGCACTGAAGTTGACTTTTGATCAAGCTTTTTTGCACAAAAGTATCATCCTTCTTTCCGCCGGGTTGTAAGTCTTGCTTTTTATGTTTGATCTTCCCAGTTTTAATTTTACCATGATAACAGATAATAGCGTTGCACCTGTTGTTGTTTTGTCCCTATAAGGAGTCGAACAGCAAATTACAATTGTCAACATAATGCTTCAGCAGGACAGAGGTCTCTCATGATGGGTAGGATTGGGGCTTGCTGCTCTGAGGTTCAGCTGACTCCTCAACTAGTGCCTTGATGAGTGGGATTGATGGTAGCTAAGTTGCCTAAGGACTGTTTCTCAGGCAGTGAGAGTTAGAGCTGCTCCCTGGGTTGGGCTTTCGTCCAGTCGTCTTTGACAATTTGCATTTGTCCCAAATTTGCTGCAGTTTTTGTCTTTTTTTCAATCAGTGCTCAACTTTGATGCTGGTTAGATTCCAAGTGCTGGTCTTGTGAAACCTTATCTGCTTCCCCTAGATATGTGATGGAGTTCCTGGTCGTGTCAGTGCACTTTGCTTTAGGGTGGGAGGCTCAGGTGGGAATCAGTGGACAGCCCTTTGTTTATAAAGGTAGTGAGGGAATTGCCTGTTTTAAGGAATGTTCCACTATAGGTACTGTTTCAATCCCTTGAATTAAATACTTGACTGCAGAAATCAATTTTCAGAGCTGTTCTGTGTGAATGTTGCTGTAATGTTGACCAAGTGGTGTTGGCATGTGAACAGACCTTTAGTGGGTGTTTCTAACAAACCTGTCACCATACTTTAAGGAGTTATCACCATTTCTTCAGTGGCGAAGATTTAACAAGCCTCCAAGAACCAACACATTGATCTTTCCACAGCACTGCTGTTGAGTATGGGCAAATCAAGAAAAGTGCCCTTGTATGTACTCGTGAATCCCATTGATCTGTGTCTGGTGTGGGGTACACATTGCTACTTGACGTGTGTGCTTTCAATTTGCAAGTAGTTATCTTTGAGACAACCAGACTTGAAGATTAGCACAGCTGATGATTGGTTTATGTACAATAGCAAGGACAGTGATGGCCAAGAGATTGAGGGACTATTTAGATTGAGGACTTGCACCGTTCGTCAGATGTGTGCAGCGAGTGTGCAAATTGCTCATTGCATTTGCTGAGTTGAAGTTTGCTCACCTGTTCGTCACCAATGTCTAGTGCCTTTGATTAGCCTTACTGCTAAAGGTACGTGATAGTCATTACCACTTGTAGGGGATGACTGATGCTTGAGTTATTCTGTCTCTTTACTGCTTTGTAATATTACTCCACTGTACTTATTACAATTCCTTACAGGGTATGGCTGTTAATGCTAACAAATGCCAAGAACCATTCATGATCCTTACTAACAGTCCCCATTGATACTCGGAGCAAGAGGCTGATAATACTTATCTGAAAGAGACAATTAGTTATAGATTCCTCACCTTAGAATTACCCCCAGGCGTCAGACTGGATCCGGAGAATTTTTTCCTTCAGCAGTACCTCTGCACGTTGATAGGTGGCGTCGGTCGACTCCGCGTTCGTTGTTGGCGTCGTGGTCGCCGGAATGACATCGCGGTATCTACTTAGACGCCGCCCTCACGCTCTGTCAGTTCTTTCTTTTTCCGCGCCAGCCAGCGCAGATCCGGAGAGAGCGGTACCTCAAGTCACTTTTTGCCTCCGTTTTTGCGACTTTTGTCGACACCTTTTTTTAGTCTATCGACTCCTGGTGCACGGAGGGATGTGACGTCGGACCGGCTTCAAGGCTTGTGACTCCTGTCACAAACTGATGTCGGTCACGGATCCGCATCTTGTGTGCCTCTGGTGCCTGGAGCGCGACCACGACCTGTAGTGATGCTCCGACTGCTGGAACATGAATCCGAAGTCTTTGCGGGAGCGGTCCCGAAAGCTTCTCGAGTCCCGGCAGTCTGCTCCGCGCTGTTCGAGGTCCCGGTCGAGAGGGAGGTCGCGGGACCGGTCGCGAAGCCACCACCACCACTCGTCATCGAAGTCTTTGTCTTCGGGTAAGTCGAAGCACAAGAAGAAGGCGAAGAAGCATCATCGCTCTTCGCGTTCTCCTCGGCCGACGCGACACAGGCTGCGGAAGGGAGTCGTCTGGCTCCGCCCGCGGAGCCTGTTGGGTCGACTCCGGTCTTCCCTCCCTTTCCGGGACCCGGAGCGACCCCTGCCCAGCTTCGAAGCTTTTACGAAACCTTACATTCTATCTTCGGGCAGCCCAACTCCGCCGGCGCCCCCTCGGGCCCCGCGGACTCGGTTGGGGGCTCTAGGCCTTCGATGTCAGCGGCTTATGCTCCGGCGCCGCAGGGCCCCCAAGGATCCAGGCCTGGATCCGGGTCGTGACACCTCCAGCGCCGAATCCAGTGACGACACCCCCGCCGCCTCCGACGCCGGTTGTGTCCCCAGCCGGCATCGACCCCGGCCTCCCCCTCAATGAGGACATAGCGCTGGACCGACGTCGGGACCGGCGCCGACCGGTACTTTTGTACCCCTGTTCTCTCCTGATGTTTCCTACCAGCTTGAATGGCTCACAGGAGAGGGTGAGGAGGACTGGGAGGGGTCTGTGGACCCTCTTGCGGACCAGTTGGAGGAACCGGACTGGAGAGAGGAGTTGGGTGAGGCCAGTGGTCTGGACACCTCCCCAGACCTTGGCATGCTATCTCCCCCTACCGTGGCTACGGAGGAGGGTGCATCTTACGCCGTGGTGATGCGTAGGGCAGCTAAGGCCCTAAACCTCGAGCTTCCTACGGTGGCGGTCAGGACTAACCTCCTGACAGGTGCTTCAACCGGCAGCGGCCTCCTCGGAGCCCCTGCTGCCGTTCAATGAGGCCCTTACGGACATCCTTTTGGGCACTTGGTCCAAGCCCAACACAGGGGCTCCTGTGGACAGGATGATTGCCCGACGCCACCGCCCGGCCCCGGGCGATCTCATTTTCCTCTCTTCCCATCCTACCCCTGAGAGCTTAGCAGTCCAAGCCTCCACGTCCAAAGGCGAATTCCCTAACGCACCACCTGATAGGGAATCCAAGAAGCTGGACCACCTTGGGAAGAAGATGTTTTCTTCCTCCAGCTTGGGGCTACGGTCGGTGAACACCGCATGCCTATTGGGCCGTTACTCCCACTTGGTGTGGGACACGGATGCGCAGGTGCTGCCACAGTGCCCGGAGGAGGCCCGGGCTGTGCTCTTCCGTGCTGTTGCCGAAGGGAGAGACGCAGCGATGTTCACCATCCGGTGTGGGCTGGACACCGCCGACTCACTGGGCAGGACGATTTCCACGTCAGTAGCACTAAGATGCTACGCCTGTTTGAGGTCCATTGGTTTTTCGGGGGATCTCCAAGCAACGCTTTTGGACATGCCCTTTGATGGCCGTCGCCTGTTTGGCGACAAGGCAGACAACGCGCTCGAGCACTTTAAGGATTCCAAGGCTACGGCCAGATCCTTAGGCCTCGCTTCCACCACCCGCCCGGCGCAGTCTGCTTTTCGCCCCTTTCGTGGCTATGGAAGGGGTGCCACGCCACGTTCCGCCCAGAGCCACAGGCCTGCGCAAACTGTCCAACCTCTGCGCAGCCGCAGACGTAGATCCCTCTGCCGTGGGTCGGGGGGCCAGCAGGCGGGCCAGTCCACCAGCGCCCCCTCTGCAGCAGCCTCCAAACCCTCCTAGTCCGGCCTTTCAGGCCCATCATTCGCCAGTGGGCGGCAGGATTCGCCATCACCTCCCCCACTGGCTCAACATCACGTCGGACAGGTGGGTTTTGCAGATAGTCCGAAGGGGCTACTCCCTCCCCTTCGAGACTACCCCTCCATCCATGCCACCTCAATTCCATCGCATGTCAGAGGATCGTCCGGCCCTTCTCCAACAGGAAGTTGCGGCTCTCTTGGCCAAGGGAGCCATCGAGTGCGTTCCTGTCCCAGAAGTAGGTCGTGGTTGTTATTCCCACTACTTTCTGGTGCCCAAGAAGGACAAGGGCCTGCGTCCTATCTTGGATCTCAGGAACGTCAGCCGCTTCCTCCGGAAGGAGAAGTTCAAGATGTTGACTCTGGCTCAGGTCCTGTCTGCCCTCGACCCTGGAGACTGGATGGTAGCGTTGGACTTGCAGGACGCTTATTTTCACATCCCCGTCCTGCCAGCCCACAGGCGTAACCTACGGTTCACGGTAGGCCATGAGCACTTTCAGTTTACCATGCTCCCCTTTGGCCTTACCAGCGCCCCTCGGGTGTTCACGAAAGTGATGACGGTGATCGCAGCTCATCTGCGCAGATCAGGGGTTCCAGTCTTCCCCTATCTCGACGACTGGCTGTTGAAGGCGGGCTCGTCCCAGGCAGTCATCTCCCACCTCCAGACTACGGCGGACCTCCTGCATTCACTGGGGTTCACTATCAATGTGCCGACGTCACACCTCGCTCCCTCTCAGAAGCTCCTTTTCATTGGAGCGGTTCTGGACACAACGCAGTTTCGGGTTTATCCTTCCGAGCAGCGAGTCCGGGATATTCGGGCTATGATTCCGATCTTTCAGCCTCTATCCCGGGTTTCGGTCAGAATGAACCTGAGGCTGCTGGGCCTCATGGCCTCCTGCATCCTGTTAGTGAAGGGAAGAGGTGTGGCGCAGCGGCCGGGCGACTGACTCCGGAACCCGGGGGCTCACGGTTCGATCCCCGGTGCCGGCGGCAGATGAGCCCAGCACCATGTGACTCTGGGCAATAGCTCGCTTAATCTTCCCGACGGCCCCCTGCGCCTTGACACCTTCGGGTAATTGTTCGCACTTTACAAATACTGGACATTTACGTTTATTTACATTTGGATCATGCCAGGTGGCATATGCGGTCTCTGCAGTGGGACCTGAAGTTCCAGTGGGCACAGCATCAGGGCAATCTGTCTGATTGCGTCCAGATCTCGGAGGGCACTGCTCGACAATTGCAGTAGTGGCTCACGAACCAGGATTGGGTCAATGGCAGATCCCTCTCCCTTCCCCAACCAGAGTTTACACTGGTGACGGATGCATTCCTTCTGGGGTGGGGCGGCCACATGGGAGAGGCGGAGATCAGAGGCCTCTGGTCTCCGGCGGAGTCCGGGTTCCACATCAACCTTCTGGAGCTTCGGGCGATTCGTCTTGCATTAAAGGCATTCCTTCCCTCTGTCCGGGGAAGAGTAGTGCAGGTGTTCACGGACAACACCACTGCCATGTGGTACTGCAACAAAAAGGGCGGGGTGGCGTCATGGACCCTATGTCAAGAGGCTCTCCGCCTTTGGGCATGGCTGGAACATCAGGGCATGTCCCTGGTGGTTCAACACCTGGCAGGTTCTCTGAACGCCAGAGCGAACAAACTCAGCTGCAGGTGCATGATGGATCACGAATGGCGTCTTTACTCGGAGGTGGTGCAAGGTCTCTTTCAGCAGTGGGGAGAGCCTTAGTTAAATCTATTCGCCACCGAAGAGAACGCGCAATGTCAGCAGTTCTGCGCGTTGGAATTTCCAAGGCGGCACTCGCTAGGCGACGCTTTTCGTTGCGAGTGGAGTTGCGGTCTTCTATACGCCTTTCCGCCTATACCACTTCTACCCAGTGTGCTGAAGAAGATCGAGCGCGACCGGGCCCAAGTCATTCTTGTGGCTCCGGATTAGGCACGAAGAGTCTGGTATCCCGAGCTGTTACACATGGCCATCTATCCTCCGATCAGACTGCCTCTTCGGGAGGATCTTCTGTCGCATCAGCAGGGGACGGTTCTCCACCCAAACCTGTCCAGTCTCCACCTCCTTGCGTGGAGATTGAGCGGTGGCAGTTGACGGCTTTCGACCTTCCTCCTGAAGTCTGTAATGTTATCTTGGCAGCCAGGCGTCCCTCCACTAAAACGGTATACGCCTGCAGATGGAACAAACTTGTGGCATGGTGCACAGCAAAGGCTGTGGATCCCCTTTCCGCTCCTCTTTCTGAGGTTCTCTTGTTCCTCCTTTCTTTGGCCCAGCAGGGCTCTGCTCTGGGCACTCTTAAGGGCTATCGCTCAGCCATTTCAGCCTTCCTTAGGCTTCCTGATCAACCTTCTCTTTTCAAGTCCCCTATTGTAAATAGATTCCTTAAAGGCATTACTCATCTCTTCCCTCCTATTCCTTTCGTAATGCCTCAGTGGGACTTGAACTTGGTTCTGACTTATCTTATGTGCGCTCCCTTTGAGCCGCTACATAATTGTCCTCTCAGACTTTTAACTTTGAAAACTGCCTTCTTGGTTGCCATCACCTCTGCTCGCAGGGTGAGTGAGCTTCACGCCCTTTCTTCTAGACCTCCTTTCTTGGCTGTTCATCCGGACAAGGTTGTCCTTCGCACTAGGCCTTCTTTCCTTCCCGAAGTGGTTACCTCTTTCCACATAGGACAGATCATCACTTTGCCCACCTTCTTTCCACCTCTGCATCCTTCTAAAGAGGAAGAGCGGCTCCATCGTCTGGATCCAAAACGTGCGCTTTCCTTCTATCTGGATCGCACAAGACAATTCCGGGTGGATGACCAACTCTTTGTTGGCTACGTGGGCTTCAAGAAAGGTCGGGCCGTACAAAAACGGACCATCTCTTGATGGGTCGTTCTTTGTATAAAAATCTGCTATTCCTTGGAGAAAAAGGAACCTCCAGTGGGGTTGCGGGCCCATTCCACCAGGGCGACCGCAGCCACTACTGCTTTGGGACGTGGAGTTCCCCTTCATGACATCTGCCAGGCAGCTACGTGGGCTTCACTGCACACGTTTACCAAACACTACTGCCTGGACAGCCAAGTCCGGAGAGACGGCTTCTTCGGCCGTTCGGTTCTTCAGGACTTTCTGGTGTGATCTTGGTTCGCAGACCCACCACCGGGATTGGTATTGCTGGGGTATCTATTCTAAGGTGAGGAATCCATAATTAATTGTCTCTTTCAGATGAACAAGTTACTTACCTTCGGTAACGATATATCTGTAAGAGACATAGATTAGTTATGGATTCCTCACCGCCCCACCCATCCTCCCCGTGCTGCAAACTGACTTCTAGCGTAAGGGGCTCCCTTTCAGGGCCCTAGTTTTTGTGCACCAGTGGTCAGTGTCTTGCATGGCTCTGCGCTTCTGGCGTGGAATGTCGTGTAAAGAACTGATGTCAGCGCGCGAGGGCGCCGTCTAAGTAGATACCGCGACGTCATTCTGGCGACCACAACGCTAACGATGAACGCGGAGTCGACCGATGCCACCTATCGACGCGCAGAGGTACTGCTGAGGGAAAAAATTCTCCGGATCCAGTCTGACGCCTGGGGGTAATTCTAAGGTGAGGAATCCATAACTAATCTATGTCTCTTACAGATATATCGTTATCGAAGGTAAGTAACTTGTTCTTTAATGCATTCAGCCATCACTACCAGGGGACTTTGATCTTCCTTAAAACCTTTTGTGGTTAAAATCTCAGTCCTACGAGATTGGATTTAGAACCACAAAAAGAAAAAGAAAATTCACTTGAAAAACTAGTTCAGTTCTAGTCACGATTGACCGGAGATGAATCTTGCCTCCAACACAAAACTTCAAAATACAGGCAATACAATAGTTATGGTAATAAATAAGCCACAATTCTCCCCTTATCCTCACCTTGGCAGCTATGTAACCTTATACTTCTGAAGGATACTTCTAACTGCAGTTTCCTTACCTTAAGAATACTCACAGGCACCAGACTGTATCTTTCCAGCAATGTTCCCACACTGCCAGTAGGTGGTGCTATGTGGCTCCTCAGTGACTCCATGACGTACCAGAAGTGACTGAGCGGAACTGCATATGAGCACCACCCCTGCATGCTGATGTAATTTCCTTTCTTTCTGTGTCCTTTAACGCAGAATGGGAACTCTGCTCCCAAATTTATTGGTCTTCCGACATCTACAAATTTCTTGTACAATAGTGTGTTAAGGAAAACAACAGAATTCAAGCAAATCCTGGACTGCAGGAAGCAGATTTCAGGCATGGACCCACAAGATGTGTCTATGGTGCCTGGGCTCTGGTCAAAACTCATGCCACAAGTGTGCCTGAATGCTCTTGAAGACAATCCAGTAACGGGAGGCAAAGCTCTATGTTGCGGAACATACGGGGTTGTTGCAGTCAAGCATAAGTTCCACTCCTGCACCAAGTAGCGGACTACTCGTGGTCCTGGCCACAAGGCCTTTCTGTAAAAAGTCAACATTACGGTTGATGCCTTCTGGTAAGTCCAAGGTTAAAATGCGCAATGGATGCAAAAACATCTAAGTGTGACTCAAACACATCCCACCACTTGAAGTCTGCCGTGAAGGCGTCAAGCTGAAGCTCTTACTCCTCCAGTGTCATCTGAATTTGAACTGGTCCCAGCGTGCCCCGATTTGTCAACCCCAAAGCAGATAGCAGCCTTCAAAGAGGCCATGCAGAAAATATTTCAAATGCTTCCGGCTTCCTCTGTAGTGCCTTGTGGCACCATCGGAGGTGCGATGGACACCAGTTGGGCTGCTGCTGGCGGGCCGTCCCTTGATGCCGGCTGACCCCTCGGAACCTGATACCGGGTCTGTACCAGTGCCAGTTGAGACCTGCACACCAGTCCTTATAACCTCACCGGTTCCCTACATTTCAGCGTGAAAACAGACTCTTATAATTTGAAGTCTGATTATTTGTAGAATGCAGAAGTGTTGAAATGCAAACTACTACAGAGGATATCTCAGCTGCCTAGTTATAAATGCACCTAAAAGAGCGAAGTATTATGATATAATGTCTTTGTTTCAAAACAACAGGACACAGCAGGAAGATAAGCTGGTATGTGTCATCTGTCACTCTAACCTAAACAACAAGGTGAGCAGAATAATTAACTCTAATTGGCAGATCATGAATGCCAACAAGGATGACCCAGAAATGAGTAAGCCTATGTTTATGTTTGCATTTATCAACACAAAGAAAGGGGTATCTGTTCCTATAAATAAATAAAGTCTAATGTGGAGAATAGGTGGAAATCTGCATTTAGAGCAAGTGTCTTCCTAAATGGAATATAGAGCCCTCACACACCCTGAAGGGTGTCATGCTTCATCATAGGGCTTCGTTCCTCTTGGGGCCGATGCTGCAATGTCCCACGGGCCCCGCTATAGGGCTCTTTGGCTGAAATGTTCTCTTTAAGCTGTATCGGTATGTGGGGCCATGTGGCATTGTAGCACCGGCCCCACGAGGAGCTAAGCCCTATCATGAAGCATGACACAGATACCCCCATCTTTGTTTTGGTACATCACCTTGATAGGAACATGGGTACTGGACCTTTATTTTGCTCCTAGCCCCCCCCCCCTCTTCTTTTGATATGTTGCATTTAGGCATAGTGCATATCTTAGGGATAAACTGGTTTACATCTGGATAGGAGGTAAGACCTGATGGGCACAAAGGTCTACTAATGAGGGGACACTTGTTAGCTGCAACCATGGATGAGGCACTAGCGATGCCTGTCAGACTGCAATCACTACTGAGTCCTGGGAACATAACGGAAATAAGATACTTGTTAAGGATATGACCAACTGCAGAAGCAGCAATGTTCTATATTTCATCTTATGGCTGCGCAATTTGGGCTGTGTGGGAGAGACAAAGAATTTAATTTTAGGGTTGGTGAACATAAATCATAAGTGCATACAAAAAAAACCTGCAAGCACCTTTGGTGGAACATGGTCTACGACAAGGACACAAGGATTCGGAACTGAAATGGCTTATTCTGGAAAGGATTATGGTTTAGCAGAATGGACTAAATGCTGATAAATGTAAGGAGAGCGGTTTTTTGGGGGATCTTTACGCTCAAGAAATACATAAATGGTCTTAATGGGAAAAGTAGTTGGGATAGTATATAATTATGGATCTTTCTCTATATAAGGACCACATGAGGTCCTACGCAGGGCCCCATCATATGTAGCCCAGGATTATTTGGAGCTAGACGGCAATGTGTTATCTGTAGAATGCATGATACGCTCTGTTCTCTATAAGGGCTGTTTGTCGGTGGTAAACATTCATTGAAGACAGGCCAACTGATATGAAACTGGTGCGAAGGTGATGCCTAGAGATATGTATAACAGAGCAGGGAAGAGTAAGCTGGCGTCTACGGAAGAGACTGGAGACACGTGATTTGTGTAACAGTTTGAAATTGGAAGCAACAGAAACAAACGAAGGACTGCTGTTAGAATGTGACGATAAGCTGTGGAGAGAAAAGAGGGATGGCTATTCCTAATAGGTAGATAAGGTTCAATAATGAACAGCATTTTAATGTTTAGAACCATGGCACTACGTAATTGAGTAGTGCATGATAGGGGAATTAGACCCGAGTGTGCTGTAGCATTTAAGTAACGCAAAAGAAACAATTGATGGACGGAATGCTGGACAATGCAAACATTCACCCCCAGTCACAAGGATCTGGTTTAAATCCATCATTCTTTTGCTCACCACACCACCCCAGTTTGGACCCAGCCATATGCAAATCAGTCTTGACCCTGTTCCTTGTGGGAACAGTCCCGCCCGAACTGCCAAGCCAGGTCACTATCCAATCCTGGTGCTGCTTTCATGCTGTGGAAACAGCGCCAGGATTGGGTAGTGCAGTTTCCTGCATCTGGAGCTTCATGGAAGACACCCGAGGGAGGACGACGTCGCACTGCGGAGGAAAGGGATTTTTTTGTGTGGACCCCGCCTCACCACCCTCAGTACAAGCCAGCCGTCACTGACAGCTTATCACTTCATATGTGCTTAAGAGAAGCATGCTTTGGACTTTGTTCAGTCTTTGTAAGAGGTATGCATGCACTGTAAGAATGTCAGAGGTGTCGGTCTGTCCCACGATTTACACAAATGAACACAAATAATTTAAATACCCCTATTTTGTTTTATTTCTTTTATAGCGCTCTTCATCCCAATGCAGGGTGTCAGAGCGCTTTACGTCACACGTATACATTATACATTGACAATAAATCACATGAATGTGTAAATCTATGTACAGGATGTGTTATATATGACAGTGGCAGTTACAAGGTGTAGGAGTCGCATGTTCTTCTTAGCTCACTGTGCTATATTAGAAGGATTACAATTTATGAACTCCAAGTTACAAAAGGATCTCTGTGTTAAAAGCAGTTACCCACTTACCCATGTACATAACATAAGCCTCAAATAATCAAAAAGAGAGCAAGGAAAATAGGAGCGGCTTGTTCCTTTCCCTCAATTAACTTCCACAATCAAAAAGAACGGGCTCATAGAGGTATTAAATATGCATCAAAAAAGGGTTTGTGCAAGAAACCAATAGGTGGCATGCTTCATCATAGGGTTTCCACCCAGGATTACCTCCTGGTTGCCTTCTGGACTTCCAAGAGTCAGAGGATGAAGGTATGTTTGGCCCTGCATACAGTCCATCGCAGTTAAGGGTCAAGTGCCAAGATTCTGATGATGAGGACATTGAGGGCAATGATCCATCTTATCTGGCAGGGGAACTTTCTTTTGTGGAAAGAGACACATCCGTCATGCAGAGGCAGGATTCCTTCCAGGAACGTTATCCATACGATGACAGAGAGGAGGAGCGTCATCAGTTCAGGGAACCATCAATGAGCATTCCAATGTCTCTGGTGTCTGATCTCCGTCACATCCTTAATGACTATTACAGGCGTTTTCCGGACGCAAATGCTCCTCAGAGGCCTTTACCTCCCCAAGAGGTACCCACTATTCTTCCGGGCCAAAGTACTCCCAAATCCACAAGGGAGAAGACCCTTCCTCCTCCTATAGTCATAACGTAGGATACTCAGGATGCTCAGACAAAAGAAGGTGAGATACAAACAGACATAGATGCCCGTGATGAATGGGATGACTACATAGCCCCTATGCCACCATCTCCTAACCCTCCTGCTGCGGATTCCCCTCCGGCAGATATCGGGGGATTTCATGATCTTCTAGGGCGTGCCTCCAAACGTTTTAATTTATCAATGCCAACTAAACAGACTGAGTGGTTTCTATATGATTTTAAACCAGGCACTCAACGTTCAGTAAGAGCAATTCCTATAATTGACTTTCTATGGCAAGAAGGGCTACAGTTAATGAAAACACCTGCCTCCGTTCCAGCTGTTATTCCAAAACTGGACAAGAAATACAAGGCTCCTGATGACTCTCCTGCAAGCCTCATTGGTCAACCGAGGCCAGACTCTGTGATCATGCAAGCAGCACAGAGAAGAGCCAAGAATCCAGCATCTCCCTGCACTGCCCCACCTGACAAGGAGGGTCGTCGTCTCGACAGTATTGGAAGAGGTTCTCGGCTCTGGCGGCTACCTCCATTAGAGCCTCTAATGCCATGGCCATTTTGGGGAGATATGACTGGCAGATGTGGTCGGACATCTCTACTCTGTTGGAGTATCTCCCAGAGGATAAAAAGAAAGAGGCAAAAGATATTCTTTTGGAGGGAGAAAGAGCAGCTTCGGAGCTCAATGAGATGTTTCATCCACTGCATTTCGACAGATGGCAGGAGCGGCGGTTCTGCGTCGCCAGGGATGGCTAAAAGAAACCACCTTTCGTCCAGAGGTCCAAGCCAAGGTTTTAGACATGCCTTTTGATGGAGTGCTTGTTTGGTAAGCACATAGACAAGGAGCTACAATCTATCAAGAAGGACACGTATACAGTCAAAGCCTTAGGCAATCTCCAACAGCGCCGCTTTCAGTCCTTTCGGGCTAGAGGTCGGGGGCAATTATTATCCCGTCCGCAATTTCAGCAGCGGTACCAGCCATATCCGCAGAGTACCTACCAGTCACACAACCGGTCCTTCCAGTCTAACACCGCTTAGACTTATTCAAGACCGGCAGGACACAAGAGGCAGCAATCTGCTGGAAAGTCCCAAGACTCAAATAAGAGACAATGGAGCTCATCAGGCCCCTGCTACCATAGTCCCACACCACGATCATGTCTTCTCCGCATCCTTTCAGAAATGGAACTCTATTTCTTCAGACAGATGAGTTCTAGATATCTTCCAACATGGCCACATGCTAGAATTCATTCAGCATCCCCCAAATGTTCCACCGCGCAAAGTTCTGCTCCGTCACCTTCCAGGTCTCAAGAAGGAAATTAATTTGCTTCTTCTCACGCAAGCCATAGAGGAAGTACCCTTTAACCAGAAAAACCAGGGGTTTTATTCCCTCTTCTTTCTCATCAAAAAGAAAAATGGGAAATGGAGGCAGGTCATGGACCTCAGAATGCTGATCAAGCTCATCAAGAATCAGTCTTTCAGGATGCTCTCTGTTCAGGAGATTCTTCTTCTCATGGAAAAAGGGGATTTTCTGGCTTCTCTCGATCTCCTTGACACCTATTTTCATATTCCCATTCAATCTCAACATCAAAAAATTCTCAGGTTCAAGGTGGCAGTGCGCCATTACCAATTCAAAGTGCTTCCTTTTGTTTTAAAGTCTGCTCCCAGAGTGTTCACAAAGTGCATAGCACCAGTAGCAGCCTTCTTAAGACGTTCAGGTCACCAGGTGGTCGCATACCTGGACGATTGGCTCATAAAGGCTCCATCTTTTCAAGCTGCAGAAATTTCAACGAGAGCCTGTCGGGTTCTCTTCCAGTCTCTAGGTCTAGGAAAAATCGTCCATTATGCCGGGCAAATCGTTGGTCTTTCTGGGTGCACGTCTCGACACAGATCTGGGCAAAGCCTTTCCCATTCAGGAAAGAATAATGCGGATTATGAATACGACAAAGCTTCTTTCAACAAAAAGGTTCGTTTCTGTGAGGCAGTAGAAGTCCATGCTGGGGATGATGTCTTCTTGCATCCCGCTCATTCCCAATTGCCGACTTCGCATGCGACCGCTGCAGGAACAGCTCGATGCGCAGTACATTCAGTTTCAAGGCTCATTCAATTACAAAGTTCGCATTTCAGCATCAATGACGGCCGCTATGGCCTGCTGGATGGTCAAGGACAACCTGTCGCAAGGTCTCTCTTTCATTCACTCTATACCACAACTGGTGATGACCTCGGATGCATCAATGGACGGATGGGGGGGCTCACCTTCAAGAATTACAGGTTCACGGCCAGTGGTCCAAACCGGAATCGGAGTGTCATATAAACATTCTGCAGCTCAAAGCAGTGTTTTTAGGTCTGAAGGCCTTCCTGCCACGGATCAAAGGTGCGTCAGTGCTCATCAGGACGGACAACACTACGACAATGTTTTACCTCCGAAAGCAAGGCGCAATGAGATCTCGAGTGCTTTTCCTTCTTGCTCAGCAGATATGGGAATGGCTCCTTGCCAACCACATCTCCTTGCGAGTGGATTCACAACGTGAACGCCGACTCTCAGCAAGGCCTCCAAACAGTGCCACGAATGGGAACTCAACAACCAACATTTGAAAGAGGTTTTTCAATCCTGGTGTTACCCAACATTAGATCTGTTTGCTATGTTCCTCAACAAATAGTATCCTCTTTTTGCAAGCAGACATCCTCATCAAAATTCATGGGGAGATGCCTTCCAGTTTCCTTGGACGGGGATGTTCGCCTACGCTTTTCCCACATTTCCACTCATTCCTCGAGTACTTCAGAAAATGAAGCAAGAGCCTTGTCGGATCATTCTCATTGCTCCAGGTTGGGCAAGACAGTTCTGGTACACTGAACTGCATCGCCTATCAGAGTGTGCTCCGATTCTCTTCCCTCCAAAGGAGGATCTTCTCTACATGAACCAGGGTCAAGTGGTTCATCCACAAATTCCCTCTCTTCATTTGTTGTCTTGGCTCCTCAACATGCTGAATTTGGGGATTTGAGGCTTTCCAAGGAGTGTACTAAGGGGCCTATTACGATGGCGGTCGGGAAACCTCCCCGACTGCCATGGTAGCGGGAAAAGACCACCCGCATGTACCGCGACATCACCGCTGGTCGAATTACGATGACCCGCTGTCGAAATCCGACCCCGGCGGTCGGATCGCGGGCATTAACATTGCGGCGGTTGCTGCTGCCCGCAGCACCGCTGCGATGCCGAAAGGAGCATGTCCTGCATTTCCCTGCACTGCGTGGCAGGCACTGCACAGTGCCTGCCACCTGGTACAGGGAAATGTAGGGGGGGGGACCATGGGTACCCCCCCCAGTGCAGCCCCCCCAACACATTGGGGGCCCGCAACGGGCCCCCGGAAGACAATCACCGCATGCCTTTCAATGGCGGTCTGACCGCTGAGGAAAGGCTGGCTGCCGCCGGCATCATAATCCTGCCGGCGGAGCATGCTCTGCACCGCCACCATTATCCCGGTCCTGCTCCGTTTGCCAAGCAGGAGTGCGGATGGCAACCGGCGGAAAAGCGACGGTCGGAATTTCCCACCGCCGCGGTCACCACCGCCATCCTAATTTGACCAGCGGATTTCTGGCTTGCGGTCGGATGTCCACCGCCGGTCCGGCGGGCACCACCGCCGGCTCGGCGGTGGACATCAGACCGCCATCGTAATAGGCCCCTAAGATACTACAAAAGTCTCGAGCTCCGTCTACGTTGAAATGTTACACAGCTAAATGGAAGAGATTCTGTGCTTGGTGTATTTCGCAAGCTTTGCATCCATTCTCTTCATCTCCGGAGCAGGTGCTGCCTTATCTCTTGCACTTAGCAAAATCAGGACTTTCTCACTCTTCCATGAGAGTTCACCTTGCTTTAACTTCTAGGTATAGAAGACGCTCAAATCAATCTTCTCTATGGTCTAACCGACTTGTCAAAGAATTTATGAAGGGACTTTTTAGAGCTTTTCCGCCTGTTAAGCCTCCTATCGTTTTGTGGCAATTTAACACAGTTCTGTCACAACTGATGCGTCCTCCCTTTGAGCCAATACACAAATGCGAATTAAAGTTTCTTTCCTGGAAAGTGGCTTTCCTCTTGGCCATTACATCAGCCAGACGTATCAGTGAAATCCAAGCTCTCACTATAAAGGAACCATATCTGCAGTTTTTGCCAGGCAGAGTTATCCTACGCACTAGCCCTTCTTTTATACCTAAGGTGCCTTCAACTTACCACCTCAATGAACCGATTGTTTTACCAACGTTCTTTCCTAATCGGTCCTCAGCAGCGGAAAGGGCGTTGCATTCTCTGGACATTAAACGATGTTTAAAGTTTTATCTGCAAAGAACGGGAACCTTCCGTAAATCCTCTCAGCTACTGATCTCTTTCCCGGCACCCTGGAAAGGACAAGCCTTGACATGGGCCAGCATTGCTCATTGGGTCACCTCCACGATTTCCTTCTGTCATGAAAAAGCTGGCCGTCCGCTTCGTATGAAAGCACAAGCTCACTCTATTAGGAAAGTGGTGACTTCCGCTGCCCTGTTTGCAGGAGCATCACTCCCGGACATTTGCAGGGCGGCAACGTAGGTGAACGCTCACACATTAACGAAGCATTACTGCCTTGATGGTTGGAAAAAGGCAGATATCGCTGTTTGACAAGCTACACTCCGACGTCTCTTTGCCTTAGGTAGGCGGCTTTTAGCCTTCTATGTTCTGTACATGCTGTTTGTAAATTTGTATGTTTATTATTCGCTTCTTGGTTTCTGATGCTGCAAGTTTACGTCATGGTGGGATGGTTCGCCCGTCCACCACCTTTCTTTTTCTCTTATTGTGTTTTTTACTGCTTACTAGTCGGATTCAAGCATGTGAATCAATAAAAGATTCAATACTGGAGAAAAAACAAGTTACTTACCTGTACACTTTGGTTCTCCAGTATTATCTTTTAAAGATTCACATGCAACCCTCCCTCCTCCCCGATTAGGCTCACCAATTACCTCACAGTTTTTGTATACCTATACACTTGTGCTCGAAATCTGAGGTATGGTGGCTCTGTGGGGAAGGGAACTCTGAGGCCTCAGCTGTGATTGGCTGAAGTTTGGATGTTTTAAAATGAGGCTGAAAAGTTACTTAAGTGAGTTTTCTGTTCTATGCTGATGTTGTATTACTGCTATTTCTTATGTTACCATGGGACTCCCACCATGATGACGGGGAAGATTCAAGCATGTGAATCTATAAAAGATATCAATACTGGAGAACCACAGTGTACAGGTAAGTAAATTGTTTTATACGTCATTGTAGCGGGTCTAATAAATGGTTGCCCACTGTTATCGGTCGATCTCTATGCACCCCATCTTGGGGCTGACAGCCTTTTTGGAGGGACTGACCCCAACTCTACTCGGCTACACCAGTGCCATGTGTCTTTAGAGAGGAGATTTTAACAGCGTTCCTGATTTCAACAGATCAACCCCGCTTTACAGGACACATATGCTATGATGCCCTCTAGATCCCTGCAACAGTGGGCCGGAAACATTCAGGTGGTGGAGGCATGGTGCGCACATCACCCGGGTAGTAGAGGCTATTCATTCAACTCAGGATTACATGCCCTGCACACAAGAATTGGTCTGATTTACTGTAACACTGAAGTGGGATTAAGGGTGGTGGGCGTAGAATACTTGGGGTGCACACTGTCAGACCACAATCTCCTGAAACTCTCCCTTAGGTGGGGCATGCCACACTCACAGATACCTGTATGACCGCTCTATGTGGAGGCTTTGAGAGATCCCGGCTTTCGCAACACAATAGGTACCCATATAGATCACTTCTTTAATGAAAATGACAGTACCGCGTCAGACCCCACAGTGGAACGGGATGTGTTTAAAGTGATGGCATAAAGAAGACATTGCGGAGGGACTTGGGTGACATGGAGGACAGGCTTCGCAGCCTGAATTTGTGGTGATTCAGGACCTTTGAGTAGGGTGTAAACTGGCTGAATGTAAGTCAGAATACTGGGGGCTCCTAGATAGGCTGAGGCAAATGGACTACAGAGAATATGTAGCTCGTCAACATGGAAAAGGTGACAAGGCGAGGAGGCTGCTAGCCTGTATACTTAGCTCAGGGCAGATCATAACTCCCATTAACGTGACAGCACACAGGAGGGCATTAATGCCATTTTCAAGGAATACTACAGTGACCTTTACGCTGCCCCACCGGAGAGTGGGGAAACATCAGTGGGGTACTACCTAGGTGTAATTATACTGCCCCGCCTTACCAGACTGCAAGGGCTCAATTTCGAGGAACAGATCACACTCAAGGAAATAAATCTGCCATTTAAGCAGATTGCCAGGGGTAAGATGCCAGGTAAAGATGGCTTGCCCAATGAATTCTATGCTGCCTATGGTTCACGTTGGGCCCCAAGAGTATTGTCAACAGTGGAAGCAGTCACGGCCAGAGGCCTCTTGCCAGTCTCCATGAGAGAGGCCTTACTGGTGGTGCTTCCTAAAGTGGGATGCAATCCATTGGAAGTCAGATAGTACCACATGTTGTCCTTGCTCAACCTCGACTGCAAGGTGTTGGGGAAAATACTGGCTAATAGGTTGATGCCCATTATGCACTTACTGGCACAGAATGACCAGAATGGCTTCATTCTGGAATAGTACACATTATACAATTTGGGGAATATATGCATCGACCATTAATTAGCCTCCTTAGACATTGAAAAAGCCTTTGACACCCTGGGTTGGCCTTATTTGATGGAGGTGTTCTGCAGAATGGGGTTGGACCCGGTATTTTTGGGCTGGGTGCTCTTGCTATACACAAAACAACTGGCAAGGGTGCGTACAGGCAAGGTAATCCCGGAGTGCTTCCCGATTGAAAGGGGCACTAGACAGGGCTACCCACTTTTGCCACTGGTCTTTTTACTGCAATGAGCCCTAGGCGTACTTACTGCGGGCTCAGACTGGAAGTTAATAGATGGCACATTATCTCTTTGTACGCAGACAATTTGTTTGTATATCTCTGCAACGATCCCCTTAATTTGGCACAACTAATGACTGACTTGAATGAGTTCAGGAGGGTCTTTGGCTTTCGCTTAAATTAGAGAAAATCCTGTTTATATCCTCTAGTGAAATTATCAGACGCACAGTCCCAGAAGGTGCCAGCTGTAGGGATGCAATGGTACTTTGACACCTTCAAATACTTGGGAATTCATGTCGATCATGATGAGAGCAACCTTGTGGAGGACAATCTGAGTAGAGCGATTACGGCTATACGGTTCTCAATACCACTTTGGTGCAAAGTGGCCATCTCCAAAATGCTGATCCTTTCACACCTGCTGTAGTTTTTTGCAGCTATCCCTGTGGTGCTTAGACTGCCCTTCTTCAGTGAAGTGCACTCGCTACTAGTTGCCTTGATATGGGGAACTGGACGTCATAGAGTGCCTCTCTTAATCTATACACCCCTCCGGTAGAGTGAGGGATTGGGTGCCACCAACTATGAATGGTACTATGCCGCAGCCCAGCTCCAATGGCCGATGCGTTGGCTCTCCGATCGGCATAGGCCAGAACAGGAGGATATTCTTGTGAGCCTAGGTGACATTGACATCTTATGGTGGCTTATGACCAGAGATAGAGCTACCACTC